>CM071801.1:12580343-13180343 GCA_036559045.1 Platycarya longipes
CGAGCAAAAAAAGGAGAGAGAGGGATTTGAACCCTCGATAGTGCTTTGTTTTGAACTATACCGGTTTTCAAGACTGGAGCTATCAACCACTCGACTAATTCTCCGGAAAGGATCAATTGAAACCCTTTAATGGTTTCGATTTAAGGTCATTTTGCAATTTGCTCTCCATTTCTAAGTTAAGTTTGTAGCCTTCGCAGTAGCTTCATCAATGTTACCTACCAAATAAAAAGCCTGCTCAGGAAGACCGTCTAATTCTCCGGAAAGGATCAATTGAAATAAAATATTATTTTTTAATATTTTTATTATTTTAAAATTTATGAAAATTAAATTATTTATTATATTTTATATAGAAATTTGAAAATATTATAATAATGAGATGAGGTGAGGTGATTTTTGAATCTAAATAAGAGTTTAAATCTGGTTTATTTTAATAAATTTAATGAGATACTAAAATGAGATAAGTTGAGATAAATGTTAAAAATTAAAAACAAAATATTGTTATAATATATTTTTAATATTAGTTTTTTTTTTATAATTTAAAAAATTTATTTTAAGATTTAAAAAAATTAAATTTTTTATTTTATTTTATTTTATATGAAAATTTGAAAATTTTAATAATGATAAAATGAGATTATTTGTAAAAATAAATTAAATCATTTTTATATTTTATAATGATAAAATAAGATTATTTATAAAAATAAAATAAAATATTTTTATTTTTATTTATTTATTTGAGTGTTCTCTTGACTCATTTTTTTTCAATTAAGGAGAACACTTACAACATAAGAAATGCTACGGATCTTAATTTTGGAATTTTTACGAGATCTTGATTGTCTTTTTGTTCTTTTGTTTTTTTTAATATAATTTTTAAATAAGTATTTTTAAATAATATTGTGACTTTTTATATTTAAAAAATAAAACTTTAAAAAATAAAACTTTAAAAAATAAAACTTTAAAAAATATTCTCATCAAAGTCTTATAGAGATCCTAAAATCAAAATCCCTAACATTACTCCTCAAAACATATATTCATTACCTATTACAGACTTCCTGGAAAGCAGGGCAATGATGATCACATCCCTTTATGCATGTCTCGCACTCTACAATTTCTCTAATACTAATTTGACCCTCTGCAGCAGCTTCTACAATGAAATCGAGTCTTCCGTGTAACGGAAATTAAATAATAGAAGTAATTATTTTATTTAAATTTTAACACTTCCATTTCACGTGGGTTCGATTCTCTTTTAATGAATGAATTTAATATGTAAAATATTTAATTAAATAGTTTGAATTTAAGGGTTTTATTATTATATTATAAATTATTATTTATTTTAAAATTTTAAATTGGGTTACTGTTCAAATCGTATTTAAGACTTTCTTTTACATAATCCGATTGAGCTTATTTTTTGAACAATCATTCAAATAATTTTATATTTATTGTATAAAACATAAGTCATTGAGAGCACTCTCAATAGCTTTTGTATTATTCAAAAAAATGTAAATTATTTGAAGAATTACTCTAATGTTAAAGGAATTATAAAATATAATTAGCTACAATATTCCGCTACATATATAATTTCAATATTCACTTTGTTAATCATCAAATTAAAAAAAGAATTATATAAACAATCAAAATAAAATAGAAAATCATAGGACAAATTAGCATTTTCTTTTATAATATATGGTCCAACCCACAGGAATAAATGGGCCCAATAGAGAAGAACCCGAGTCGTATGGAGCCCACTGTCTTGGGCTAATCTTCATCTTTCGTCCATTATAAAACTATAAAGGTCTGGAACTGTGGCCAGTTTAACGGTATAGACCCACGATTCTTATTGACAAAGACTAACATATATGATATATACGAAGTATTCCACGACTCCTATTGACAAAAGACTCGTCTCCTTATTATAATTTTTTAAATTTTTTTTATAAAAAATTATATAATTTTTAAAATTTTAAATTTTAAATTTTAAATTAATAATAATAATATTAAAAAAATATATATTTTATTCAACTTTCATCCTATCTTAACTGACTATTTAAAATGCCCCTTAACTAAGATTTTGTTTATTTAGATTAGTTGAATTGTCGTAGGATATAATCTTAGAACAACGAATACCATTCATTTGATTTTATTTTTGTATTTTTCCCCTTTGAAAAAGAAACTTATTTAATTAAGGTTTGAATTGTATAAAGGATAATCCATTATGTTTTGAAAAAATGCTTTGACCATAATTTTTTTTTTTTATAATAATAAACTTATAAATTAATGTTGATTGACGTGACATTTCATATATAAAATTATTTTTATTACTAAATATGTGTAATATATTTTACATAAATTTATATTAATTTATAAATTTATTTTTGTAATACGTTTATGTGAGTTATAACATTTCTCTTATATTTTAATTTTTGTTTCATGTTTTGGTCATAAAACTGGCACAAATTTATAACAGAAGGCAACTTCAGTTAATTCAAGAAACTTAGAATAAAAGCACATTAGCGTATCATATTTGATATAATGCAAAATAATGCTTATCTAATTAATTAGAGGATTAAGAAGTACTAAATTTATTTAAAGATTTTATAAAAATAAGAATAATGTTATACACTATACTTTCATCTTATAAAATAATATGTAATATATTTATCAATATTAAATGATAGAGAATCCTCTAATAAATTATCATTTAATTAATGATAATAAATTGTAAAATAGTAATGTGATGTATTTAATTTTTTTAAAAATAAATATTTAAGTTTGCATAAATCAATATATCATATAAATATCTAATTTATTAAGAAAAATACTTTAAGTACATTTGGAAAGTGGAAGTTTTTTAGTAAAATATTTTAAGTTTATTTGGATAGTAAAAGATGTTTTATTTTATCTCATTTTATTATTATAAATTTATTAAATTCTCATATAAAAAATAATAATATTAAAAAATAATATTTAATTAAATTTTAACATTTATTTTAACTCATTTTATCTTCATTTATTATCCAAATTACACGATCAAATATTTTCTTCGTTAATTATTATTTAAGAAGGAAAAGGAAATGCCTTTGCGCAAAGAGTACAATGGTTAAAAAGAAGCATTATCTGAGGTGTCATTTACAGCGAATCACATGCAGCCTGTATCCACACGCGGGACCCACATGACACACAGGACGGTGGGATATATCAAATGCATAAAAAGATCGGGGGATTCAAAATCAACGGTTCCCATTCGTCCCCAACTACGATACCGGATCTTGCCACGGTGGATAGGACGAGACCCATCATTTCCGATTGCTACACGTCGACCATGTGCCGCGGTTTTAGTCCAGCGGGACCCACTCCTCATTTATATCTTCAATGAAAAATCCGGACCCACCTCGGCCTCCTGGACTTCTTTTTTCTCCATTGGTAGGCTCTGACCTGACCCTCCTAAGCCTCCTTGAAACCGTCTCGGAGAGGGTCCGAGCCGAGCTGATTGAGCCGGCTGCGAAATCCCGCGCATGTGGGCCGCGTGTATCGCTGACTCTGCTACGACAGCGTTTTCAGCCAGGCTGGGAGCAGATATGAAAACGCCTGAGAAAGCCCCTGATTTCGCTACGTGTACAGTATAGATTCCTCCTATGTGTGAAAAGGCTCTCTTTCTCTCTCTCTCTTTTTTTTTTTTTTAAAAAAATAAAAAATAAAAAAAAAATAAAAACTGTTTTTTCAAGCTTTTAATTTTATTAATATTGGAAGACAGAAGAGGAGGAGCAATCTTGGACCCACATAAATTCATAATTAGGCTGTGTCGCATTAATCCCTTGAGTCATAATCAACCGGCAATGAACATTTGGAGAGTTCATACAACTGTTATTATTATTATTATTATTATTATTATTATTAATAGGAAAGAGTTTATTACATTTAATAAGTCGAATTATAGCTATTAATTAAAATACAAAAAAATTTTAAATTACAATCAAATTATTTAATTGTTTAGGATAAGCAGGCACAAATGAAATAATTTTAAGTAAATAGTTTTTATTTGTAAAATTGTGAATATTGAAAAGAATTTAAAGGTAATAATTATTGATTGCTTTGGACAAATCAAGTAAATCAATAATCCTCTTGGGGAATCTTGTCACGGCTTTAAAGTTGTGGTGGGTCTATTGTTTTTTGTCGGTATGTATCCCTAATCATGTTCATCTCATGGACATCAGTTGTTTCTACCGTTCTTTGAGCAATACACCGTTCAATCAATACATTCTTTAAACTCATTAATTTTATGTTTTTGCGTGCGATTTTAATCTTTATCTGATTGCAATGTCCTAACAATGTATATAGAGACAACTATTTTTTAACATTTTTTTTATACGTTATTCTTTTTTAAAATTTGTTTAGATTTTGATGGATTTGAGTTATAAAAATGAAAATGATATTTGTAGTAAATTTTACACAAAAATTATATAGAAAATGAATTATAGTTTATTTTTTGGACAATGCTACATACAGTCTAAAAAAGTGGATTACTTTGCAATCCAAGTAATAAATAAATAAATAAAATTTCATTTCAGAATGAAATTGATTAAAATATTCTTATTTATAGATAAAAAAATTTTAAAAATTTGAAAAATTCAGTTTATTTAATCATAAAATGATAATGTTTTTATTTAGACTGCATTGCAGTCCATCAAATATGGACTGCAAGAAAAATTATTCTTATTTTTTATTGTGTTTTGCATTTCAACTTTCTTAATTTTTAATTCTGTTTGTATTGGATAAATGATTATTTCTATTTTTTAACATTTTTTTTATACGTTATTCTTTTTTAAAATTTGTTTAGATTTTGATGGATTTGAGTTATAAAATGGAAAATGATATTTGTAGTAAATTTTACACAAAAATTATATAGAAAATGAATTATAGTTTATTTTTTACTGTGTTTTGCATTTTAAACATAGCTCGAGTTGTGAGATACATCGGAATTATAAAGAATTTAAAAACTAAATTCTATTACATCAGCAATGTAGTAGATATATCAGTAATAAATCAAAGAATAAGTTATTAAAAGAAATACCGATACAAATTTAAAACAAAAATATATCGTGTTTTTTTTTTTTTTTTTTATAAAAATATCTCGCCTTAGTCTTTGTAAAAATATTAAAGATGTATTCCAGTTTTAAAAGAATGTAAAAAAGACTATTTTTTATTAAGATGGCCCAATTTTCTATAAAAAAAAATTATATAAAATTTTCTATTTGAAACCAAATCAGCCAATACCTAACATTACTCAATTTTGTTTTGTTTTGTCTATAAGACTATGTACACACTGAATTTTCCTCTACAATTTACTTTAAAATTGTAAGAAAGTACAGCAAAAAAATATTTTAAGCTTAGTTTATAAAATTATTCTATAAATTTCTCCAAACTAACCAATTTTAAGCATTTCTTCTTAGTGACGAAATGTACTATGTAATATAAAACTAGAATAACACTTAACAAATCTACAGTTTAAATACCATCTTAAGAGAGCATAAAGAGTGAGATTTTCCTTTTTCAGATGATTCAAAAAATATTTTAGGGGGGCTATATATAGCCACCCCATACCGTTGGCCTTAAAGGTCAACCATTACTACCAAAGTAACGACAAAATCGTATGGCTTTAAGCCATAAGTTATATGCAATTAACGCATTGCTTAAAGCCATGCGTTTTCTATTGTAGGAGGGGAGGGTCAGTAAGCCCTACGTTATATGAAATTAACGCCATGGCCATGCGTTTTTTGTTGTAGGAGGGGAGGGGTCGGCCCCACGTGGGTGCCCCCCTTCTTACATCTCTCATTCGTACACAATGGGCATGACCTCAGGTCAGCATCTCTCTAAAATTCTTTATCTTATTCATACGAGTAAATTGGTCGTGTGACCACCAAGCACATCTATAAAAAGGTGAGAGTGCTTACACCAAATATCTCCCAGAGAAGACCAGCATAGTAACATCCTTAAAGTTTCTAGTCATGTCCTAGATTCGTTCGATCGCATCAAGGTCAAGTATTTTCTAAGTTAAAGAAAAAACTCAAAACAATGTTTGACTGCCTCCAAATTATGTCAATGTGTTCACAACCTTAGCCACTACCAATATGTAGCATCATAGTTTGACGTTAGTAAACACTATCAAAGATATGATATCGAAGAGTCTTCCTTTGCACTCATATCATTCAACTTTGGCCGAACCGCTTTCCCAACAATGCATCTTTAGACTGTATCAATTATGGCCATAGACAGCATGCCAAAGTAGCAAATATCATAATCTTTATCTCTTGACATAATCAAAGGTAGATGACACTTAAAAAATAAGACTCACACAGTGAAAAAGAGGCAAACCATTTACTAGCTTACTCATATGGTCGAATAAGCATATGTAGTATGAAACACATGCTACGATGGATTTCTCTTTCTTAAAAAGCATATGTCCATATTAGCACCGTATAGATCTTAGTATAGCTGCTCCTTAAACTTCTAACCCAAATTTCTCTATTTACATGCTTCCAAGGCATCAAAGAGAATTTCATATCTGACTAACAACATGCTACATGGATGGTGAATAATCCATACACAGTCTTCTCAATAGACCCCATCTTAGCTCCTCAACCAATTTGGGTTGAGGAGCTAAGGTAGACAAGTACTTAGGGACATAATATCTCATCTTTATTCGCTACTCAAGCGCTAGAGGCGATTGTTCGTGTGAGTGAGCCAATCTAAACCTGTTGACATATCTTGTATGTGTGTATTAGAAAAAATAATACGATAAAGACAAGATTTGAATCATATTATATTAATATCTCAAAGGAAATGTTACATCTCTATGTCATTTGAAATACAAATTATATATACAATCTACGCAGTTCTAGATTCTTAACATGAGCCTCAAAGACATCTCTTGCAATAAGTTTTGTTAAGGGATCAGCAACCATGTGACTCGTAGAAATATGTTTCATAACTACTTCCTTTTGTGCTACCATGTATCTGATGTAGTAATATCTGATATCTATGTGTTTGGTTCTTCAATGATACTTTGAGTCCTTAGCATATGTGAGAACTGACATGCTATCACAAATATCGTCATCGGTTCTGAAGTATCCGTGCCAATGTCTAAATACTTGAGGAACCTCCGTAACCAAACAACTTCTTAAACAGCTGCAAAACAAGTTATGTATTGCCTTCATGTTAGATAAAGCTATACATGATTGTTTATTGCTGTTCCATGTAATGATGCCTTTGTTGAGCATAAAGACATACCCAATGGTTGATTTGTGCTCATCTAAATCACTACTCCAATTAGCATCATTGTAACCTCTTAGCTGCAAATATGAATCCTGATAGCACAACACATAGTTCGCAGTTCCCTTGACATAATCCTCTTGACTGCTTTCCAGAGAGCCAATCCAGGGTTAGATTGAAATCTACTCGCTAAGCCAACTACTTAGCATATATCAGGTTGAATACACATCATTACGTACATCAGACTACCTACAACATTAGCATAAGGGACACATGCCATCTTTTTATTTTCTCTTTGAGTGTTAGGACACAACTCATTGGATAAGTTCTCGCTTCTTGCAACAGGGGTGTCAATGGGTTTACATTCACTCATAAGAAAGCGCTCGAGAACTTTATTTATGTAAGTTTGTTGGGACAAACACAATAATCTCTTTGAGTGATCTCTGAAGATTTTAACTCCCAAAATGTATTTTGCCTTACCCATATCCTTCATCTCAAAATTGAAGGATAACCACTCTTTTATGGCGATTATCAACCCTTTATCATTTCCAGCTAGTAGTATGTCGTCAACATATAATAACAACATAATGAAACTCTTCTTAGACCTTTTGACATAGATGCAATGGTCTTTCGTGATCATCGTAAACCCATTCGAGAGAATGGCTTGATGGAATCCGAGGTACCATTGTTTAGATGATTAGTTTAGGCCATATATAAATCGTTTGAACTTGCACATTTTGCGTTCTTGACCTTTGATCACAAAACTCATTGGTTGATCCATATAAATATTCTCATTTAGTTCTCCATTGAGAGATATTGTCTTAACGTACATCTAATAGAGTTCTAAATCCATGTTTGCTACTATAGTTAGAATTAGGTAAATTGAGGCAAACCTCACCACTAGTGAAAACGTTTTCTTATAGTTTATATCCTCTTATTGGGTATATCATTTCGCCACTAAGTGAGCTTTGTACCTATCTATTGATTCATCCGACTTGCGTTTGATCTTAAGAACCTATTTGTTCCTAATAGTATTACGCCATGTCGATAGACTCAATCAGATCCCAGACTTGGTTAGTCCTCATAAACCCAATCTCATCATTAAGTGTTTTCATCCACTCATTTTTAGTAGAAGATGAGAAAGTCTCATGAATTGTCCTGGGCTCGTCATCATCATGCAAAGCTACCATAAAAACTTCCCCTTTAATCTCAAAATGATGACGATGAATACTTTCACGTGTGCTTCTACGCGGCTGAGGTTATTGTGATTGATTGACACATAGTGTGCTTCCACTCGGATTCAAGTCCTTTTTATAAATTGTAAGAGTTTGAAGAATTTCTTCCTCATTCTCAATTAAATTCCTTGGAGCACTTTCCTCTTGTTCCACAATCTCATGAAGTTCTAAACTCCTATCAACCTCACATCTACTTGAAAACTCATCTTCAATGAAATCCACATCTTGTGACTCAATCTCAGCACACTTCTATCAATTTGCTCATCCATTAACACATACTCTTTAGAGTGTTCTGAATATTTTATAAAAATATAATTTTTTTCTTTAGGACCTAACTTTCCATACTTATGAGAAAGATTGTGAACAAAACCTGTTAAACCACATGGCTGTAAGTTACTCAAAATTGAGTTTCTCTCCAGTCCATAATTTATATAGGGTGGAAGTTACTGATTTAGAAGACACTCAGTTAAGAATATAAGCGGCAGTAAAAAATGCATCCACTCAAAAAGAAATTGGTAAGTTTTCTTGTGCCATCTTTGACTTAACCATTTCAAGTAGTGTTCGATTTCTCATTTTCGTCATGCCATTTTTCTGCAGTGTACTCAGTATCGTCAACTATCTTTTGATTCTTTTTTCATCACAGAGTTTTTTACATTGCTCAAAGAGTTATTCTTGTCCTCGGTCAGTTCTTAGAGTTTTTAAGTTCTTGTTTAATTGATTCTCAATCATTCTTAGGTGTCATATTTAACTTAACCATCTCAAGCAGTGTTCGATTTTTCTTTTTCGTCACGTCATTTTGTTGTAGCGTACTCGGCATCGTTAACTATCTTTTGATTCATTTTTTCATCACAAAGTCTTTTGAATTGCTCAGAGAGATATTCTCGTCCTCAGTCAGTTCTTAGAGTTTTTAAGTTCTTGTTTAACTGATTTTCAACCATTCTTAGATATCGCCTAAAACACTCTAATACTTCAAACTTATGGAAAATTAAGTAGACATGATCATAGTGTGAAAAATCATTTATAAATGTGATGAAGTAGACACCTCCGTATCTTGCCCTCACACTCATTGGACGACAGATGTCTGAGTAAGTTAATTACAATAGAAAATATGTGTTAATGGCTTTTTCAAACTATTTTCTCTTAACTTTTTTCATTAAACAATGTTCACATGTGGGCAAGATGACCTAGCAAGATTGCCTATCAGGCATTCTCTAGCTAATCGGGTCATTCTATCTTGCCTTATATAGTCAAGCCTAGCATGCCATTTATATGAATCTAAATTATCAGATGTATAAAGAAAAGCATTAGACTCATTCATATTTAAATAATCCAGATCCAATATCATAAAATTGTCTTGTAGAAAAGCATTACCATAAAACACATGGCCCAAATAAAAGGAACATAATTGTTTTCAAATACAATCTGAAAACCAAATCTTAATAGAATAACTACAGAAATTAAGTTTCGTCGGATCTCGAACGCGTATAGAACATTATGGAGAAAAAGAGTGTGGTCACCCCGCAAGTCCAACTTGTAAGTATCAAGTCCCAACACCTCCACACTAGTTTCATTCCTCACCTTGATATCATTGCTCACAGCTGGAATCCAGCAATACTTTACAAATCCGACTCTGTCTCACGCTCTGTGTTCGGTCGCTTCCGAATTAACAGTCCACTCAAAATAGGAATGAGCAACCATCACATGACTAGTTACAAAAATAATGTGAGAAAAGTCAGAGTGTACATTCTTCAGCTTAGTGCAGTCAAGAGCGAAATGACATTTCTTTCCTCAGTTAAAACACTTTAATTTTGACTTATTTTTTTTGTGCTTGCCCTTCTTGCTACGCTGAGAAATTCTTGACATCTTCTTCACTTATCTAGCAGCTATCCCATTCTTGGACTTCTTGCGCTTAGGCCTTAATGCTTTGCGCGAACCAGACTTAGCCACATAGGTCAAATGATTGGGCTTAGTAGCCTCTAGGCGCTTAGCCTCCAATTCCAAGTGATGCGAGACATCATTAAAGTTCTTGATATTCTCGTTATACGTAAGGTTCTAGTTCATATTCTCCCAATAATTCGATATTGATATTTGGACTTATTGTTCATCAATCAGGTTGTTTCCTGTTGACTTAAGTTCGCAGATCATGATTGACATAATTTTAAGATGCTGCTTCATCGTGTGGTCAGAGCGCATCTTATAGGAGTCAAACCTCATGGTTGATCCACGCAACCTAGTGGTTGAAGTTCCACCAAACTTCAGTTTTAAAGCTTTCCACATGCTTTGGGCAGTGTTATAGGTCTCGAACTCACATATTAGATTATTGTGCATGCTGCTTAACATTATTATGAGCACGTGCCGATATTTTTTAGCCCACTCAGTATAGGCTAATTCATCTAAAACATAGGTCTTGTACCCACTTGTATTGTTCCGAGTCTCCTTCCTTGGGCTTAGTTAGGGAGTAAGAGAAGACCTCTATAACCTTTTGTCATATAAGACATACTGGACCTTGCGATACCATATGTCATAGTTCTCCCTATCCAATTTCTTTCATTTGTTTAAATCGATAACTATACTCTTGGATGACATTTCACTACAACACGCAAGGAAGGAATATTACACACACACCTAAGAAATCTGTCGCGTTTATCCAAGCTAGAAAAAGAATGATTTAGACATGTTGCAAGATCGAAAATTCACTAGACTTCATAATCATCTCTTGCGCTACAATATCCAATTATTAAAATTCTAACCTAATTCTCACGTAAATTTAAAACAAATACAAGAGATTTAATCATCATAAAGCTCAACCATACTCCTTCTATCTAAAGTAGTCACCTAGTCCTAGTCACGTAGAAATACAGATCTTACTAAAATTGTAGTAACCTTTTGGGTCAGTCTACAAAGACAGCTACATCAACTACAGTAGTATGTTGAGTCAGTCTACAAAGATGGTTCATATAAGATTATTATAGTCCATTTTTCTTGTTCCATCAGTGCATTTACAGTTTTTACTAGGGCTATCATGGAGTTATCGTTGTACAATGTATTTATAGTTCTTATTGGGGTCACTTCAATTCTTTCAGCCTATCATTCACATTGAGAATTGTAACTAAGACTACTTAGTAAGAATTTTCTATTTTATCACTAAAAAAAATTAAGGCTAATGTCTAATCATTAAAGTCTAATATGTATATATGATACATGTTCAATACATACATACATGTAATCACATTTAATAAAAATAAAAAATAAAAGATCACATGTAATATAACATTACGGAATAAAAAAAGAGCATGAATATCACCATATATTCACATGTAATTACATTTAATCTAAAGTATTAAATAAAATATCACATGTTACAACAGAAAATATATCTAAGCATATATTAAAATCATGCCATTTTTTTTTATAGAAATGAAAAAAATGTATAACAAATAAATTTACAACCCCCACCTAGACCAAAGGACACTCACACCCCAATGGTGCGCGCTAGCCTTGGTCATCTGGTGGTCTTGGGTTTGAAACCCATGGATGCCACTTTTATATCACCTTTTATTTTTAAGAAACAAATGGTGCTAGCCACGTAAAGACCTAGGCCAAAATATATTTTTTTTAAACAAAGGAGGCACCGGGCCAAAGCCCAAGCCCAACCCAAATCAGATGACATAAGTCATCTTCTTCCTCTGCTAGGGCATTGTTCACGTGTGCAGTGCCCCTTCATAGTAGCAAATTGCAATAATAGCTGCACCACCACAAATCTCTTTTCAGCTGCCTCCTTCGCCGAAAAAATCAACTAGGTGCCGTTGCGGCACCCTAGCGGTGTGCGCATCACCGTACCTTGCAGTGCGCACTGCACATCTGGTGGTCTGCGCAACGCCACCTTGACGCTCGCAACACCACCTCTTAGGCAGCCAACTTTTTTTTTTTTTTAGAAAAACTACTGTTGTAGGAGCGCGAAACAACTTGTATGGAGTTTTAAAAAAAAAATCGCAGCACCACTTTGATGGGATTTTAAAAGAAAAAAAGAGTACTAAAATGGCACCCACAAGCATTTTTCAAACAAATGTAAAGAAAAAAATAAACTGAGAATAATTACAAAAGCTCTGATACCAATGTAAGAAAGCATAGTAGAAAAAATATCTTAAGCTCAGCTTATAAAATTACTCCACAAGTTTATCTATATTGACAAATTCAAAGTGTTTCCTCTATGTCCTACAATAGGATACTGTCTTAAAAAGACAAAAATAAAGTGTTAGCGAAAATGCGAACAATGGAACCACGGATGATGGCGGTGGAACTTCTGCTGAAAATGGTGAGAGTGACAAGTGCACTATCACTTGTTGTCTCGAGATTATTTATGGAGAGATTCGCATTCCCTTTTTCAAGATCACCAATTAAGAAATTCTAAAACATAAGATAGCATTCGAAATTTGTGTCAAGTCGCCAACGAAGGGCCAACACGAGTAATGACGACGCATGCAGGACACATGTCACCTGAGGAGGTGAATGGATAGATAGATCTGAAGGATCTGAGGCCTCTGAAGTCAATAGGGCCGTGAGTGGCCTCAAAGGCCATTCCAGGATGCAGTTGCGTGTGAAAAATGCACACGATATGGGTTGTGCATACGACGAACATCCTAAGCAGAATAGCAAATTTCTTTTGCGAACATGAAAATCGACGACTAAAGAGGCACAAAAGGCAATGCAGGAGGTTGTTGGAAAGTATAAGATCTGCAAGATTCAATGTTATGGAGAAAAACCTAAGAGAAAAATTAGGAAAAATAGATAAAACGGAAACTAAAATAACAAAATAAGGGAAGGAAGTGGTTGAAGTCAAAGTCTTGAAATCCCTCCATGCAATAGAAGGGAAATATCTTGAGAGTGACATTGAGAAAATCGCATAAATAAAAAATAATAATATTTGATCTCTGAAGTCCTCTTTGAGTTATTATAAAATATCTTATTTAAATTATTAGAAAATATATTATTGAAGGGTAGACTTGTTTAGAGTATTTTTATTGGATTGACTAAAAGTCAAATCTAATGAGATTTTAGATAATAAGTCTTATTTTATCTCCATATTGAATTGGCTATAAGCCAAATATTTTAACTCAAGTGAATAGTAAAGTCAAATTTAAAGACAAATATGGCTGGTCTGTAGATTGGCTAAATTCTTATTTTAATATTTTTTTGCTTCTCTCTTTTTTACTTTCCTTTCTCATCCTTTCCAAATTTACTTTCCCTGACTTGCTTCCCTCGTAATTACCTTTATTCTCCAACCGCTTGTTTGACGTTGAAGAAGAATAGAACCTATGTGAAGCTTTGCAACGACGAGGCTCCCATTGTCTCCTCCCATTCGAAAATCTTTATCTTCGTTGAAGAAGAAGAAGAACTTGTGCAGTAGCAGCAATGAGTGAAGGGTTTCCCATCTTCTCCTCCCACCTTGAAAAGCAATTGTTTCCCTCTATCTCTCACTGATTGTCTCCTCCCTCCTTGCAGGTACTTTCTGTCTCCAAATCCTACTTATACTCCATTTCTCTATGTGGGAAGGGATTCTTTAAATAAATAAAACCCTTGAACTTCAAAAAAATTTATTGTTGGACGGAATTTTTGATGCAATCCAAGCCCTTTAAATAGTTCAAAAGTTTTGATTTTTTTTGTTCATATTTTTGCTCCTTATTTTCATTGTGTGATTACCATTTAACTTATTTGTGTGTATTTTCGCCCTTATTTTACTTATTTGTGTGTATTGAAAAAATTTCTATTTGTTCTGTTGTTAGGCATTTCAAAATAGCTGGATTGCAAATCGTTTCCTTCAATTTTCTATTTTCATTTCATTATTTTATTTTGTGTTTTATTGCAAGTGGTGAACTTGTATCAAGATTATAGGACATTATCCATTGTTATATATCTCCGCAAAATTATTTATTTATCCAATTCATCAGAGATATAGAACATAAAGGCAATAATCTTTTACATTTGACATGAGTTGATAGAGTCAAGTGAGCTATATTTTTATCGTTCTCAATTGGTAATGTATAGATAATATATATATATATATATATATGCCTTCTATTTCTTGGAAGAAGCACTAAATTTTATGTTTTTGAACCCTTATCTCTAACTTAGGACCATCTTTATATATTAAGTAGTTTGGATTCTAAAAGAATCAATTATTACATGATGGAAGATGGATAGAGAGAGATGTTAAAGCCAAGAACTTCAGAACCAATGTTTTGCATGTGGTACCTAGGCATCCATGAGGAGAGCATATTTTTCATAAATTATTTTGTTAACCAACATATTGCTTTTTGGGGATGTATTTTGTGAATTTTATCGACTACTTTGGTTCAGAATGTGAGTAGTGAAAGTTGTTGGTTTGATCTATTTCTAGGCATGATCTTACTGTAGTGTATTGTTTTGGTCATTTGTTTTGGTTCAGATTTTTTGAATTTGTTATATTTTGATTATAACTAATGATTTGATTATTTATATAGCAGAGTGTAGCTGCTTTTGATTATTGTTTAATACTTTTGAATTTTTTATTTGTTATATTTTCTTGGATATGTGATTCTCAGCATAATCGTTGGCTTCCCTCTTTTTTTGTATTACCTTATTGGATTCAGACTTATTAGCTTGCTTCTCTTGTAGCAATTCGTAGCAATTTATAGCATTTTGTGCATAGATATTTTGCACTTTTTTTTAGATTTATTGTTTTTTTAGGTTTAGATTGTAGCACTTTTTAGGCTTAGTTTCAGATCTGTGATACTATACTTATGCAAAGAAGTATGAGTTTAATACTTGTTTGAATCATGCAGGAATTATTTCTTAAATAACACAAGTAGCATGGCTTCCTTCATCCTTCATAGAAAAATATCCATGTTTAGTCATATCTTTTTTTTTTTTAGCCAACATTAAAAGATAATTTTTTGCTATGGAGGAAACCATCCATGTTTAGTAAAATGAAGTTGGTAAAAAAATTATTTCGCTAATAAATAAGTAGATTTTATTTTTTAAAATATCGATTAGGAATTTAATTTAAATATAATATGATTATTAATTATTTTTTTAACTCATAATTTAATGAAAATATGATTATTAATTAACATATAATAAATAGAATAATTAAAAATGATAAAATTAATTAATTTAATATTTGTAAATAATTAAAAATGATTTAATTATTAATTATTAATTATTATGTATTTTTATAAATAAATAATCTAATGTAAAAATTTGATGTAAATAATTAAAATTAGAAGTGAGTTATATTATTTTATTATTATATTATTATATTTTAAAAAAATAACTATTATAATTTGAGAATTATAAGAATAAAATCATAAAATGATCGAAAATCAAATTATAGATTAGATTAATTAAAAATATATTTTAATTTTAGATAATTTAATAAGAGTACTCTTGGATGAGATGTAGCCAAAGTGTTAAATCACCAGCACTAATTAATCTGCCTACCGCGGGGCCTATCTTCATAGATTAGCTGTCAGATATTATATTTTAGATGAGGATGAGATGGTCATGAGTGGCTTCCTTTCAACAACGGGGCGCAGACTTTTTAAAACAAGTTGCACGCCCGCCCTCTTTCCCTCCATTCTTTTCTTGTCTGTTCTTGCTATCTTTGTCGTCCCGAGTTGTTTCCAGTTGTAACAAATAAATAAATATATATATGTATATATATAAAGAGTTAATCTGCATATAATTCATAAATAAAAATTATCTTTACAAATTCATGCAATTATATTTAAAAAATATCTGAAATTATAATAATACATTTCTTAAAATAATACTTTTTTTCTTTTATTTTCATTTATAATTGAGAGTTTAGGATTGTATATAAAGTTTTTTAAGGTTTCTGTTTGAATTTAAAATTCATTTCAACTCATCTTTATTTTATTATTATATTTTTATAATTTTTTATATAAAATATAAATTCTTATACACATTTTTCAAATCTCAATACACATTTTTTAAATTTTAATATATTTTTTCAAATATTAAAATAATATTAAAATTATGTTGTTATCTTTACTATTATAATTTCAACTTCAGCTTTCAACAATGTTGTTATCTTTATTTATTTATTTATACTCTACGTAATTATTTGGTCCAACACCACGAAGCCTTTAGCTAAAGCCAAAGCCTAGGTGGCTTGATCCGTGGGATAAGAAAATAAGTAGAGAAATACTTTAATTATAATTTTTTTTATAAAGATAAATTTATAAAATAATGAAATAATAAATTTATTTTTATTATAAAACAAATCAAATATATTAAATAAATCGTATTACTTTATAGATTTAGTTATGTGAATTCTTTTTGTAGTTATAGTAGCATTTTTCAAACAAAAAAAATGCTCATTAACCCCTGAATTGATATTTTTTTTTCCTTTCTTTGCGCTTTTATTCTCGACTAAGATAAAATTTGTACCTATTTAAAAACTTCTTAATGGTTGTTCAAAAAACACTATGAGTAAGTACCAATATCCAAATTAATGTAATTGAGTCGAAATAAAAACTTTGCTCTTCTCCTCCCTCTTATGTTCTCTTTGTCTAGATGGTTTTCGGTCTCCTTTTCAGTTCTCAAACTCTTTCCATGAGCGGAAAAGGATTGGAGGTTTGACTCTGACTACCTTTTCTTAATTTTCTTTTTAGTTTTTTTTTTAGCTTTTTCTACTTTTCATAAATTTTCTTTTATTTTCTCTTCCTTAGCGACGACCTTTACAATTGATTTATTGCTTACCGACACCCTTGACCACCACTTGTAGCCTCTACAGCCTCTTCAGTCACTGATTTCCACGCCCTTGAAAAAATATTGTGATTCAGTCCGGCATATTGGCCGCACGTGGGAAATAAGTCATGCGTGTTTCCACGTGCAGTTGCGGCCTGGAGTGATTTTTGAGGTCACGCGTAGCTCCATTGTCATCGAAGGCCTCAGATTTTCTAGATCTAACCATTCGCTCTCCTCCTCAGGTAGTGCGTGTCCTACACGCTATCCTATATTACTGTTTTTTCTAATCCCTGATTTTGAATGAGAGATTTTGTCATAGTTGTGAATTTCGTACCGGTACCAGCCGAAATGTGCTGTACCGGCCTTTGTCCGGTATGAAATGCGCCAGATTTCGGTGTCTAACTTTTTTTTTTAAATTTTTTCTATTTTTTAACTTCAATTCAGACTAAATTAACTACATATATATATTTATATATAATTTATTTATATATTAACTATTATTTTGAAATATAATTTATAAATATATTTATATATTTAATTTATTTATGTATAAATTATATCGAAACGGTACACGAAACAGTACCGATATCGAAATATTTCATTCTAGTGGCCTGACTGGTACGCTCATCAGTACGGTATTCAAAACATTGGATTTTGTACCTCTCCATCAAATGACCAAAAACAACAAGTGATAGTGTACCCCCCACCAATATCGCTTCTAGCGAAGGTTCCACCATCATCAGTTATGGTTCCATCGTTCGGTTTTTAGTAAACACCTTATTTCCATATTTTTATTAGATGGCATCTTTTTGTAGGACTTGAGTAGAGTTTAAAAACTTGATCCCAAATAAACTCGTTTTTTTTTTCTCCACCACTTTGCATTGTTATTTATTACTTTGGGGTGTTTGTTGGGGAACTTCACCCCTCCTCATGTATCATTTTTAGATTAATAAAGTTAACTTGCTCTAAAAAAAATGTACCATTATTCATAGATGAAGAGCAAAGCAAATGAATGGACGTATGTTATGCCTTCTCTCTTTCTCAGACTAGAAGGTGATCAAAATTCATCAATCACTTAATTGATGTGCACATAATTTTGCGCAATAGACAACAAAGATACAAGACTATGGTAACATCATTTTGATCTAAATTCCTCCATCAATGTTGACTTCCTATAGTGGCAAAGATCTCCTTGCACTATCTAGTTCTGTTCACATGAGCCGGGTTTTATCCGACTCGGATTAGTAACCAGATATCTAGATCTTAAATATTGTTTCCAGATCACATAAAAGAGGTCAGAATTCATTTTTAGCAAACCGGATAAATCTGGGTTGGATGCCCGCATTGAATCCAGAACCCGTTTTATCAACTCATATCCAGCTTTAAAAAAAAAAAAAAAAAAAAAACGACGCTGTTTTAGACCCAGTATCCGATTTCTCCCCCCGAGCCTCATTCTCATCGTTATTCACCTCCCTATCTCCATCTCTCTCTCTCTCTCTCTCTCTCTCTCTCTCTCTAAGCGCAAAAACCCTAGCCTTCATCCCTGTGTTGAGTCAACGACCTCATCATCTTGACCCATTGCCATCGCCATCTCTGAATCATCGTCCTCGAGTCTTTGTTGTCGTATCTTTGTCGCTGAGTCTCTGTTATCCTCAAAACACCATTTGACTTGTTCAATACTCTCTCTCTCCTTCCCTCCCTCTCTTCTTTGTAACTGCGTGCGAATTAGGAATGAGTTTGTTGAAGGAAAAAAATTCAAGTTGATTCTAAGATTTTATGGGTTTCTATGTTTTTATTTAGAGGTAATTTATTACCTTATCAATCATGGATTTTGCGCAATGGGACTTCTATGTTTTTATTTAATTTCTGTTGAGAAAGATTTTATGGGAAAACAGTGAAGCAAAAATGGGGGAGATAAGGACACTAGATAGGTTTCAAAACATTATATCTTTAATTTCGTGTTGTGTTGTGCTGGGGGTGTACATATGGAGAAATAGTTTTTCTCTTTGTTGACCTAAATGCAATGAAAAAGAAGGGTTCATCGTTTTTGGGAGAAAATGATGCATTTCATTTTGGCTATATGTGTCTGTAACTGCTAAATGGTTGAGTGATGGTGGGTTGCTTAAGAGTGTTATGATGTTTAACTTTTTAAAAATGATGTACAATAATTTATCTATATCTTTTACCCATTCTATTAATGTGATTATACAAATTTGCACATTTTACAAATGGAGATAACATTACTTCATTGAAACAGAGCAAATTCTTATCGTTGCTGAACTATGGGTTTAGGTCCGGATCTGAAATCCGAATCCGATTTTATACATTCGGGTTTCCAGATCTGGATTTGAAATCCAATTCCGAATCAAGATATCTAGATTTTCAAATTTGGAACTCAGAAGCACACCCCTATTACTATTTATATAAAATGTTTTTTGGAATCTTGTATTTGCTTTTTATTAATATGTGAAGTTTCATCTTGCCAAAAAAAAAAAAAGGATTGGATTGGATTGGATTGGATTGCCAGAGGTTCTTCTTCCGAACTTGTGCATGTACCGAATTAATGTTGATCATTGCAGCATGCACAAAGGGAGATGAAAATCTGGTCTCTTTGAGCTTGACAATCATTGATGTTTTGCATCAATGGTACTGCATGCTTCCATGATAGTTGAAATAAGAAGCATTACGTTGGTGCTTGCTTCTCCAACGTTGGCCCCATATATCCCCAAAAATTATTTGTCTGTCCACAGCCATGGGCATGCAACTATATTAATAAATGTCCTGTGAAGTAAGCAAGAGTACAGCTGCTCTATGATGATGTCTGTCTTACCTCATATTGTTTATATTATTACTACATATAGTCATGTCTGGTATAAGCATGGTACATTTTTTTTTTAAGTAACAGAATTTATTATTAAAATTAATTTTTCATATAAATTATATATGTCACAAAAATTACAAAAATTACAAACTTTATGACTACAATCATCATTTTTTTATTCACATATACGAGATAATTGTATATTTATTTTTGGGTGACTACAAATTATGCACCAATTAATGTCTTATAAATATAAAAAGTTAATCAGTATTTGTTGAGTTAAAGATGGAATGAGATAAAATGATAATTATAATTTATATGCGAGCACTCTACTATGATCTTCTTCATTTTACTTAAAATAGATAGTACCTATTGGACATAAATAAAAATGATTATTTTATTAAGAACACTAACCACTGTAACTATTTATCATTACTATTATTTTTGGTTCTTTTGATAAAAATTATAATTGTAATAATTTAATAATATTGATAAAATAAAAAATTATATACACTACACTACCATCTTATTTTTAGTTTATTATATAAGATGTGATATATTTATTATAATTAAATAATTATTTATTAGAGAATTATTTATAATTTAATAATTATAAATATACCATATTTTATATAATGAGGTGAAAATGAATATTAATGTAATGTAAAGCATTGCTCGTGACTTTAGAAAACTTTAGCAATTTGAGAGTAAACATGAAATAAATAAATAATTCTAAATAAATTAAGACTCTATTTAGATTGAAAAATTATATCAATTCATCTAATCTTATTTTTATATTTTTTTTAAATTTTTATATAAAATATAATAAATAATTTAATTTTTTTAAATTTTAATTCAAAATTCTTAAAATTTATAATAATAATAATAAAACTAATAATTTAATTATATTTTATTTAATTTTAAATTTTAATTAAAACTATCTTCCTTTTATCTTATTTTATTTTATCTATTATTCAAACCAAATTTAAACGGAAGAAAAGAGAGAGAGTAGGTCAGCCGCTCCCTTCCAAACGGGAGAGCAGTGACTAAAGAGTGGGAGCAATTTACCGATGTGTTGGTGTTGGTTTAACCGAATCAACAAACTCAATGTGTGGTGGTTGAGTTACAAAGTAGAAACATAAATTAAAATGGAGCCGAGCCGAGCCGAACCGAGCCGCAGCAACCGTGAGTTACATTCCAACCCAACGCAGGTTTACTTCACCTTAGCCCCGCCACAAAAACTCTCTCCTGCGCGTGCTTCTCACCCTTCCTCTCTCTCTCGCTCGCTCATGGAGACTTGGAGACGACTATGACCAGCTGTTCCGGCCTCTGCAGAATTATTTAGAGGAAAACCTTCACTGATCACGTCCGCGCCTACGCTTTACGGAGAAGAACCCTCACTGCTGCCGCCACCGCCGACTCTACGGTTGGTGCTTTGAAAACGGTGCGTGTTGCTGATATTTGAGAGATCGGGTGAGTTATGGAGGACGAGAAAGTAGCGCTGGTTCGGAGCCTCATCGATATAGTGAACGATATTGCTTCGATCTCGGACTTCAGGTGTACGGTCAAGAAGCAGTACTGCAATCTGGCTAGGAGGTTGAAGCTGTTGATCCCAATGTTTGAGGAGATTAGGGACATCAAAGAGGCGGTCCCGGAGGAGACCCTCAAAGCTTTGGTTTCCATCAAGGAAGCTCTACAGTCGGCAAAAGACTTGCTCAGATTTGGTAGCGAAGGGAGCAAGATTTACCTGGTGCGTGCATTCCGCGAGTCTTTTGTTTTTTGATTGTTCTTCTCCGTGGGTTCTTTAGGTTATGTGTGATTGGGGCTTTTCTTCCTGCTTGGTTGCTGGGAAAATGTTGGAAAGGATAGAAAATATACTGTGATTTTGATTGCCAGTGCTGCCACTGGGCCTTCGTGCTACTAATTGGTCGCCCACACGTGGAGGCTGTGCAGGCAGCCAAAACAGTTCTGGCAATTACATATACATTTCTACAGAAATTTTGAAGATTGTTATTTATTTAATTATTTATTTTTGTTTTGGATTTTGAAAAATAAATTAGAGATTCAACTCGGTTTACAAAGTAGATGTGCCGGGCTAAGCTTCATTGTGCCTTTTGGTCTTTAGACCTATTAATCATATGAAATCAAGGCTTGAAGTTCTGAGTCTCTACATTTCCCAGCAATTCAATGGAGTATGATTAGTGGTTGCTTTGAGAATTGGAGTAGCTTCGGCATCCCTCTCTGTAAGGGCTATCCTCCGCATTACATCATGTATGTTTACGATATGTTCTCGCACAGTTTTTTGCTGAACTGAATCTTTGGATAAAATGAAATTAAGTGGAGAACGGAACCAACTGAATCCGGATTCGCCCTTTTGAGATCCAGCATAAAGGTCCTTGTATATTTCTTTTTGCGTTTTCAATTTTTTTAGAATTTTACCAATCAAAAAGTTTTTGTTGTTTTGAAATTTATATGCAGTTATGCTCCAGCAACAATCTTAAGGCTTAGATCCATGAGTTTCTGACTTAGTCAGAGTAATCTGTCTGTTAGCAGCAAGCCAGAAGTAGATTACAATTTTTTTTCCGCTTCAGATAGTTAGATTATCTTCATGTTGGCTTTTATGATTGTCCTTTTTCTTGTATGCATTGTGAAATTTTAAAAATTCTTTATATTGGCTGTTATTGACTCCTTTTGACCTTCATTGTCTTCGTATTCTTGATTGTTCCCAGATTTATTATCTGAGAATGACCTTTTACCTTGTTATGTTTTATTATATTGGGTCTGCATTTCTGTCCCTGTAGTCCTACCGTCATGGAGATTGAGTTGAGTTAATAATTATATTTGGAAGTAGCGAAAGCCTGGGCACCTGGTGTATGAGTCTGTTGCCCTCATCGAATGGCATGAGAAGCAGACCTTGCCTTAATGTGTACCCAACCCAGACAGCTAGCGCTCACAAAGCTAGCTCTTCTGAGTTCAACAGACGTTACAATTGGATATATCATTTATATATTTTGGGCCTTGGTGTAGTGTCTTCCTATCTATCAATAGGATTTTGGTCCACACGACGGAATGTTATGAACTCATACCAAAATGAATGAAGTTCTCCGAAAAGCCTGCTTCTGGAGGATGACCTTCCAAGAATATGAGGCATAGGCAAAGTGTGGGGGATTTTTGGTATATAATTAGGGCATTTAGGTTTTCCATTTGATAATGGGCAGCTTTTCTGAAGGATTCTCTCAAACAGAAATAGAAAACGAGGCAGCTAGGAAGATTGTTACACTCCCCTTGTCTATAAGGACCATCTAGAAAGCAGGTTTCAGTGGATTCGAATAGAAAAAACTGACATGGATGTTATAATAGTTCCTTTTAAATCTTGCTAAATATTAGTTTACCTTAACTTCACTCTTGCATTTTCTGTTCTGATGTGATTTATTTGGTGGGAATATAATGCCCAGATTGTCACATATTGCAAGAGGATGGTGTTTGAGCCAAGAGCATTTTTGTTCAAATCTCCTTATGTTTGCTGTGAACGTTTCTCGAGTTTTCAGATTTCGTGGAATTATTTTTCTTCTTACCACCTTGGGCATTTCTTGTTGTATACTTCCTGTGCACTGTGATCGTGTCCGTTTTCACATTGTATAAGGTTGCCTTAGTCATAAAAAAAAAGAGGAGAAAAAGATCTGAGAGTTTCAAGGCCAGGGTCACTCTACTACAGTGATTACACTAAGTTTTTTTTTTTATTGGATCATGCTACTATGTTTGTACAATATACTACTTTGATCTGGGGAGGAAAGAGAGACAGAAATATAAAGTGGTTGTGAACCGTGTGAACCTGATAGTATGCGGATTTTGAGAGTTGCATTTATGCTACCCTAAAATTGGAGGGGTAGGGGTTTGCTTCCCTACGTTTCTCGAGCTGCTGAACTTCTATCATTAAATTCCAATGTGATAGCTTTATGCCAAGACAAGACTAATTGTTGAAGTTCCCATCCACTGTCTATAAAACCTTCTGAATTGGTCGGCTAGTACTTTCTTTGTTGTTGCTCCGTCATGGTTATCATATTTTATTTTCTTCTTTTCTTTGCTGCTTGCAGGTCTTAGAGAGGGAGCAAATTATGAATAAATTTCAAGAGGTGACAGATCAACTGGAACAAGCTCTGAGTGGACTTACCTATGAAAATCTTGACATATCAGATGAAGTTAAGGAACAGGTAGAGACCCGTACATTTTTAGTATCATTCTTTTGGGTAATTACCGAGGACCTGCACTTGGTAGTTCTCTTCCTTTATTTCTTTATATTTTGTGATAATTTACTCTTGATGCATTATATACCTGACAATGACCTGAAGAGTCTGTTTCGAAGATCAAAAGAAAAACACAGACAATACCATCAAATGGGTTCTCAATGAAACTTATATAGCCCCATTCTTGTTATGTCATTTGATTGGCCCTAAAGGAGCATCTCAGTCTCTTTGTTTAATGATGTTTTGGTCTTTTCCATGCTCTGTTTAAACTCTATGTCCAGGTTGAACTTGTTCTTGCTCAGTTCAGAAGAGCCAAAGGAAGGGTTGATGCTCCCAATGTTGAGCTTTATGAGGATCTCTTATCTCTTTACGACAAGGGCAATGATGCAGCTGTCCTAAGGAGATTAGCTGAAAAGTTACAATTAATGGGAATAGCTGACCTAACACAAGAGTCGCTAGCTCTGCATGAGATGGTTGCTGCCAGTGGGGGAGATCCTGGGGAAAGCATTGAGAAGATGTCAATGCTACTGAAGAAAATCAAGGATTTTGTGCAAACAGAAAACCCTGACATGGATGCTCCTCCCAGAGAAAATATTCTTCCTCCAAGCTGCAGTGCATCCAATGACAAAGATCACAAGGCCCCTGATATACCAGAAGATTTCCGCTGTCCAATATCCCTGGAGTTGATGACAGATCCTGTCATTGTTTCAACAGGGCAGGTATGCACCCTGGCTCTTGCTCCTTTATACCAATTCAGTTCCCATAGAGTGCCCCCACGTCCAGTCATGATTGGATGAAACCAGAGTGCTGAGGGCACTGCCTTCTTTTCTTCTTTGCATGATTATAAAAGTACTAGTAGAATCCACATAGATCTTGGCCACGATTGTTAGTTACCGAAATTGGCTTCTTCGCATCCAATCCTGTAGATGGAAATGATCAATGCAGATTGGCCAGAGTTACTTTTTCCTGGCTGCTTGGAAACTACCATTTCCTTTTTTATGAGCATCAGAAACTACCCTTCATATTTGGAGTAGCAACTTATTGAGATATGTATAAAAAACTACCTGTGGCTTTACTTCACAACCTGGACAAATGCCCCATAAATGTGAAGAGTAGATGTTTGTATACGCATCCTGCTACCATTAATTTCTAACAGGATTTGTTTTCTCTGCTGTAGACCTATGAACGATCCTGCATTGAGAAGTGGCTGGATGCAGGGCACGGGACATGTCCAAAGACGCAAGAGACCCTCTCTAGCACTGCCTTGACACCCAACTATGTTTTACGTAGCCTCATAGCTCAATGGTGTGAGAATAATGGCATTGAACCACCAAAACGACCCAGTAATTCTAGAGCCAGTAAAACGACATCTGCCTGTACACCTGCTGAACGAACTAAGATTGAAATTCTCCTTCGGAAGCTCGCATCCAACAACCCTGAAGACCATCAAGCTGCTGCGGCCGAGATCCGCCTTCTTGCCAAGCGCAATGCAGATAACCGTGTGGCCATTGCTGAAGCTGGTGCAATCCCTCTTCTCGTTGTCCTCCTTTCAACAGCTGACTCCCGTACCCAAGAGCATGCGGTGACAGCACTACTTAACCTCTCCATATGTGAGGACAATAAAGGAAGCATCATATCGTATGGGGCAGTTCCTGGCATAGTTCATGTGCTCAAGAAGGGGAGCATGGAAGCGCGGGAAAATGCAGCAGCTACCCTTTTCAGCCTCTCTGTTGTGGATGAAAATAAGATTAGAATTGGTAATTCTGGAGCCATCCCTCCACTTGTGACACTGCTGAGTGAAGGAACGCAGAGGGGTAAGAAGGATGCCGCGACAGCACTTTTCAACCTGTGCATTTACCAAGGGAACAAGGGAAAGGCAGTGAGAGCGGGTGTTGTTCCAACATTGATGCGGCTCCTAACTGAACCGGGAGGAGGAATGGTGGATGAGGCACTGGCCATTTTAGCAATACTGGCTAGCCATCCTGAAGGCAAAGCTGCCATTGGATCTGCAGAAGCAGTGCCAGCATTAGTAGAGGTTATTGCGAGTGGATCCCCGAGGAATAGAGAGAATGCAGCTGCAGTTTTGGTGCACCTTTGTGCCGGAGACCAACAACGTCTCGTAGAGGCCAAAGAGCTTGGAGTTAAGGGTCCACTGGTGGATTTGGCACAAAATGGCACAGACAGGGGCAAGCGAAAGGCTGCACAGTTGCTAGAGCGTATGAGCAGGTTTGATGAGCAACAGAAGCAGGCTCAGGCAGAAGCTCGGACAGAGCAGTCACAGCCATCCTCTACGACCGATGCCACCAATGATAGCTGAGGTTTTTATTTTCAATCTTTTACGTGTTTTTATTTTTCCTTTTGGGTTATTTTAAGGTATTGAAAGGGGAGGGCTTAGCTTCGGAGGGAAAGGTGGAAGATCGCCTAACCCCATCTGTAAGTTATTCGTTTGTGTTTGGACTGAGGACCTTATTTTGAAGAGAGATTGAAAGAGCCTTAATTCAATAGGTGGGAGGAGAAACACAAAGGAAAAGGAAAGGGCTGAGATGTATATGACATATATGGGAAATATACCACTGTAACATGTACCGACTCCAATCATCCTCGGTTTTTAATGAAGAGATGTTTCCTGTATGCAAATCCAGTCAACCATGTGTTCTTGGAGTGACTACTACTACTACTACTACTTTTTCAGAAAAGAGATACCGACGGTTGAAACTCATTTCATCTCAAATAATGTGAGTGAGGATCTTTTGGGTATTACAAGGGATACGCTAAGTTTCTTTTACCAAAATTTTGAATATGATCATAAGAAGATAGAATGCTGACCTAATCAGAGTTGTCGTGTAGGATATTATTAAACTTTGGGCTGGAATTTTGTATTCATAGAAAGAGGCCCATTAATCATTTTCAGTGTTCGGCCCGATGAATCTCATAATTGGACTCTACTGGATGCTAAGCAATTTGTGGCCCAAGACCTCAGATGCCTAGAACTACAAGCAACTTCGTCGTTCCATAGGCCTACTTTTTATTTATTTTTTAACTTTTTGAAAGGAAGAACATTCATTCAATATATTACACAAATGTCGGATACAAAGAGGGACTCCAATACAATGCTCTTTTCAGATAGTGCTAAAGTATGAGCTATACACTTAGAAAATCTGGGAATAAAGGGAACGGACCAGCTCTGAAAGGAGGGCAGCAAATTTCTGATGTCCTGCACTATCATTTCTCCCGTGTTCCATAGTCCTACTTGTTGACTCAAATAAAAGCAACAACTTATATGTCGAGCATGGTACTTATCATTATTTTGATGTGAATAAAACTAATTCTCCTTCTTCAACTTGCTTATAGCGCTATCTCCAACTTGGGTTCAGCCACCATATTACTAGTACGTATTGGTCCAACTGTATTGGGGTACTGCTTGTAAGAACATAAATGGACCCACAAAGATGATATGCATGCATGTCTTTTAGAATGTGAATACTAGTCATAATAATTACACTCGAATTTAGGGTCAAACACTCATTACTTTTCAAATATGATCCCTTATTTTATATATATATATATATATAGATTATACAGGGCTGGGGGTTTTCGATTCTTCAAACCTGGAGACCAGGCCTTAAGCCACTGGTTCAAAAGACCTTGGCAATCCCTTTATATATTGAGTTGCTATCAACAACTCTTCTCTTTTAGCAGAAGGGAAGAGACCTGTTAATAGACTAGTACTTTTTGTGCCCGAGGTCATATGTAGTTATTCAATCATCTCTTATATTTATTATCGGCCAACAAGTTATATTTTAAGTAGAATGACAACATGTAACATGACTCTTAAATCCAATACGAACACGACACAAAATTAGTGAGTCTAATTTTGGTCTTAACGAGTTTTGATTAAAGAATCATTCCACAACTACATACGGCTATTCCGGAATCTCCATCTCGCCTTGACGTGTAATAACACGTGGGATGCCATTTAATTAAATAATAAAATAAACAAAAGACAGAACAAATAGAACAAAAAGTAAAAACATTTGAGAAGCCATTCACTCTGTTCAGTCGTTCCCCTTTCATGAGCTTGTTCGGCTTTAGTGGTCATTGACGTTTAGGGATAGTCTGACACCGACCTATTGCATTTCTGGCGTCGTTTTCGGGCATGCAACTCCACTTTTGGCACGCAGCTCCATTTCCGACATCATCACAAATCTGAGATCCTATTTACGTGAATATATACTTTATACTTAAAAAGAGTCTATCTCTTAATGAACAGTAAATCTTGTCTAATTTTGTTTAACATTCATATTTTCACATTTACCCTTTAACTTCACACGGCAGCCCCTCATTTAAACCTAAAATGTCCTTTCAAGATACCTACAGTAAAATAATCCTCCTGATTTCCGGCCACAACACAAAACTCACCTACTCGAAATTCTCTCTCAAAATGACCCTTCCGATTTCCTCTCCCTCTCGCTTTCCCTCTCGATCTTCTCGACCACGCCCACACCATCTACGCCTCACTACCGGCCACAACCCCGCGAACAGCAACCACGACAAGGCAGCAGGAAGACCAAAATCTAGAACTGTTAAAGAACCTCGCGCCAATCTTCAATCCAGAGCCTAACTTCTCCCTCTCCCAGTCGATCTTCTCGCCGATCTTCAACCCAAACCCTCAGATCACACCGCCGATCTTCGTGCCGATCTTCCCTCTCCCAGCCGATCTTGCGATGAACAGCATTTCACCATCTGGCAAAAACTCCTTCTTTATGGTGTCAACCTCAGATCCTCTCCACGTTTGTTATTTACTTTTTTTTTTAACATCTGAATCTAGAGTTTTCTATCTTTTGTTCTCGTTTGTATTATTTGGTTTAAGTGTTGAATTTTTTTTTCTTAGTTGTGTTTTCTGCATCTGGTTGCTTTTATTGTTCCACGGTGTGATATTTGTCTCCATGAAGGTTGTTTTTGTCACGCCCTGCACGTCCTGGTGATATATTATTTTCTGGTTATATATTGTTTTATCTTTGAAAATGGTTTGGTTTATTTAATTTTAGAAATGGTTAGGACATGTAATTTTCTTTATATTTTATACTGTTTTTGTTCTTTGAAGCATTAATTTGAGTAGCATTGCGTTGTGGGTACAATGTTTGTAGATCTCATTTCTCTTCTTTCTGTGGGTTGTGAAAACAGAGAATGCTAGCATGAAAATGCCTAATGACTAAGAGCTGTAATTATTTAATGGTAGATTGTAGTGTTATACGTCTAATGCTCAATGTTTCAAACAAGAAGCATGTTTGGAAAGTTTGATATGTAGGAGGTCAATAGCTTGTAGGAGCGTTTTATGTGTGGCTTTAAATAGGAGCTCAATAGTTTATAGGAGCGTTTTATATGTGGAAGTTAAATATAAAGAAGTGGCTTTGTTCAGATTGATCATTATCAATGAAAATGGTTATTCATGAGCTTTTGTTTCTTATGTTACCAACTAATGATTATTTTTTTATTGATCATTTTTTTATGCAAGAATCTAAAATGAGAATGGTAATTCACGAGCTTTTGTTTCTTATGTTACTAACTAATGATTATTTTATACTGTTTTTATTCTTTGAAGCATTAATTTGAGTAGCATTGCGTTATGGGTACAATGTTTATAGATCTCCTTTCTCATCTCTCTGTGGGTTGTGAAAACAGAATGCTGGCATGAAAATGCCTAATGATTGAGAGCTATAATTATTTAATAGTAGATTGTAGTGCTATACGTCTAATGCTCAATATTTCAAACAAGAAGCACACTTGGAAAGTTTGATATGTAGGAGGTCAATAGCTTATAGGAGCGTTTTATTTGTGGCTTTAAATAGGAGTTCAATAGCTTATAGGAGTGTTTTATATGTGGCTTTAAAGTTAAATTTAAAAAGTGATTTTGTTCAGATTGATCATTATCAATGAGAATGGTAATTCATGAGCTTTTGTTTCTTATGTTATTAACTAATTATTATTTTTTTATTGATCATTTTTTGATGTAGGAATCTGAAATGAGAATGGTGATTCATGAGCTTTTGTTTCTTTTGTTACTAACTAATAATTATTTTTTTATTGATCCTTTTTTGATGCAGGAATTTGAATCCATAGATGGGGAGTATTATAGAAAGCAATTGGGTCTCACTTGGTAGATATGTACAAAGAGGCTTATGACAGTATGTTTTCTAACTCACAATTGAATGCATCCAACATGTATGTCAGTTTTATGAGGCTATTTTCTTTTATTATAGCTGCATAATCCTTAGAGTTACTGTTCAATAAATGTGCACCACATATTAATTTATGTTTGTAGTATAACTATTCTACTTTTGTTTCACTTATAAAAAAGTTTAACTATTTGCATGTCTCTTTAAAAAAAAAAACAAAGAAAGAAAGTGAATGATGATCTTTGTAACTGGAGTTCAAATTGGCTGTAAAAACAGCTTATGCTTGTTAATAGATAGGCTATGTAAGGGAATATGCATGAGGCCCCTATTTTTCATTCACAAAGCAAGTCTATTATGATGCTGATTATTGCTGCCAGATTATCAGATAAACCTTATTGAACTCAATTAAAATTCAGATTAGTAAGATTAATTAGTAGTGATGATTGCTGCACTTACTGTGCTGAGTAAATGATTAGTGACATTAAACTTCAAAGAGACTTATAGGTTTACCATGAGTCAAGGAGGTTTGTTTAATAGTGATTTCTTAACCTCCTTTCAGCGGAACCTGCACTAAAGAAACCTTTATAAGGGAATTACCCCACCAAGTATAATTTCTTTGACAAAAATATAATGTTTAACAACAAAACATAAAGTCGGATTAGGATATAGCTTTTCCAGGCCAAACAAAGGTTACAAAGTATTTGATTATACCCCCAAATTGTCAACTAACTAAAAGAAAGCATACACTAATTTCAAATATAGACATAATATATCTACAATATTTAAGTGAAGCTAACAAAATAAAATAAAGAATATAAAAAGTAATACCACTACCTTGATAGCAAAACGTAATAGACACACAATAGGATGAAAAAGAAACAGAAGAATCCTTCACTCTCATATAAAGTATAAGTTTTCTTCTTCACCAACAGAAACCCATATTATAATATATTAATAAGAAAACTTAATAGAAAAGAAAAAGGCATAGACAATAAAAGCGAAAAAAAAAACAAGAGAAACATGTGAACCATTCACGCATCCATCATCTAAAGTCCAAATTGGTTTTCATTTTTGCTCAATATGTATTTATTATTTTTGTTAGATTTATGTCAATTTTTTTCACGTTCTCTCTTATTTCTATCCAATACATCTTCTGATACATCTTATCATGTTTTTAGCAGAATGATTTGTTTAAGCTATTCCAGCCATTTGGGGTCATTACTAAGCTTGTGATGCTTCATGAAAAAAATTAGGTTGTGAAATAGCCTCCATGATAGAAGCGTTTGTTCTTTTTTTTTTTCCTTTTTTTTTGCTTTTTCTGTTTGATAATTTTAGATAACTCTTGGGTCTAATACATTTTTCTACTTTCCATGATTGCAAGCTCTTATACATGCGAGATATTCCTTCAGCAAGCTGGCTAAAGTGAAAGCTCAAGTTTCGAAAGTCAAAGGCGTTATGGTGCAAAATATAGAGAATATAAGGCGGTGTTGTTTTCTCTTTGATGTGTTAGCACCAAAGACTTGTAAAAAATGTCAATTTTAAAGGTTATATTTATATTCTCTTTATGTGGAATCTTTTAGTCTGGACCCTTAGTGTTCATTAAAAAAAAGTGAAGAAAAAAGAACTCCGATAGGTTAAATTATTATGCATCTGAACAAAAATTGGTTTTAGTTCTTGCTTAGCTTGGGATTTGATTCATGTTTTAAGCATATACAAATAGGTTTTCATTCTTAACATACGTCCTAATTCATTGTTTAAAACTCATTTTTATTAAAAATCTAAGACCTGTTTTCTATTTATACAAGAAGCCTATTTAATGTACACATATGCTTGTATTATAACAAGTATAAATCACATATCTTTTTTCATACACAGCCATTAATAATATCCATAAGTAATGGAGGTGTTGCTTTTCTGCCTTTTTTTCTTTTGAAGAACTTATTCTCTGCTTTTCTATTTCATTTGGTACTAAGACATAAATCACATTCTCTTACAGCCCATATATGTAAGAGTTTTTTTTTTTGCTAATTTTTCCACCCCTTTGGTTTATCGTTTGTGTTATTTGGTTCCTCACTACCAGCCACAACCTTGCGAGCAGCAACAACCACAATGTGAGTTTTTTTTTTCTCTTGTTATTGCCTATATATTTTTATTCTTGGATCTAAAATGTGAATTTTTTGCTGTGGATTTTTGTTGGTTGCAAGGTATAGAAGAAAAAATACTAAATGACTTGCTTCAACTATTCCAACCATTTTGAGTCATTAATAAATTTGTGATTCTTCGTGCAAAAAATCAGGTTGTTGATTAGCCAATACGATAGAGGCATTTGTTTTTTTTTTTTTTTTTTGTGTGGGGCTAATACATTTTGATGCCTTCCATGCTTGTAGCCTCTTACCCATGCTAGATATTCCTTCAGCAGTCAATGCTTTGCAATTGTATGCCAATGTTCAACCAAACATAAGGTATACATGAATTGTTTGCTTTTGTTTATGCGAATCTTGTAGGAAGACATTACATTTTTAAATTTAAATATCACATTATAAGACATCTCTTTTGATATTTTGCTTAAGGGGGAGGAATGTTTATATCAACTTTTCATGACATCAGGAACTAACAACAATGGATCAAAATACTCAAAGGATGAGGAGATGAGGTTGGTATATTCTTAAATGATATTGACTATTGAGAAGTCTAATTCATTTGACTTGTTGATTTCTACGGAAGAAACCAATGAATAAAAGAACTGTTCATGACAAAATAATTTTGAACTAATCCCGATTTTTCTAAAATAAATTTTAATACGTCGATTTCTTGGCTGGTTCTATTTTATGGGTCCGCTATACTTGGGCTATGCCTTTTGAGTTATTCAATAAGATTCTTGATTACTGATAGAAAAATATTAAGGAAAAATATATGTTTACTCTTACCACCATGATAGTAAGAAAACTGGTTATTGAATGTTGACTGCATTTGATATTGTTTTTTCCTTTTTGAAGTATATCATATTTCTTCCTGTAAAATAGCATATTCATTTTAAATTTTATAAGTTACCTTAATGCCAAAATCATCTTTCTTTATTTTCTCGTATGGCTAATTTGGACAAACTTCTTTCAGGTTTAATATATCTAAGGAGCTTAGAATTTTTCTTAGGTGATCATGGTTATTGGTTATGTATGCTTATAATTTTATTACTTGCTTTTGTTTGTGAAACAAGCTAGAGCCATTTTGCATGGCTCACTATAGTTGTGGTAAACGAAAAATCCAAAAAAACATAAATATTGGTTGTTTGGTTAATTTTTGGTTTAGTTATATGGAGTTTTTAATATTATTTGTATCACAGCTATTTGGAGATTGGTTCCTACTTGCTTTTGTAGAATGTCAATTCTATTTTGGAGATCTTTTGTAGATGAAAAATTGTTTTGCTAAAATCTGATATTTTATATGAATGATTTGCAAGTTAGAAATTTGTATGTATGTTATACTTGCAGAAGGAAAATCAATTGAATTTACTAGGAAAATACAGGTCTGGTTTGTTGGGAATGTATTTAGTATTGATTTTCTAAGGTTTACAACTTTTATTCATAATAAATAAATGCTCTTGATCTACTTATAAATAAAAACAAAAATTCAATGGATTTCAAGTGATTGTATTAAAATAGGTGCTCAACCAACTAAACCTATTACTACTTTAGTTTTACCCTTTGTGATTCTAAAGGGTAGGCCTTGAAACTCAATGCATTTCATAGTTTTCTTGAAACTCTCTTTCTAGGATTCTTTTTAGAAGTGCTTTATAATTTTGATTAGTTAAATCTGGTTCATGTTAGAGAAAATGAATACTTGGACCAATTTTAAGATATTTAAGTGGATGTGTTATTGTATGCTTTGTTTAAATAGTAGAATTGGGTGGGTAACCTTCCCTTTTGGAGTTCTATGATGATTTGTTTTGATCATTATTTTTTTGTTTTGATTGTTAGGTTGTTGCTATGAAGGTGAGGAGAGGTTGCTTGTCGCCGAGTTTATACCTAATGAGATGGTCTAAACATCTTTTCCACTGTAAGTTTACCTCTTTGGTTTGTCATGTACTGTATTCTACTTTCTTATTTAGTTTGAGTAGATTTTTATGCTACATTTGTATGTTTATAATATAGATGAGTTTTATCCTCTATTTGGTTTCTATGCTACATTTTCAAAATTAAAAAATTATTATATGATGAATCTGGTTAGACATCATATATTTATTTCCTGATATTGTCACTTGTTTCTTTTTCAGCCATTAGTTGATCCATATTTGAATGGATTGGCTGGCGAATCTAGACAATGAACCATATATGCGACTCATCTCAAAACTCGAGTTTGAGTTTAAATGGAAGAAATTGACAAAAGATTAAGGGAGCTAATCTATAGAGAGGTATGACTATGGAGATTATAGGGGCCTCAGTACTACTATTCTTTATATTTTGATTTTCATTGTTCTCTTTCCATTTCCATTTGTTATGGTGTAAAACTCAAATCATGCAGATCTTAGAGTATAATTCACAAATTCTATAATAGTACCTAAAAGATGCTGATCAGAGTATTTTACAGTGCAGATTAGAGTAGTTTAAGGTCGTTATGGTCAAGAAGTAGTTTACGGTCAAAGGTTAGATTCTAATCCTATAATATTTGGTTTTTAAATTTACATTTAAAATTTGCATGCACTTTCCTAGCTATGGAAAAATTGTTGAAATGATTTTTAAAAATAGTGGTAGATTTGGCCTTTTAAAACTTTCTGTTGCAGGATTTTTCTTATGTAATGTCTATTGAGCAAAAGCATAATGTGGATGCTATTGTACTAAGGTAATACATTTTTTCTTTTTTCTTTTGTCTTTTCTCTATGGTGCTAAGATAATACATTTTTTTAAAACTTTATGTTAGATGATTTTTCTTATTGGTAATACATTTATCTAATTTCATTGAATTCAGTCTCTTCCAGAGAACTTTATGATTATGCTATTCCATTATGATGGCAATATGGATTGGTGGTGGGATCTCGACTGTAGTAACAAGGCCATACACATAGTTGCTCAGAACCAAACAAAGTGGTAAGATTTAACCACCAGTAATTGGAGTTTTTTTTTTTAGGTACTTGGAATTTTAGCGTAAATGGTAGATTGATGGTTATAGTTGGGGAGTAACATCTTTTGTTGGAGTTGCTTTCATAGCATATAAATTTAATTGTATATCATCTAATGAGCTTAATTTTTTTTAGATTATAATACATGGGACTTGAAACAATGAGCCTTTTAGGTTATGAGACTATTGTAGGAGTATAACAAAAGGTTTTGTACTATTGACTCTCTACATAATGCCACCATTAGTCTTTAAATCTGGGGTCATTTCTAAAAAAAGCCATTAGGCAACCATTTTTTTTAACATAATTTTTTCAAATTATATTCTTTATTCCATGCCTTAGTTAATGGTTATCTAAGTTCTGAGGTCAAATTATGAATTCTTGTCTAAGTTCTTTCGGTTCATTATAATTATAGAAATTTTCTATTACCACATTTAGTGAGAAATTATATTGTTTGGTCTCTTTTAAGCTATGGAGGTCTCTTTACTTTGTCTAAAAGCAGTTGTACAGTCCAAAAATCTCAATTATTAGAAGAGTTTTTTAATTATTGCATTTGGTATGTTCTTTTTTTTTTTTTAATATGACCTGATACTCTTACTAATGTATTAGCTGGAAGATCAAAATAAGTGGTAGATGTCTTTTGTCTTGCCATCTTAAAGTTTGTAAATTACTTACAACTTCTTAAGTGGCTTGTTACAAGGCTTATCCAAATCACTTATGACTTCTTAAGTTGGCTTGTTACAATGCAGATTTATTTTTTGCTGCTAAAAAATATAAGATTGATTGAATTTGGTGATTGGGCATGAAGGTACTAGATTCTAGACATGAAGTTACGCATTGAAAAAACAAGGGTCATACAATTTTTATTCTTAGTGGTAGTCCATTTCTAATTTTCATTCTCCATTATTTTCAGCTCGATTGAGTTTGTTTAGTCGGTTGGACTTCTTTGTTCTACAACCAGTAGCCCTGAGGTAACTGACGATGTACTGAATGTATATATCTATTTTAATTGTTGGTTTTGGTCTGTTGGAACATATATTTGGATTGAAAAGATTTTTTAAGGAGTCTAACTTGAAGTGATGTCATGGTTTATGTTGGAAATATTAATATTTATGATGTCATCAAGATATTTCTAGATTTTAAACTTGAATATATTATTCATTTTCCTTCAATGTTTTCTTTATATTGGCACTATCATATTTACTCTCTTTCACTTTAAATTTTTTTTTCACTAGATGTTTCTATTTTTTAAAATTTATTTTATAATGATACGGGGCAACGTGCTCGCACGTTGCGTTACTCCTAGTATATGTGTGTATATATATATATATATATTTATTTATTTATTAACATTCTACATTTTCCTCATAATTTTTTGAACTGTGATTTTTCCTTTGATGTGTTTGATCTACTAACTGTTAGGATTGTTTCAGGTTCTTATTTCTTTCTATTACTGAATGGTATTTTCATTGCTTGGTTTAATTTGAAGGTGGGATCTGTCTATTTTCATTCTATTACCAAAAAACTTGAAGATTTTATTTTTCCTTTATCTTGTAATCAATATGGAAATTTGGGTTCTTTGTTGTCTAATTTACAGCTGCATTGCTTTGAATAAATTTCTATAAATTCAAAATAATACCTCATCATTAGTTTGTTTTGTTAGACTCGGGTTGCTTCAGAAGCTTTTCCTTTTCACCCACAAGCCCAAAAAACCACTATTTTTATTTTTGTTCACACATCTAAGGTTGCGATTCTCTGCATCTTAGTTGGCACTGCGTTTTGCTTGATATTCTCTAAATCTTCGTTATTCTCTGCGCCATTTTGAAACTTCTAGCCATTGTTATTTGCTCGATATTCTCTCCATCTTTGTTATTCTCTGTGTCATTTTAAAACTTCTCTGCATCTTCACTTCAAGAAATCGCGCCATCTTGAAGAAGAGATGAAGGCAGCGGGTTTATGGAAGAGATGAAAATGAACGATGCTTTTGAAGTGATGAAGGTGAAAGGTTAGATCTGGTTTTGGAGAGAAAAGCAACCTTTTATTTATTTTTAAGTGAAAGGTGAGATCTGGTTTTGGAGAGAAAAGCAACCTTTTTTTATTTTTAAGTTATTGCCACATGAGCATCACACATTAGGCGGGATTATAAATCGGAAAAATTTGGGAGTGTGAGTAGCATTTCTCTTTGGTCAAAGCAGGTTGATCCGTTAAGACATAATTTATAAAGGGTCAATAACTGGTTAATCCACTTAACATAAAATCAATCCGTTTTGATCTATTTTGATTTTATTTCAAAATTATAATTTTATTATTGTTGAGTTAAAATATTGATAGTTCTCAATATGCTTATATTTTTGTTTTTATGATTTTAATTTTATATCCATGCTCCTATTTATTATTGTAGGATTCGTAATTTTATTTTTATTATCTGTTGAAATTTAAAAAATACTAATATTTTTTTTATTAGTAGGTAGTCTTATTTCTTTTAAGATATTGTGCCTACCAATAAATATATATTTTAGGCCCTATTTGCTTTGGAAGATAAAATCAAAATCTCCAAACTCATCATTACATTTTTTCAAATCTCTATACAAAATATAATAAGAAATTCAACTTTTTCAAATTTCAAAACCACTTTTTCAAATTTCAAAATAAAACTAATATTAAAAAAATATATTACAATAATATATTATTATTTTTTTAACTTTTATCTCGTCTCATCTTATCTCATCTCTAAAAACAAATTTTTATATTACAACAAATTTTTATGTGAAATTATTTACTTATAAAAAAAATTATGTTAATAAGATCAAATGGGATATGCATGTTAGTTCAACCAATATACATGAAACAAATTTAAAAGAGTCGTGCTGTGTTGATCTATTTCTAATTAATTAGTAAATGGGTTAAAACAGGTAACACGATATAATTCCTTATCTTAATAAGTTGGGTTAGGATTTGAAAATTTAACACGTTTAACTTAATAGGTCAGGTTTAAGTTGACCTATGGCCGGCTCTTCCATTAGGCCATTTAAGCAATTGCCTAAGGCCCCAAATAGAAGAAGGCCCCCAAAAATAATCTAAAGCTGATTTTTTTTTTTTAAAAAAAAATTAATTAAAAAATTAATTAATTTAATAAGAGAACTTAAAAAATATCAAGTAGATATACATATATATGACATTATTAATTAAAAATATTGGTTGAAAAGCTAGTATAAAATCTAAAGTAGTAATTTACTTGACAAATGAGAAGAATTATTTTTAAATAAAAATCTAATGTAAAAATAAAAAAATATTTTTTTTAAAAATTTTTTCAAAAAAAAACCCCAATCAAAATTTAGCCTTAGACCCCCTAACATATTGAGCCGGCCTTGAGTTGACCTATATAGTTGAATATTCATGACTTGACACAATATGAACATGACTAAAAAATATGATTTGCCATCCCTAATTTTAAGGTCCTAGCTAGGGCATTGTCTAGTAATTAGTTGTTATATGATAAAATAGAACTACAAAATTCACGGGTTTGCTTTAAACCATAAGGAGTAGCCATGATCTGCCATATTGGACCCTATTTTGTGGTCCTTTTGTCTCTTGCCATGCACGTATTTAATGTATGGTTTAGATAGTGAGATGGGATGTGATGATTTTAGATGAATGTGAAATAAATTATTACTAGCATATTATTTTTAAATATTATTATTATTTTGAGATTAAAAAATGTTGAGTTATTTATTATATTTTGTGTTAGAATTTAGAAAAATTATAGTGATGAGATGAAATGAAACAAAATAAAATAATTTCATTATCCAAATGGGATTATTATAAGAAAAATGAGTATTTGTAACATATTATTTGCGACAACAATGATTATTTGTAATAAAAACATACTTATTTTGACAGAAAATAATCAATTTGGCAGGAATTAACTGACTACAAATGGACTACACACTTTAGTCATGAGAACGTATAGATTGCTATAGAAAAATGCTATTTGTGGACCTTCATATATGTATATATACTATGCAGATAATACGAATATCGCTTGATTTAGGCACTTGATAAATGCTTGGTTGATAACGAGGGTTATAAAACATTATTCTACAACTAGACGTAATTTATTGATATATCATATTTTTGGGACTTTTGGTTAGCTAGGAATAAGGATAAATTTGAAGATGGCCACACTACTCCAATCATTTACAATATTAACGTAAAAATTAATGGCTGCATGGGTACCTCAGCCCCTTGCTTAAGCCTAAGCCTAAGTCCTTATTGTTTCGTTCCAATGCTTCGATCCTCGAGTCTCTTCGTATATATTTCAAGCACTAGCATTAGAACTAAGAAGAGAAATGATAAATGCAGTCATAGAGTTACAAGCGGCATGCAATCGCTTTAGAAAAAAGTGAATATATATGGGACCCACGTGAAAAAGTTAACTTTTTACTAAAGCGACTGCACACCGTTTGCAACTGCATAACTGTATGTAGCATTAAGAAGCCCTTTTTTGTGAAGGGGATCTCTCTCTTGTGGGAACTCTCAAGGTCAACATTGTTGGTGCTTCTAAAGTTAATCCTGATCCATAGCATATTAAGGGCCTCTCTAATAGCTCCGTTATTGTTGGGCTTTCTTGTTTTTTGGGCATTAGTACTAACACTTTTGCTGAGCTTTCAGCTTTAAAGATTGGCTTAATCAGGTTCTCAACTGGTGGTTAATTGGTTTAATTCCAATTCGATCTCAGCCCCCTTGGCATTTTTTTGATATTTGGGATGAAACCTTTGCAACTTAAAAACTATTTCTTTTTTAGAATACAACATATTTATAGGGAGCTAGGGAAGGTAAATATTGCTAGGCCTGATTTACTTACAAGATACACATGTTTTCATCTCATTTTATTTTATCTAATCATTACACATTTTTTAAATTTCAATATAAAATAATATAAACAATTTAACTTTTTTAAATTTCAATATAAAAATTATATTAAAAAAAATTTTATAACAAAATTTTATTTAATTTTTTATTTTAACCTTAACTTATCTCATCTTATCTTAATCTCATCTTTAAAAACAAATCAGACCTTAGTTGATCTTGATAGTTTTAGTAGCTCATTTCATGCGCATGGTAATACGGTAAGTTTCTCTTTCCTTTTACAACTTTCTCTTTCCTCACCTCAGGCATTAAATATTTCTTCCTTTCATAGATTCCTATTTCTGAACATTTTAATATTTTTAATAATTTCCATGTAGTTTTTAGGTTTTTGGTTTTGATCAGATTCTTAAATTTTAAAAGAAAAAACAAATCACAATTTGACATATTATATCAAATCACATTTAGTTTAAACTTTTTTTAATGGTTATTGATCTGCGTAGAGTGCTTACTACTTAGCATCTCTCTATAATAATTAACGATAATTTCTACACGTACAAAACTTGAGTCGGTGCTAAAGGAACTAAGGTTAATTAATTGGCGCAATTAAATTCTTCAATTCGACATATATATAAAGCCCCATATACAGGTGGACAGTCGAAAGGTGGGGTATATCCCTTCTCGTAGGAGCTAGGTACTTTAACATATATGGGGAAGCGTAATTTGCTTATGTACAAAAATAATAATGGGGTCATGAGTTCAACTTTAACATACATGCAGGCCGTCGGTCGTGGACTTGTGGGTGACCAAAGAAGATCATGATGATGTGTTATGGGACTGCAATGCTATATAAAATTTTCATTTTGGGACTGCAATGTAAGTCTAATGTAAAAAAAAATACAAAATTTTAATAATATCTTTTTTAAAATAATAATATTTTTTTATTTGTATTTATTAATGAGACTGCAATACAAATGCCTCGAATAGAATTTTTTATTAACTAATTTGATTGGTCATTCTAGATCAGGTCTTCCATGGAAGTTGACAATGCAAAAAAGAAAAAGCAAGATGAAGATGAAGATCAAGATCAAGAAGAAGACAAAGGAACTAATTTTTTCTTCCCTCTAGGTTTTCTCCCTACATAAAGTCGACACACTACCGTTCTCAGTGGAGTTTTCCCTATTTGCATACTATCATGGATGACTCTCTCAATGACTTCTACCAATGTCTCTCTCTGACGAAAGTAGAGACTAAGGGGGTTATAGCGAGACTCCATAAGATGGAAGATCCGGCAATCTGCGGAGGAAAGTGTTTGTTTGTCAAACTTATGATGAATCGTCATTTTAATAAGGAGACGTTTAAAGGAACCATGAAGAAGGCATGGCGATTGGTGAAAGGAGTGAAGTCAGAGATATGAATTCGTCTCTGATGATGACTGGATTTGAGGATAGAAAGGATAAAGAGAAGGTTGTATGTGAAGGTCCTTGGTCCTTTGACAATCATCTTGTTTTGTAGAAGGATGTTGATGGCCGGAAACAAGTGTTGTAGATTTAGTTAATTATGGCCAGCTTCTGGGTGAGATTGCATGATTTACCACTCATGGCTAGGAATGTTTACTTTGGTAAATTATTGGGAGAACTAATGGGGATCGTGGAGGAAGTAGATATTGAAGCGGGTGAGATAGCATGGAGGGAGTATTTATGTGTTCGAGTTACCTTAGATGTTTCTAAACCTCTACTTTAGGTTTCTATGTTCTCCATTGATGAGGAAGAATATGTTTGGGTTAGATTTTCTTATTAGAGATTACCAAACTTTCGTTATTGATATGGACGCACAAGTGAATTATCCATATGGAGCTTGGCTCCATGCAGGGGAGTTTGGATCAAGGGCTTCTTCAAGCAAGCAACCAGCAACACACTCAGTTCCAGGTATCCCTTCTGTTGCCAAGGCAAAAAAGGTAACGAAAAATAGAGGTAGTACGTCGTTGCCGGATGAAGACTCACTATCGCCAATGCCAGGAGCGGTACCGGAGTAGACACAGCTCAACCTAGTAACTATTGCGGAGATTATGCCGAATAATAGGGAGAATGCTGATTGTGAGCAGTTACATGCTGTTTTGCAGCAAACAGTAAAAGAGTAGTTAATTGAAAGCATGAAATTAGGGGAGGATCTCAACGTTCCAAATTCATCTCAGATTCTGAAGTTGAATTCTCATATTGATTGTGAATATGGGCCGGGTGGAATAGTTGACAATCTGAAGCCTAAGGAGCAAGCTTTTAAAGAATCCAATTCAGTAGATATTGATGAGCCGAGTAATGCACTTAGTAAGGGTCCAGATCCATTGCTCATCAAGCCCAATGACACAAAGCTGGATGGCTAAACAAGTAAACAGTGGAAGCGCCTGCCGTTTTTTAATTGAAACGAAGGACTTGTCTTCAACAAAAGCAAAGCTCGTATACATACAGATTCTTGAAGATTCGAAGAGGCGAAAAAGGCTTGATTCGAATGCGTCTTCTTAGCGATCACCCTTGGGAAGGCAAAAGCGTCACTTTCAAAATCCTTAGGAGCTTGAAGATGCTATTTCTTAGGAAGAAATGGAGATATCGGTAGTGGCTGCTAGACAGCACCGACAGAAGCCATGAGACTACTCAGCTGGAATGCCCATGGGCTCAAGAATCCATGGGGTATTCGATCTCTTTTTGACCTTATAAGGAGAGAAATTACCGACATCTTGTTCTTTCAAGAGACACGCTTATCATCTAGGGAGTTTGAATTTTGTAAGTTCAAGTTAGGGTTTGCTAATTTTCTATCTATTGATTCTGTTGGTAGGAAAGGGGAGATTGCTTTATTATGGTCTGCAGATGTTGATTTATTTGTGATTAATTATTCTTTAAATCATATACATGCTTCTATCAAATGTGTTGATTTATGCCCGAGGAATTGGCTATTGACCGCTGTGCATGGTTTTCTTGAAACATCTATGAGTCATATAACATGGTCTTTACTTCGTAGTTTGAATCAAGGTGTAGATGAGCCCTGGCTTGTTATGGGTTATTTTAATGAGTTATTATTTCACCATGAGAAGAAAGGAGGTAATCTGTGACCTAAATAACAATTGTTGTCTTTTAGGGAGTTTATTGAAGAATGTGGTCTGAGAGATTTGGGGTATTCTGGTAAAAAATACACTTAGTGTAATGGGAGATCATGACAAAATGGAGTATAGGAAAGGCTTGATAGATTTCTTGCTATTTCGGCTTGGTTAAATGAATTCCCAAATGCTATGGTTACAAATGGAGTTATGGCTTATTTTGATCATTCACCTATTTGGGTGGATTTGGAGGGGAGTATTGATAATCATAGAACCAAAAGATCCTTTAGATTTGAGGTCATGTGGGTGGATGAAGATGCTTGTGAGAATATTATTAAAGATGTTTGGGGAAAGGATCTAACTCACCCACTCTTTCTGATATAAATTCCCTTATCAAAGACTGTGGTACACAATTGGGGTTGTGGAATAAGAATGTTTTTGGTAATATGCAAAAGCAGCTTAATAAAGCACAATCCAGTCTTAAATTACTGCATGAAAGAGACCCTCTCTAGTTAATTGTGAAGAGCTGAATTGGGCTAGAGAACAAGTGTAAGTTTGGCTTGAAAGGAATGAGGTTATGTGGCGCCAAAGGTCCAAAGCTTTATGGCTCAAAGAAGGTGGTAGAAATTCCAAGTATTTTCGCATGAAGGCCACTCAACGAAGAAGGAAAAATAAGATTGTGAGAATTATGGATGATGAAGATCATTGGAAGGAAGGAGATGACAGGGATAAGGTGATTACTCAATACTTCCAAACTTTATTCCCTAGCTCTAATCCTTCTGGTTCTCTAGATTTCTTAGCTCCACTTGCAGGTAGAGTTACTGATCAAATGAACATGGAGCTTACCAATGAGTTTCATGCTGATAAAGTGAAGACAACCCTTCAGAAAATGGATCCCACAAAGGCATCAGGTCCTGATGGCATGTCTCCAATATTTTATTAAAAATATTGGCTTGTAGTTGTCCCTTCTATCACCTCGATAGTCCTTCAAGCTCTAAATTCAGGTGTATTCCCATCCTCTCTTAATCATACACACATTACTCTCATCCCTAAGAAAAAATATCCTATTTAAAGTGAGTGATTTTCGGCTTATAAGCCTTTGCAATGTGGTTTACAAATTTATTGCAAATGTTCTTTCAAATAGGCTGAAAACAGTGTTATCTGATGTAATTAGTGAGAGTCAAAATACTTTTGTTCCTGGGTGTCTTATTTATGACAATGTTTTATTGCTTATGAATTAGTTCATTTTCTAAAGTATAAAAGAAGGGAAAGAATGGTTATATATATATATATATATATATATTTAAAACTCGATATGAGTAAGGCCTATGATGGAGTGAAGTGAGATTTCATTAAGTCTGTAATGGAGATTATGGATTTCAAATCAAACTTTTGTTTCTCTTATTATGTCCTGTGTTAGGTCTGTATCTTTTTCTGTTTTGATCAATGGGGAGCCTAAAGAACCTATCATGCCATCTAGTGGATTGAGACAAGGGGATTCTCTATCCCCTTATCTTTTTCTCCTATACACGGAAAGTCTAATTTCTTTACTGAAGGGTGCCAGATTGACAAGAAATTTTAGGGTTGAAGATTTGCAGAGGAGCTCCAAACATCAATCATTTGTTGTTTATAGATGATAGCATTATCTTTTGTACGGCTGATGTGGAAGAAAACAAAAAAATTCAATAACTAATTTTGAACAAGTATGAAGCTGTTCAGGACAAAAGATAAACAAAGAGAAGATTGCTTTGGTGTTCAATGCCAATGTTAGTGAAGAAAGGATGACAACTATTAAAAATATGTGGAGCAATTGTGAGATCCAAAAGTATGAGAAATATCTGGGTCTTCCTCCAATTATTATGAGATCCAAGACACGTGCTTTCCAGTCTATCAAGTAAAGAGTTTGGCAGAAACTTCAGTCATGGAAAGAAAGGGTTTTTTTTTTATATATATATATCTCAAGGTGGTAATGAGGTGTTACTGAAAGCTGTAGCTCTCTCTATTTCCACTTATGCAATGACCTGTTTTCTGCTTCCTTCTAATTTCCGTCATGAATTAGAAAGTATAATGTCAAAATTTTGATGGGGCAGAAAGGGAGGGAGAGAAAGATCCATTGGGTAAGTTGGAGCAAGATGTGTTAAAGGAAATCTGCTGGTGGCATGGGATTTAAAGATCTCAGATATTTTAATTTAGCACTTTTAGCTAAGCAAGAATGGCGACTATTCTAAGACACAACTTCATTGTTACTTAGGCTTTTAAAAGCTAAATATTTTCCTAATAGTAGTTTTTGGAAAGTTGGATTGGGTCATAGTCCTTCCTTTACATGGAGAGGCATTTGGGAGGCAAGGAGATGGCTTTTAGCTGGGTGTAAATGGCGTATTGGGAATGGAAGGTCAGTGAATATTTGGCATGATCAGTGGATCCTGAGTCATCTTTCATTGTTGTCAAAAGGGAATTTTGTAAGGGATGATTTTAGGAATGATATTGTGGATTCATTGTTTGAGCATAATGAGAGGATATAGGACATGAAGAAACTTAGATTTCTCTTCAATCCAAGTATTATTTCTGATATAACAAAAGTGTTTCTCAGCCCAAGTCATGTTGAAGTTAGGATGATCTAGTCTCTTGAAAGAAATTGCACTTTTAGTGTGCAAAGATGCTATAAGCAGATTTGTAATCAAATTGGGCAGAAGATAGCAGGATCCTCAAATGACTCAGATCAGAAAATTCTTTGGAAACATCTGTGAAAGATGAAGGTGCTAAATAAGGTATAGGTGTTTGCATGGTGAGCATGCAAAGATGGGCTACTCACTGCTTATAAATTGCAGCAAAAACAGGTCATAGGGGAGGCCAATTGTAGTTTTTGTAATTCAGAATTGGAAGATTTAACTCATGCTTTGGTAGACTGCGGAATGCTCCGAGGTATGTGGGATAATTATTTTCCTGGTTTTGTCAATGTGAGGTGTAGAACACTCAGGGAAATGGCACTTCATTTATGTCAAAGAAAGGAAACTGAAAAGTTGGATATCTTTACATTGCTTTGGAGTTTTTGGTTTAGAAGGAACAAATATGTGCATGAGCAAATTGTTGTAAGTCCAAAGTTTTAATAAAGTATGACGCAAAGTTTTAATAAAGTAAAGAAGACCCAGAATGTATAGCTCCGAAAACACTATAAATGGACAGCACTTGAACCGAATTTCCTAAAATTAAATGTTGATGGTGCAATCTTCAATGAAGTGGGGTAAACAGGAGTAGGTGTTGTTTTACGAGATTCTACAGGTAAGATTATTATTGCTGTTTCCAAAATAGAAGCAAATGTTGAGGACATTGAAGCTATTGAGCTGCTAGCAATTTTCAAGGGAATGCAATTTTGTGCTAATATGAGAATTCCAAACCTCATGGTGGAGAGTGACATCAAGTTAATAATAGAAGCTCTTCAGTCAGATTGCATGCTTGATTCCTCTTTAGGAATGCTTTATCATGAAATGAAAAATTTGTCATCCTGTTTTGATATTTGTAATTTTTCACATGTTTATAGGGAGGACAATATGGTAGCCCATAATTTGGCTAGACATGTTAGATTGGTGGATAATATTTGTGTATGGAGGGATAATATTTCAGACTATATTTCTCAAATTATATAGTTGGATAATTGTCTGTAATAGATTTATCTGTATGACTAATGAATTTTCATTTCTTATAAAAAAAAGAAGAAGAAGAAGACCGAAGGAGAAGAAGAAAGAAGACGACAACGAGAGGAGAAAATTAAGAAAGAAACAGAAAATGTCGGGCCCTCCTTTTACGTAATAATTATATCAAGGGCGCAGGCTGGCCAATATATTGGACCCTATAACATTTAAACATTATTGTTCATGAACAGATTCTTTAGAGAGAGAGAGGGAAGGGAAGGAAAAAAATAAAAAAAGAAAAGGCAGACTCCTAATTAACAGACAGAATATTGCACGATTATCCGTGTGGTTGCCAACATGAAACGTAAATGAAGCATGAATTTCCGAGCTCTTCTTCGATCCATAGATATTCTCCGTAGAAAAGCAGCGACAGCTAGACGGCCAGTCCTCTTTATTTCTTTCCGTTCTTTTTCTTTACCAAACCATGCATTTCACCACCATTTGTTCCGAATTACACAGATCAGTGTTTTCGCTGCCTTCGCTGCCTATATATACCTGCAATACGGAAGAGAGAGAGAGAGAGCTTTTTGTGTGTGGATGGAGTACAGTACTGTTTGGATTGCTTTATTCAATCGTGCCGGGCAACTGGCTTTGGTCCTTGCAAAAGCAAATCAATGCATTGATTCCTTTTCTTTTTGTTATATGACTGCCAGTGCCAAGTACCAAGCCCCAGTTCCATTTGAACCCTAACGTTCATATAATAATTAGTTGGTAAGATTAAGAATTACACTGTTGATTTCTAGATCAAATTTGAAAGGCATGGGAGGCAAATCATCAGGCCAGCCGAGGAATATTATATGTATACATGCATGCAGCATGCATCAAATTAATGAAGCTTTTCCTAAAGGTCTTAGATTTATTTTGACCATAAACTTTCGACATGCATTTCTGATTTGCATATAAACAACACCAAAATTCACTACTTAATACATATTATTAAACCAACAAATATTTAATCCAAATAATTGGCCAATTACATGCAGATCTAGCTACAATGAAACATGCGGTTATTTTTATATAGAGGTATGTTATACAGAAGTTTGTATATTTTACATATTAAAAATTTTTAGATGTAAAATAAAATAAAAAATTATATTTTTAAATAAATATGCAAACTGTACAAACTTCTTTTTAAAATTTTTCACACATATGTATATATATATTCCAATATTGTTCAAACGATCGAATTCGAGGCAGTACTGTTGTTTGCTTCGTTGAAAATGGCAGTTCATGGTTTTGAGTGAAATTTTTGGCGTTTTCTTAAATTGCTGCCTTTCATGATCCCTTCTTCGGCAGTCTGCATTCATTGTCCCATCTTTTTATTCTTTATCTTATTATAATTACAAGATCTTCCTTTTTCTAGTGGTCCGATATTATGACTCCATCATTAAGATCAGCGCTACTGTTATGGTTTGTTTGAGATCTTACTCTCAATACAGAGTAATGCGCGCGCAACACTTTTTAAATTACTTTTAGAATTATCTTTTAAAATAAAGATATTTATTTTAAATGATATATATTATTTTTGTATGTAAATCTCCCTCATTTACAACATTGTCGTGTAAGACTTATAAAAATGATTATATATATATATATATATATGATGATTAATGTCATAAGTACACGGTTTGACGCATTTTTTACAGAATTAGTGACATGGCAATAATGTCATATTAGTCAAAATATTAAAAAATATATATTAAAAAAAGATAAAAATATAATGAGAGGAAAATAAAAATAAAAAACAAGAATAATTAAATTAGAAGATACATAATTAAAATATCATTTATATACTGCATGTATGCAAATAGTATATAAATTGTAAACAAATAACATTTTATTTTATATATGATACTCATGAGTAATCCGTTTTTGTTGGAAAGAATATGACAACTGAAAAAAAGGATAAACCTATCAATATCTTAAAAGAATGAAAAGAAATTAATAACCTAGATCTCAGAAGTATCTCGTTATAATAACCATATAAAACCCATTTCTTGAATTTAAAATTTTCATAAATAGATGCACACGGGGGAAAATGTGGGAACGCAAATCATGTTTTTCATAAAGGAAATCTCACATTGTTTAAGAAGGAGATTGTCCTAGACTTTATATATAGTATATATCTTATCTAAATAAAACATTTTAGAAAAAGGTACATAAGTTTCTTTATAGTATTAGAACAAAATTTTTGACCAATGCGTTCCATTCATTGATCCAATAAGGTCCACTCGTAGGAATACGACAAAGATCGGCTCACAATTGAGGGGGAGTAAAGGAAATCTCATATTGTCTAAGAAGAAAATTGTCCTGAGTTTTATATGAGACATCCTCTTCCATTCCTCTTAAGACATTTTAAAGAAAAGTACATGTGTTTCTTTACTTTAGATCAATACAAATTAATATTTTTTTTCATGTTCTACTCTACTCGATCGAATGCCTTAATTTAAAGTGAGGTGTACAAGGAATGTTCCTCAGATTACTCGGACATATAAAAGTTAAATGTTGAATACTCGTTGTATTTTTTAAGAATTGGATTAATGTTTAACTCGAACATATATACATGTAACTATAGAGGATAGTAGTCCATGTCCATGTCCTGACCATGATTTATTTTTCAGATCATTAAATTCGAGAGTGTGAGTGAGAAATTAGGCTTACAGTTAGAGATCATGATCGGTGTAGTCAACATTACGATCGAAGTGCCGAGACTGACCGACAACAATGTATCAAATCGAAGCAGCTCCAACTCGACTTTAAAATCTTCTTTAAGTAGTAGTGAAGATGAAGATGACGATCAAATCATCAGGTAGGCGCGCATTAGTGCCGATAAAGTACCACTTAATTCGACGACTTTCCCTATAGGCCGTACGTTTGCATGAAATTGAGGAATTAATTTTCCATAGAAAATGTTCAATATTGCCGAAATAATTAACTCATACATTATAGATAGGCTATATCAAGCAAAAAATCTATTAATAAGCTGCAGGCCGGCTGATATTCCCTACACGAGACTCCTTGACGATCGTAGTTGGATCCATCATCATTAATACTACTTGTCGTATAGGTATAAGTGAAGTGCTTATAGTTTCTTCCACAAACTTCTGGAAATATATGTAAGTACTCTTGCGGTTTCTCACTCTAGATACTAGCTGATGGTTTTCCATGCAGAAATAGAACCGGGAAATAAGTTAATAATTACCATGTATAGAAACAAGCTGATCATCATATTCTTACTTATGACATGAAACCCCAGCAACTTACACACACAATAGTTCTACAAACAGACCATACAATACAGAAAACAAAAGCACACATTTAAAAAGTACATGAAAACGATCAATTATAGTATTTTCTTCATTTCTTTCTAGGATGATCATGCAGCACGAGAATTACCAGTTTCCTCAAAGCCTTTAATTAACCATCTCGATTGGTCGTCATACATATTATATAATACAGTCTGAGTGTTTGGAGCTGGCATGAGAATCTAAATTCTGGATTAAGGATTTAGCTTCGAGGTGAGCTTATGATCAAGATCCAGAAATATTAGAATTACAGCAGATGGGCGGTGGAAGAAGAGTGAAGACCTGATAAATCTGTCCACGCATTTCCTGATCCCCAGTTGAGATCTGCAGATAAATTCTGCCCATGTCTTTGATCTTCCATTTTCAAAGCTGGAGGAAGCTGAGAAACCCTAGAACTTGACGTCATAGTCCTTAGCTCAGTATCTCCAGCTAAAGGAGATGGTGATTCGACACCTTCACTTTGAATTGAGAATAAATTACCTGTCTGTGATTCAAAGCCACCCATGAAAGGGAATTGTTGCAAACGCCACTCATGATGATCCACTCCTCCTGTACTAGATAAAATCGCGTTGCTTGCACCTGAACTGCTTCCAATCTGATACCCCAAATCAGTGTCATGTGCCTGGATTTCACTCAAGTTTAACCCAAGATTTCCCATACCATAGCGAGTAAGATTCTGTAAAGTGGTTAGAAAGGGTAATTGATGAGGTGATTGCTGTGAAAAATGGCCAATTATCTGATCTGGGGCACAGCCAGATGAGGGAGTTGCACTGCTAAAGTTCGGACCCGTTTGTTTGTCAGCAGCAGCCGGAGACTTATTACGGCGATTGCTTTTGTTTTTCTTGTTTCTACGGCAACCCCCACCAACAGGAACATTCCTAAGGGCGCCTCCTCTGGTCCAGTAACGGCGACATGTCTTGCAGAAGTGGCGGGGCTGAGAACGGCTGTAGTTATTGAAGTAGCAAAACTTAGTATTGGTGGATTCACAGCGAGGACACTTGGGAGCTGTTTCTGGTTCTGCTATCTTTGCTAACCTGGCCTGATCAGCCATCGAACCAGCCCTGATCGAGACAGCATCACCGCCGGCATGATGGCCGGCGGGCAGGGGCAGTACTACTGGTGGAAGAAGCTGCCGATTTTGGGTGTCGATTCCTTGTTGATGATTAGGTTGCTGCAAAATAATCAAGCATGTAATCGAAACTTATATAAAGAAACAAATAGATGGTATATTCAAGAAGATATCAGAAGAGAATAGAATAATTATCTTTTTAATCTGCTTTTTTTGGGGGGGTTCATGAGAAGATGTGGATGAAATAATTTGAAGAAAACGTTACCTGCTGCCAATTGTGAGGATCTAAATAGAGTGGAACAGACGAGAAAACCATGGTTTTTGATCTTTTTTCTTTATTAAAGTTTGATGGGTCTTTTGGAAATATGGTGGAGAATCACACTAGGGGAATACCAGAGCCAAGAAAGAAAGGAAAAGGAAAATTAAAGAGGAGGAGGGGGAAAGCTAAGAGAGGCTTTTGTTACTTTGCTCTTATTCTCTCATAATTCTGATCATCTCTTTTTGTTTTATTATATTTTTAGGGTTTTAGTGGATCGGACGAAGTTTTATCTTCGCCTATAAGCTTCTTTGGATGCTGGGACTACGATTTAGTGCGCAAAAAGAGATCAGTACTAGTGGCTCCCCATGCATGTGTGTGTATGAGAGAGAGAGAGAGAGAGAGAGAGAGAGAGAGAGAGAGAGAGAGAGAGAGAGAGAGAGAGAGAGAGAGAGAGAGAGAGAGAGAGAGAGAGAGAGAGAGAAAGATAAAAGCAATTTACCACTTACTATATCTCGTAATAAAAAATATCTAAAAGGGGACCAGTACACAGATAAAAATAAGGAACATGCATTGGAACAAGAACAATCTTTCTATAAAGCTTACATTAGAAACATCAGCACTAGATAAACCATGTATATATATTTTAATAATATATATGTATATATATAAATTTTTATCTGTGTAAGATAGACTTGATCTCATGAGTTCTGAGAGGTAGTACTACTCGTTCAAGGATGGCTTTATTAAATATTATAGTTAACACGAGTGTATGATGCCATTTAAGGAACTAGAAGGTGCAATATTGCTATCTAAATGGAGATGCTCAATATTTGACAAAGAATTCTTTCACCTTTAATTTACAGCTGGAGTTTAGAAACCATGTTATAGTACGAAGTTTTAGGGTTTTACTTAGGTATTCATGAGGTCTTTTATATTGTTAATTTAGTCGACAAAGTATATCCTAGAAGATCTTAATACATTTATTAGATATCGAAATTACTTAATTATGATGCTAATTAACAATATAATATATATTTATTGAGGTGGAATTGAGAAACCATGCATATCGCATATGTGTAAGTAATATTTATACCGACATAATATTTATTTTGAAGAGAAACTATCATCATTCATTCACTAGAAAAACTTATATCCATGATCAGTTATATTTTGGGATGTTCTCGTATCAAATATGATATCATAAACCAAAGTAATGCATTTGGAGCTCCACTAGTACACTCCTTTTGTGACTGATTTGGTTTTCATTACTGCTCAAATGTTCAAGAGACAACCCTCTATATCTAAATAGAGATTCAACTTAATCTTTCATAGAAGAGAAGACTAACCTCTGGACAAACATTTGAGAAATGAACTATTTTTTATTTTTTATTATAATTAATAATAATAAAAAAAAAACAAAAAGAAAAACAATAAGATAGATGTGAAAAAAAAAAGCATTACAATTTGAACCAACTTCGATACTTAGACTTCAGAATTTGTGACGATTCGTGAAGGCAATACAATTGTCTCTTTCAGCCACAAATGTTAGATCTGAAACGTCTTGTGATGGAAAGTTCAATGATCTAGTATGTGTATCAAGAAGAGCTATTGGAATGAGTGGCGCGTCATAAGAACCAAGAGTGATGATTTTTGCAAAACTACCAATTTTCTCCAAATGATTTTTAATTTGTAAATCTGTTTGTCCTGCATGTGTCTCTAGCTTGGGAATTATCAGAAAGCTAAAAATATGTCTGTTTTGACTTTGAAGAAAGTAAAATAAAATTTAGTAAAGAAAAATATAAATAAAGAAGCTGGGTATTTGGAGGAGAAGAAAATAACTTCCTCCTCAACTTTCTAGAAAGAGAGGAGGAATGAGGCACCTAGGATTTCTTCTTTTTGGCTCAGGACTTGTGAACCTTTCTTGTAAAAATCAAACACGATTTAAGAATGTACCCACATATAATAATTAATTAGTTTTATAAACTGAAACAGCATGTATTCGTAGGTTTTATTATATACTAATTTAGAATATTACTATATATATATATATATATATATATGCAACATCATCACGTATAATATGATATGGAAAACAATAAGGTAGCTAGCTAAAAGTTATTGGCCTTGGTCAATTATTCCACCTTTCACTTTTATTAAACATATATGAATGGTAAGAAAAATGATTAGGAGTATCCAATACACAACACTCACCTCTCACATAAACAGTATTATTTATTGTTCATATTATTGTTCATATGAGATGTGAGTGTTATGTGTTGGATGCTTACTAGTATTTCTCGAGTGATAACTCATATTACAAAAGTCGAATTGGGATTTCTCTCTCCTTGATATTACAAACAATAAAATAAAATAAAGTAAAGCCCTGGTTTTTCACAAAATGCAAAATGTAAGTCAATTTAAGCTTGTCCTATACCATCACGGTACACTATATATATATGATGATGATTATCTTGCCATTTGCATGCTAGTCTTTTATATATATATATATATATATATATATATATATATTATAGCTTGTCCTATGATAATTAGCTAGGCACCATTTAATGCATGCATCATCCATTTCTAATATCAAGATGATTAAAACTTTGATATCTATCTTTGGTATATCGTGTAAAAAGAGATATATATATATATATCTTTATATATATAAAGTGGCTATCTAACGGAATTTCTTGTTTTAACGAAAATTCTTGTTTCTCCGTTAAAGTTAACATTTTTCGTCAGTTTCTGTTAAAATTAATACTGCATCTAATGAGAATTATCGTTTTAAACACAATTTATTAAATTTATTTATTGAAGTAATGTTCTTGGCATTAAAATTAATTCCACCTCTTCAACTTTCTACAATAGTAAACTTTTTATTTAAAACTCATTTAACATCTACTTAATACCACTTAATACTTTAAACACAATTCATTAAGCCCATAAATAATGTTAGAAATTTCTATTTTAGAATTCCTACTTAGGAAATATTTTTTAATTTTATTTTATGTAAAATAAATATAGAATAATAATAATAGTATAGAATGACACAATAATAGTATAAAACATATAAATATAACAAAATATATAGAAATAAACCATTGATAATAATTTATACGTTAGAAAATTTAATTTTATTCATGAAAATTTTATTCCTATTATATGATTAATAATTTATTTATTTTTAAAATAATTTATAATTTTAAAATGAATGCATTATTTATTAAATTAACTATATATACGGTATATATAGTTAATATACGGTATATACAATTTATTATAATTATATTAAATTGGTAATAATAAGCAATAAATATAATTAATATTATATGTTTGATATTTAATTAAAATATATATGATTAAATAAATTTATATAAATTATAAATTATAAATTATAAATTATAAATTATAAATTATAAATTATAATATAACATTCTTATATAAATTATAAACTATATAATTTATTTTTTTCAAAAAACTCATATTATTTCTTAAAAATAATCACATAACTAAAAAAATATAGATATTTTAATGTCCTCTGTTTTGAGGCCGTACAAAATAATACAAATATTAAATTATCATCTTGGAATTAAAAAAAATATCATATCTTAAACTAACCTTTTATTAAAATTTTAATCAAAATTATCTCAAACAAGTTTGATAAAACTATATGTTATGTTTATTTATGAGACTATCTTATTGTTTTTATTAATTTTTTTTATAATGTATGAAAACGTATAATTATTTATCATCTACTTAATTATAAATAATTATTAAATTTTTATTAAAAATTAAATTAAATAAACGTGCTTTGCACGTTATTTCTATCTAGTATATATATATATATATATATTAATATGAACGCACAATTAATTGTGTCCCACCTAAATAAAAGTACTATCTATTTTGACCTTATTTAATACCTCTAATATCATATTTAAAGCAAACATTTTCTCTTTTAACAAAATATTTTTTTCTTTTACTTCAGGTTGCGTTTGGATTGAAGAATTTAGATAATTTGGATTTGACTTAAGATTTAGGCTCCGATTGGATTCGGAGATGAGATAAGTTGAGATGAATTTAGTTTATTTTTTAATATTATTATTATTTTGAAATTTGAAAAAGTTGAATTGAGATTTGAAAAATGTGTATTGAGATTTGAAAAAGGTGTATAAGGATTTGTGTTTTGTATGAAAAATTAAAAAAGTATAATGATGAAATAGAGATAAGTTGTGAATTCAAATTGGAGCTTAAACTAGTCTAAGATTTTGAAAATCCTCATTAAATCTTTTTTGACGGCCTTATTAGTGCAAATTCCAATTCAAATTTTAATCTATGATCAACTAAACAAGAAATTCTTAATTATAAATACTTACATACTGTATGCAAGTCCTTTTCCCCAAATCCCGCGTCCAATTAATTAATGCCTCATTAGTTTTTTTAATCTTTTTGATTTGCCGAATATTATATATATATATATGAAACCATAAACTATGCATTCGCGTGATCAAATATATAATATATGTATGAAATTTGATGAAATTTTGTTTCTTAAATGAGCAAATATTTCATGCACATGCTCTCCGTAGTCTTAGTTACTGCAAGAAAATTGAGTTTTTGTGATCAATCATTTGCAATAAAAAGACTATTTGTAACTCAATTTGGCTCAAAATAGTGATTGCATAACTGGTCACAAATAAACAAATTTCTTGTGGTGATTACATGCATGCAACACCTCATGATGTGGACGAAAAGTAATATACTATATACATATATATAATAGAAAATTATGCATGCATGCGCTCTAAGTAATTAATTTATCTATCCTTGTCAACTTTTGAACTCCCAAAATTTTGTTCAGTTGCCTTTTGGCGGCCTTAACACTAAATCGATGATCGTATGTATGCTTTAGAAATTTGACGATAATATTTTGTCTTTGTTTTGCTTTGTTCCGGTCCACATGCATGCAATATTTTTTTGTTACGTACTCTTTTTCTCTTGATCAAACCCCTTTTATGGATGGAGACGGCCTCCAAATTGAGTAGGTAGAAAACCATGAATTCTTAATTTTGTGGCCGCTGCAATATGCATGGGCTGCACAGATCATGATCATGATCATCACGGAGATTATCGAATTAAAGGAAGCAACAAACGTACCGTACATGATCATCATCATGCATGAAGTAGTATTTATCTTCGTCAATAAGGAATCTAGTTCTTTATACATAAACTTTATGAAAGACATAAAGCATAACAATTCAATTATGACCAAATGACTATTTACAGCTAAAATTAGTTACAAATAGTTATTTGGTTGTAATTAAATAGCTACAAAGCCTATTTTTCTTGTAGTGATTTTTGTTCGTATTCTTATATAAAGCCACATCATCATTAACTTTTATTTTTATTATATTTCCATTTTTATTACAAAGCCACATCAATTATATGCTATGAAGTCACACCAATTAATTCCTAGAAATTGGCTTAAGTGATAAAGGCTTTGAACTTGGGAGTATGCTCCTACTAGCTAGCAAAGTCCAAGGTTTAAATTATGATCTTGCAGGTGCAAAGAATTTCTGGGGACTATTGGATTGGAGGATTTCTCAATATTGAATTATCCGTAAGTTCACTAATTGTAGAAAACTCCTTGCTGATGACCTAATATATGCACCCCTAAAATTAGTTAGGACTCTGTTTTTGAATAGTCAGTGCCAGCAAAAAGGAAATTATATGCTATAAATCATAATTTTTTTTTATGATTTTCTTGTAAATTTTTTTTCTATTTTTTATGATTTTCTTGCATGGAAATTACAAGCGTTTCTGATCTTTATATATCTTTATAACTTTGGAAATCAACAAGGAAGCAAATTAAAAGACAGCCACACGCAATTGTGAAGAATTGAATAATTTTCTCCTCAAGTAGGGCACCAGTTGATCATCATGACAATGAACTAGTACTGTAACGTCGGCAGGTTAATTTCCTTTTCCCCATCATGACCAATGCTCAGTATCTCTGTACTAATATATATATATATATATATATATATACTGTAGTACTTATAAAACAATAAATTATATATATATTAAAAATGAATGCAGGGCTTGACACTTATTTATGATCAAGTAATTCTCAATCATAATTCATACGCCCAATTAGAAACTTAAAAATTCTTGAACAGAGTTGATCATGATGTGCAAAAACAATTATAATTGTCCCATGAATTTAAAATGAATTATATATATATATATATATATATATAGTATCATTAACTTCGTACAAAAATATCAAATATGTAGCTTAACGAAGTCGCTATGGTATCTTAAAATTAACATGCGTGCTCTTAGATCAGAAACGACGTCAACACGTACAGCTTTATAAAAGGAGGGAGAAAAAAACAAACAAACAAAGAAAAAAACTTAATTTCTTAAGTGTAACAAATGCAAAGCTATCCACAAGACTTCGCCACAAAGATTTTGGTACAAGATCATAAATTTGTAATCTATCCGGTCTTTTGTTAAGAATACTGCTACATCACAAAAGAATTATAAAAAAATAATTTCATAAACTAATATTTCATCTGATCCGTTAGATATGCTTTATAATAAAAGTAATAATTTTATAATTAACGAATCACATCAAGCTACATTAGTTTATGAGATTACTTTTGTTATTTTTGTCAGTCTATCCATGCTATCGAGCAATCACAAATAGTTAATTATTAGCTTGCTCACTAGCAACATACATATCTTAAAACCTTTACATATATATTAAAAACATAACTCAAAAAATACATACGTATTTATTATAATAATAACCTAGATGATCAACTAGTGCTGTATTGTAGACTACTATGACACAAATTTATGTTGGACACCAATTCTATATAGAGATATAATTTGTACAAGTCCCACATAGCCAAACATCATGTAAACTTTTATAAAAAAAAGTGAACCCCACCTTAAGAAGTGTAAAAAAAATCATTATTTATTATTAGGATTTATTTATTTTTTTTACAAAAGACTTGTGTGAGAATATGTACTGAATATATATGTGTGTCGATCGATCTTCGAAATCTTGGAGTAGTCCTGAATTAATCTAATAATATCTGTTCAAAAAGATTCCAACTAATTTCCAAGATCCTTCAGAAAAACAGTACTTCATTGACATAGGTGGACCTATACGACACTAAAGAAGACTCGTCCGACGGCCTGACGTTTCATGCAAAAAGAAAGCAGGCCTTGTGCCCTAAAGTCATCTGGCGTAGTAGTGGTGACTGGTGAGGACATTTCAAGATCAGTGATCTCTATCTTCAGATGCTTGTGGTCTGGAATTCCCACTGCCACGTTTTCCACTTGTGGCCGGTCCTACTACTAAAGCACTTTCCTCCTGAAAAATAGCCTACGGAATATGTACCGTTCGATCTGGACGGTGGAAAAGCATGCATACCACGTCCACCACGGCCAGTATCGATCATGATCTAGTCTTTCTTTGTGTGCGTATATATATCTTTATATATATAAAGTGGCTATCTAACGGAATATCTTGTTTTAACAAAAATTCTTATTTATCCGTTAAAGTTAATATTTTTCGTCAGTTTCTGTTAAAATTAATACTGCATCTAATAAGAATTATCGTTTTAAACATAATTTATTAAATTTATTCACTAAAATAATGTTCTTGACATTAAAATTAATTCCACATCTTCAACTTTCTACAATAGTAAACTTTCTATTTAAAACTCATTTAACATCTATTTAATACCACTATATACTTTAAATACAATTCATTAAGCCCATAAATAATGCTAGAAATTTCTATTTTAGAATTTTTACTTAGGACATATTTTTTAATTTTATTTTATGTAAAATAAATATAGAATAATCATAATAATAGTATAAAATATATAAATATAACAATATATATAGAAATAAACCATTCATAACAATTTATACGTTAGAGAGTTTAATTTTATTCGTGAAAATTTTATTCCTATTATATGATTAATAATTTAATTTTTTTAAAAATAATTTATAGTTTTAAAATGAATGCATTATTTATTATACGGTATATATAGTTAATATATGGTATATACAATTTATTATAATTATATTAAATTGGTAATAATAAGCAATAAATATAATTAATATTATATGTTTGATATTTAATTGAATATATATGATTAAATAAATTTATATAAATTATAAATTATAATATAACATTCTTATATAAATTATAAACTATATAATTTATTTTTTCAAAAAACTCATATTATTTCTTAAAAATAATCATATAACTAAAAAAACATAGATATTTTAATGTCCTCTGTTTTTAGGCCGTACAAAATAATACAAATGTTAAATTATCATCTTGAAATACAAAAAAATATCATATCTTGAACTAACATTTTATTAAAACTTTATTCAAAATTATCTCAAATAAATTTGATAAAACTATATGTTATGTTTATTTTTGAGACTATCTTATTATTTTTATTAATTTTTTTTATAATATATGAAAACGTATAATTATTTATCATCTACTTAATTATGAATAATCATTAAATTTTTATTAAAAATTAAATTAAATAAATGTGCTTTGCACGTTATTTCTATCTAGTATGTATATATATATATATATATATATATATATATTCACGTACAGATTCTGGATAATTTTTTGATTCACGATCACTTGGCTATTTTTTTTTAAGGGAACTTTCATCGTGCGATTTTTTAAAAGAATTTATATTCATGATCGGATATATAATATTGTAGAGATATTTCATATCAATCATTAATATTTCATAAATTAATTAATGCATTTGGAACTAATTCACTAGTACCCTTTTTTTTTTATGATTAATATGGTATTCGCGTTACTACTGCTGATACGTACTCTTTATAGGCAAATGTTCAATAGACAATATTCTACCTAAATAGAGATTCAAGTAACTCATATTTTAATATAGAAAGAGATGACTCAACCTCTACAAATAAACGTTTTTGCATCTTTCCTTTTGTGACTCGTCTCTTTGATTAATATTCATTAAGCATCTTGTCTTTGCATTTTGTAATGTTATATACAAACACAGACATATATATAAGAAGTGAGTAATGCTAAATACAATTCTAGCTAAGTGTGTGCCTCACACGATATTCTCTTTGAAGTACTCTATTTGAAAACAAGTGGGACTAATAATTTAAAAGTAGTTTAATTTTCATGTGAATTTTAAATTTATCCACTTTTCTTAAATATAGTGTGCTAGACTTTTTTTTTTTTTGATACATTGGGGGAGGGGGAGGGGGAGGGGGAGGAGGAGGGATCGAACCCTTGATCATCTCCATTTTAGAGATGGGAACTTGTGCCATCAGGCCACAAGGCCGTTGGCAAATGGTGTGCTAGACTTGGTCGCTTTAGAATAGTATAAATCCACAAGGCCGTTGGCTAATGGTGTGCTAGACTTGGACGCTCTAGAATAGTATAAATCATGAGAAATACCTTTTTGTTCCTTTACTTTGTCCCTTTAGATTGTCTCTTTTTTTTTTTTTTTTAATTTTTTAATTATCATTTTTTACATAATGATTAAAAAAATATTGATTAAAATTTTTTTATAATAATATTATGAATTTTTTTCTGTTTTTAAAAATATTTAAACATATTAAAAAAGTGATGTGAAATAAAATATAAAAATACAAAAATTTTAATTTATACTAACGGGACAATGCCGCGGGGCACCCTAACGGGCCCCGTAGCATTGCCCATGTCTGGCTAGCTTTTCCTTTCTAGAATTTTCAAATGGAGGCAAACGTGCGGCTAATTGCTTTATTCGCGTACATCAAGTTGGCATAATAGCTTTCCGTATTATCCAAGGAATTAAAGTATTAACAAAGGTCATGACAGTATATTAAAAAAGTTCAGGCACATGATCCTCATCATCCTTTTCAAGGGGTTTTTGTTATAACCCACATCAATTTCGTATGTAAAAATATCAGTATTTAAAGGGTTGAATCATGATCATTGATCAACATCTTACAGGTTTTCTAGAATTTAATCATCAGAGGATTGTTTTTAAGAATCTTGATCATTATTCTTGATGGAATGGTTCAAATCTTGTCACCTTTGTACCTTCTAATTAATTGGTCAAATCCCAATTCCCGGCCACTAATATATCTAATTATCAAATATTTGAGCTAGTTGAGATCGACATGATCAGCAATTAATATTAATTTCAGCTTAATTTACAGATAAATTTCCAATGATAATCATGACATTAAGTCAGAATTTGAGGGCAGAAGATGTGTATATATATATATAGTTATTTATTTGTCTTCAACAGAAAACTGTTAACGAAATGTACTTTGGAATCATGCGTGATATTTAAAAGACCTCGTGCATTACTTGCATCGTGCAACCCTGCTGCTGCTGCTGCTATAGATGAATATATTATCTTAAACGTCGATGATTCTACAATTTGGTGGTGTTGGAATCTAATTCCCCTAGCGCCTATCTTATCTGTTTTGACAGGGCTACCGCCGGCTTTATTTCTCTCATTTTCATGCATAGAAGCTATTACTCTCCTATGGAAAAGGAAGAAAAATTGCAGCCTTAACACATTCATCTCTCCTCTCTCTCGCTCTCTGAGAGCACGTGCAAGCACACGTAGCTAGAATAGTAAAAGTACAATGATTGAACAACGCGTACATGAAGAGATTGGATGTGGTAGCTACTAGCTAGCTTTCTACATTAAATATTATCATGAGGTAAATAATGAGACAGATCGTAGGACCCAAATTGCCTCCATTTTGTTGTTAGAGGTTATAATATATATTAACCATGCATGCATGCATGATGAATTTATGCATAGCCAGCAGCGCGCAGGTCAGGGGTCAAGTTCTTCTGCAGATCAATCAAAGGTAATATCAATGCTAGCTACTTCTGCAGTACTACTGCAAAGTTATATCACATGCATGATGCAACACCTCACGCTTAGTCCATATCGGCCCATGAAAATAGTTCCCATAACAAAACTTTTGTTCATAATTGCACAGCAGCACATGCATCTGACATTATTAATATTGCATATATAAATATATAGATTCTCTTTACGTATGCTGCATGTACGCACATCAGGTGGCTACGGATCGCTTTATATATATATATATATATATATATAATTACTACATATACAAAAAAAAATTACACAAAAATAAGTACTCGACTTCACATGATAATCTATTAGATTTATTTTATAATAAAAATATCTAATTAATTACAATCTAACATATTACTCCAAACCACACTAGTTTATAACTTTTCTTTTTATATAATTTCTTTGCAATTAAAATATTATATATATATATATATATATATATATTTACTTACAGCTTATACCTGCGTACGTATGTAGCAAGGACCAAAAACCCAGAAAATTAAAGATAGCAGCTTTATCCAGAGATGATGATCATTTTCGCATCAATAGATGCGCATCCAAAAAGTTCAATGGACCGGCGATCCGGCCAACATGCATGATGCAGCTAGCTCCAACAGATAAAGCTTGAATATAGATAGACTTTACAACGTCGACTGATGTAATTTTCATATTTGGAGATATATTAATAAGAGAACTAGATGATCTATTGGTATATTCGTATTTGGTTTGGAAGCATGTGCTGATCAGGGAGCTTTCAGAATTCCTAGAGTCGGGTACGTAAAAGGATGGCCAGGTAGCTAGCTAGCAGGGGACCATATATGGCTCCCAAAGAATCTTGACGTATTTTCGTTTTTCGAATTCTGCGGGCGTACACGTACATGATCAAATGATAAAATCTCTCTCTCTCTCTCTCTCTCTCTCTCTCTCTCTCTCTCTCTCTCTCTCTCTCTCTCTCTCTCTCTCTCTCTCTCTCTCTCTCTCTCTCTCTCTCTCTCTCTCTCTCTCTCTCTCTCTATATATATATATATATATAAACCTATTTAACGAAAATTGTTGATTTAATAGAAACTATTAAACTGTTTGAATTGTTTGTAATCAGTAAACGGAACATTATCAGTCCGTCTGTATTGATTGTTATGAAATAAAATTTATGAAAAAGTAGATATTTCATTAAGCTCATTTACTGATATAAAACTCTTGCCATTAAATTCATTCCACCGCAACTTTTTATAGTGGTAAACTTCTCATTTAAAGCTCATTTAATGTCTCTTTAGTCACTACTCAATATTTAAACACAATCCATTAAGCTCATTCACCGAAACAATGCTCCTGCCATTAAAATTAATTTCATCATTTCAATTTTCCATTTAAACACATTTCGTCAGCCAATTAAAATAATAATTCAAACACAATAATTTAAATTCCTTTAAGCCCATTCACTGAATAATACTCTTGCTATTAAATTTAATTCCACCACTTCATCTTTCAATCTCTATTCACGCCCTGCAACGACAATTAATACTCAATTATGTTTATCAATAAAGGACAATAAAACTTAATTCAACCCGTACATATTCATATAGTGTTAAGTTGTTAACGTAAAACTCATTTAAAAATAAAAAAAGAACATGAATTCTATATTTATTCTCATTCCTCATTCACAATCTCATTCATATTCTATATTCTAAATGCACCTCCTTTATTTTGTATGTTCTATTGTTGGTTATTTCTTCAAATCATGTTTTTTTTTTCAAGTTTTATTAATTTCTTTTTAAATTCATGTTCTGTTCTGTTATTTATTTTAGTTTTGTTATTTGAAAACATACTTTTAAATAACAAAACATATTTTATATATTCTTGTGTATTGTCACTTATCTGATATTTAGATTTATTCTGCAGGACAGATTACTTATAAGGTTGCCATCATCTATTTTTCTGGTTCTTTGTTATTATTTGAGTTTGTAAGCTTTTTTCATTTTCCCCCTGTTCTATTTTCAGATTAAGCATACTTTAAAATCTGTTTTCTTCTTACTTTTGTGGTTTTGTTTTGCATGTCCTTCTATTTTCTTCTATTTAGTTGTTCATCTTCAGCTTTTAGGTGTTTTCTTTTCAGGTGTTGGTTGTGTGTAGTTGGAGCTTATCAATTCTTTATTTCAACTTTGTAAGTATATGTTTTATCATCAATTCAATCATTATTCATGTTTTTCCTTTTCCTTATCAATGAATAGGTATCTTTACCTTTTTTGGATATGTTCTTCTTTATTTAATTTATTCAAATAAAGTTTCCTGTTATAATTTAATTTTTAATTATAAACTGTTATAATCTTTTTATTTCCAAAAACAAATTAATCACAATGTTGACAATTTTTTGTGAATAATTTGTTTTTGAATAATTTGTTTATTCACAATGTTGATTATTTGTGACAAAAAAATTATCAATTTATTATTTTTTAATTAGTTTAATCTATTTATTATTTTTTGAGAATAATCTCTTTCAGATTATTATTTAATTTCCTCAATCTATTTTTTGTGAATAATCAGTTGATATTTAAAAATTACTTTCATTGTCAATCCAAACTATGCCTGCATCTTTTTAGATAAGTATTTTCGTAATTTTTGTATCTATGTTTTAATGTAGCTTAGCTATTTTTTTTAGATAAGCTAAATCACTAAGGTCACAATCTAACTGCTCAGTAAGTCTACATAGAATAAGACACCGAATCAAATTTCAACAAAACCCAAAAGTAAATCCATCTAAAAATAGAAACACAATTCTTGATATACAATATCCAGAAATAGCAAGAAAAAAGCTAAAAATAAACTAGAGATTATGTAAAACAATAAACCCAGATCCAAATCAAAAAAGGAAAAAGGCAGAACATTTTTCTTTCGGTAGAGCGAGAGCCGCAACGGTACTTCCTCATGACCATGGGAATGGCTGCAACAACAAGGAATCGAGTATGAGGTCGGCGATGATGGTTATGGACTCATGATCAAGAATCTAGGGTTTGATTAGGAAGGAAAGAAACTAAATCCAAATCTAGGAGAGAGAGAGAGAGAGAGATGTATGGGGTGGAGGAAGAGAGGGGGGTTTGGGGAAGACGAGAGAGAGAGAAGAGAGGGGGGCTAGGGGTGGGAAATGACGTGAGAGAAGAAGTGGGGGATGAGAATGGGTTTTTGGAAATTTTATTTTAGGTAAAATGACATAATAATAAGAAAAAATATGGGCAGCAGCCCGGCTGCTGCATCATCTCCTTACATGAACAGTAATTTTACTGTTCATATGAATAGTAAAATTACTGTTCCGATGAGGGGCTATTACCCAGCACCCCTCTAATAATAATAATATATAAATATAACAATATATATAGAAATAAACTATTCATAACAATATAACAATAGAATCCTCACTTAAAAATGTTGATTTATATGTCACAGAGTTTAATTTTATTCATAAAAATTTTATTCCTATTACATGATTAATAATTTAATTCTTTAAAAATTATTTTTTAATTTTAAAATTAATGCATTATAGATGATAAATATACGATATATACAATTAACTATAATTATATTAAATTAGTAATAATAGGAAATAAATATAATTAATATATTATATATGTTTGATATTTAATTGAAATATATATATGATCAAATAAATTTACATAAGATTATAATTTCACGTTACAAATTATAATATAACATTCTTTTATATAAATGATAAATTATATAATTTATTTGTTTGTAAAAATCATGTTATTTTTTTAAAAATAATCACATAACTAAAAAAATTTTGGATGATTCAAATTTATGCAGATCCAAAAAAATTTAAGGACAAAAAATATAGGCATTTTAATATCCTCTCTCTTGAGGTCATGCAAGATGACGCAAATGCTAGATCATCGTCTTAGAATCATAAAAATATCATATCTTGAACTAACCTTTTTTTAAAACTTTAATCAAAATTATGTCAAACAAGTTTGATAAAATTATGGACTATGTTTATTTATACAATTATCTTATTATTTTTATTAATGCTCTTTTTTTATAATATATGAAAATATGTAATTATTGATAATCTATTTAATTATAAATAACTGTCAAATTTTTGTTAAAAAATAAAATAGGCAAACGTATTTTGTATGTTGCTTCCACCTCGTGTATATATATATATATATATATATATATATACTAGGAGTAGTGCAACGTGCGAGGCACGTTGCCCTGTATCACTATAAAATGAATTAAAAATAAATAAATATCTAGTATAAAAAACTTAAAGTGAATGAGAATAACATATTTCATTCAAGTTGTAAGCTAATAATTCAAATAGTAATAAGTTTAAACAAACCATAGATCCAAGCAAATTTCAGAAATAAAACATCGTGTTTGAAATCCTTATTATAGTTTGTTTCTTAAGACAAAATAGAATATTTTGTTTTCTTTGCCATTGAAATGACAATAAAAAAGTTTTGAAGATTATGTATTTGGAGGTGGTATGTTGTCTTCATTCATAGCATTTATGGAGAGAATATTAAAGTTTTTCTGTTGTTGCTTTTGAAATCGATCTCCGTCTGTACCCAGTTGTATTATCCATTTTTTGTTTGAACATAGTGCTACAATATTTTGGACATACGATAAATGTTCCTGCATGAAAAAAATTGAGAGTTAAAACCTGATTATGAAAGATTTAGAAGTATATTAATATATATCATATAAAGTATAGTGACAAATATAAATGTAGACTATGTAGTGCTTAGATCAAATAATAATCTTAAAGGTAATATAATCATAAGAGGATTATATTATCTAATTAGCAAGTAGTAGTGCTTAGAATTTTATTTGGTTCAAGAGTGACATATAGTTGTTACAATAATTTATATGTATGTGTGTATATTATGCAAAATACAAGAAGAGTAATTGGGTGGGTTCATGAATATTGTCACCAAAGAGATTTAGGACAAATGCATGTAAGCTGGACCTAAACAGGTATATTTGAAATTATAACATATTTTACATATATGTAAATACACATGCATGATATACATTCAAACATACATATATTTATATATATGTATGTTGGGCAAAAACAATAATTGGGTGAGTTCATAAATGATGTAGGTCCAAAGAGGTTCTGGTGAAATATTGTATGTATGCTGGATTGGCCTTTCATTTCTTTTTTAACAAATATGTGAAGGATTTTAAAAATACTTGTGTTTTAATGTTTAGAATTTTTGAGTTTCAACAGTGATATTGATGAAGATGGGATATTCTTCTTTTGATCAAATGGGAGAAGAGTTATTGTAATAATACTTTTCACCTTGCTAGATGACATGATTCTTGTTTTTAAGTGAATGCTACAGTTTTGTCTATAATAGCCATGTAAGTAATGAATAAGATAGAGATAAACGGTCATGAAGTGAGTGCTATAATATTATTTGTAGACAATTTAATATTGTTTTGTCTAATTGATATAATAGCTATATATAAGAGAATGGAATATTGCATCGAAATCCATATATATGATCATATAATTTCTGATCTAATTATGAAAGTTTTTTCATCTTGTGATCATCATTAGATAATTTTTTGAGAAAAAAAATTAAGTCTTTTAATTATTTTTTAATGGGTTAATATTACTTCCAGAACCATCTTTATTAACCCAAAAAGAAATTTAGTGTATTTTAAAAGACATGATAATATATTAAAAAAATTTCAAAGCAAAAGCTAAGAAATAATGGTACTTAGCTATATGTATGGGATATATTCAAAGCTAAGAAATATTTTTTTAATAGAAATTTAATAAGTGTATATGGAATAAGGTTTAAGAAGAGTCATTTTGATGCTTCATGTCTTTCTAGAAAAATAGTATAATTTATACATTAATGCTCGTTGGTAGTTATCTAGTTAAGTCATGCAAACTTTTATCTACCATCTTCTTATAAATTGCCTTGACATGTACACATGTCTAAAGTCACACATTAAAAAAAAAATCCTACTGTAAATTGTTAAGTTGAGTAATTAAAATTTCTTTAATGCATCCATTCATAGCTTGTGCCCTTAAATTCTTGTTACTTTTTTTATGTGATTATTGAGTCACATATGAGTAGTCTGTGACACACATACCGACACCCACACCCCTTATGCTCCTAGGTGGAGATTCATCCCAAAATAAGATGTTTTCTAGGTTTGGTGACTGCTAATTACTCTCATTACTTCTCCAATCTAACAAACCTCACATGAGGTGTGCTTTCTACACCTTTTAATGAATTATAAGTAGCCAAACATATGAGAGAGCCCTTAATTTATGAGTTAATTATGCTTGTAGGTGAAGTTAGAGTATGTTGTATAAGTTTTTAAATCATGCCCACCATTTATAGGTTTTTATTTTTCAAATTCTTTTTTATTGAGTTCTCTAAAGGGGGGTTGTACAAACAAAATTATGGAAAAAAAGGGGCAGCCTCCTAAAAATAATGCTTAAAAAAAACTTTACTATTGCTTTTGAATCATAACTTGAAGATTAATGATGAAAAAGTAAATAGTAGACATTTATATTGGTATGACAAGAGTCTGTTTTTTATTTGTTCTAACACCAAAGTGGGACAAAATGAATCTAGCCACTTTGTATAAATTTCTAAGTCTAAAAAAAATTATAAGGTTGAATGTTAATTCACTCTATTTCCTACTTTTCTCATCAAGTAAGCAGACAAGTTGTTTTCCTAATAAAGCGCAACAGTAAAAAGAAATAAAATTATTTTAAAGCATGCGGCAAACACTTGAGTCCTTAAATAAGCCAAAAAAATATAATATCATACTATAAGATTTATGAGTTCTACAACTTCTAGCTAGCTAGTAGTAGGTTTTGCATTATCTATAAATTTTAAGCGAATAAATTTCAAAGTAGTAGGCAATCATGATGAATATAAACAAATTGGTTACCTCTCATGCGTGCTCCATGAAATCAATTGTTGTGCAACCCAGAGCTTGTTCTGCAATTTCAGCAAACATCACAGCTGGTAGTCGTCCACTGTCATCATCGACTTCGACATAGGCTCGAGAGCTGTATAAACAAACTATATTTATAAGTTTAAATCATTAAATAGTAATTTGAATTTATGATATTTGGTATTATAAACAAACTATATTAATACAACATACATACCGTGGTTGTGCAATACTTATATTCTTGCAATGATAACACTCGAATTGTTCATTTTGTTCATATCCTGTCACTTTCTTACATTCAGTATAGGACATGTAGTAGAAATCTTGACGGAGATCAACGATGAAAATATTTGTCTTAATCCAAAATCTTGCATTCTGCATTAAATTTAGAAGAAAAACATGTTTTTATATGGCTATAAATAGTACGAAGTCTTAGTAGGAGATTGTATTTACTCTAAAAATACATGTGGAATAATTTTTACAAGCAATATATATATATAGGAAAAAAAGTTAAAGGACATTGTAAAAATTTACCTTAATTGGTTATAATGATTTAAGATAGCCAGGAACATTATTAATCTCAATTATGTTTTGGACATTAGTAGCTGATGCTACTGCTGATGCAGCATTCAGAATGTTCTCAATAATATCTTCAATTAGTTCACTGTTAAGTGTTGCCCTTAATATTTTTAAGAGAAGTTAAGAAAAGTAACAAAAATTATTGAGGGAAAAATATAAAAGAACAAACATTTTCAAAGTTAGTCAATGAATATACATTTTGTGCAGATATTCTGAGAATTTTATAACAAATATAGATTGTTCAAATGATAAGCTAAGAAAGGATTACCATCGACACAAATATAACAAATATAGATTGTCTAAATGATAAGCTAAGAAAGGATTAGTATCAACACAAGGAGGCTGCACCAGGAATAACAGGATTTAAAGTAAAAATACTTGAAAGTTGAGATGAAAGAGAGAGACCTATGTTGTAAACAAATAAAAATAGTTACTAATTGTAGAGGGTGATATTGTAAATTGAGAAATCTATCATTGTATGAACCGACTTTCAAACGTGTTGCAAGTAGAGATGGTTTAGCTCCAATGACATGAGAGATTGCTTGGCATTCACCCTCTACAAATCGACCCCACATAGTCAGGCATATGGGCATTAGGTTGTAAAATTAAAGGAAAAATGTTAAAATTTAGAATATGATAAAATAACATCAACAATAATTACTTTAGAGTTATTGATATCACATATGTAGTTGAGAAACTTTGTTTACCTTTTGTCGATCAGGTATATTTCTTGGATTATTGTTTGCCCATCTTTTGTATTAATCTGTCTAGGAGGCTTTATGTGTATTACAATCGTCAGAATATCTGTATAATTATATTTAAAATTTTTAGTGTAAAACTAAATAAGAGTTTTAAGAAAGAAGTTAAATATGTAAATTAACATTTACCTATTCCAGAATCAGTATTTATGTAGGTATGCAAATTGGTGAACGGGATAATATTATATTCTAGTGGTTGTAATTCTTCCTCATCATCTGCAATGTCTTCGATTATTGTTCTTGAATTTTGGGTCCACTGATATCCATATGCCTCAATTTTATTAAATCTGGGATCCAAAAAATTCACACAGGCATTACCAATGTAATATGACTGGAAGATGTGTAATGTGTTACTACGCAAGTCGATATCATTTTCAAAAATTATTGCCTTCACTCGGTTGCCCTGCACAATATCATATAAATTAATAGCTATGTGTATTGAATTGATTTTAAAAATTATATATATATATATATAATTTTAGGAGTTAATTTGAAAATATAATTAAGATTTGTCTGACACAATATTGTATAGATGAATAGTAATATGAACTCAATTTATTTTTTCAAATATGATAGTAATGTTATTGTATTACCTTAGGATCTATCAATGTTAGATTTTGATATTTTATTGACGAATGTTGTGCAATACGTTTAGGAGACTTGGCGGATACCATCATCTTGATTTTTCAATTTCTTGTGCTTGGAGTTATATCCTTGATTGATGTATGGAGAGTCCGTATGTTAAATGCTACTAATGCATGAAGAAAAAAAAAATAGTTTAAACAATTAAATTGAGATGAAACGATTCGAATAAATTAAAAAATAAGAAGTTAAGAAAGATACACAATGAAAAAAAAATCATTTAGTCAAGAGATATATTAGAATGGAATTAGATTATTCACAGAAATTCATGATGCATATGCTTGTGCTAGTAATTTTCTATAAACAATATTATTTTTTTGAACTTTTTCATAACCATTAGTTGATACTGGTCTTAAAAGAACTTTTATTGAAATAGAATTCTTGGCTCTTGACAATGCCACATAAAGTTGTTCTTGAGAGAATACAGGTTGAGGCAAGTAAACACCAACAAAATCTAATGTTTGCCCTTGTGCCTTATTTATTGTCATCGCGAAAATTAATCTGATAGGAAATTGTGTTCTCTTGAATGGAAAACCTGTACTCTCGTCTATATTTGGAAAAAAAAAGAATCCTTGGTATGAAGGCTATTTTCCCACTGTGGTGACCAACTATAATTTCAGCATCAATGACATTTCGTTTAAAGTTACGGCAAATAAAGTGCATTCCAATGCAGAAGCCTTCGGAAGGATTCACATTTATGAGTAACATGATATGATTTTTTTTTTTAATAACAGTTCATGAGGCGAAAATCCGTTTGGTGTCAATGTGTTTAAGAAATTTTCCATAATATCTTATTCTAATGCATCAACTGTTTCATCAAAGCTACAATATTTTATGACTTCACCAGGAAATCTTTGAATAAGTATTACATTTATTTCATCAACAAAATTATTCTTTGGTGTCAAGATTGCTCGATTGGTCATTTCGAATAAGTTTTCTGAATAACTGTCGATATCCTGGAAGACTGCATCAATTAGATTATCTAAGGACTCAACATCATTTTTGTATGGTATAAGCATCTCATTAGAAATCGTGATCTTGTTATCAATTGTGATAGGCGGTGTTCCATTCCCATGTTGAAGTGAATAATTTGAAAAACTTGGATCGAATCTTGCCCGCATATTTTCACTCAACCTAATCTTCGTTAAAGTGGACCACAAGTATGAAGATGCTAAACTGACATCAACTTGTTGTTGTCTTGTGCCTTTATGAACTACAGGTAAGACTTGACAAAAATCTCCACCAAACACAACAACTTTTCCACCAAATGGCAATCTTAAATTAGTTATATCTCGCAACATTTTATCCAATGCTTCCATACATTCTTTTCTAGACATAGGTGCTTCATCCTATATGATTAACCTTGCAAGATGCAATAATTTGGCAAGAGCACATTGTTTGCTTACATTACAAGTGCTATTTTTATTAAGATCTAATGGAATTTTGAAGCGTGAATGTGCTGTTTGACTGCCAGGCAAGATAGATGCAGTAACACCAGAGGATGCAGTTGCAAATGCAATTAAAATTTTTGATCTCACTGTAGCGAGGAGTGCTCTATATAGGAATGTCTTCCCTGTTCCACCAGGACCGTCAATAAAAAATGCAACAGGCTCATTTAGAAGGACTTTTTGTAAAATTGATTTGTATGCATGTTGTTGTTCAAGATTAGGAATCGTTGAAGCCAAAAGATCTTCCTCTGGTATCAAAACTGAAGATTAATAATTTATTTCCCTCAATTCAATTCGTTCTCATCAAAAGAAATATCACATTCAATTAAATGAAACATGTTTATGTTTTTTTTTCCCATTGATTCAAATATAGAAGAAATGTTCCGTAAGACATTTGTCCTAATATTGGCTGATGTTGTATCATTGGTTTGGAAATCACTTGACATATTTTGTTCAAAACATTCTCAAAGTTCTCTAGGATTTGTGGGGTTACAATATACTAAGATCGTTGTGAATAACCTTCTTAAACTATGTGATATTTGGTACAAGGAAGTCTCTTATATACAATCATGTAAACTGGTATCTCTTTCTAACAAACCATATAACGTAGCTGCTTCTCGAAAGGTTGGTGCAATAGTACTGTCGACTGTTTTGATGTGCTCAAATGACAAAGGACCTTTTATGTGATTTAATAATATCTGTAAGTAGTACCTTTCCCCCTCAAATGGACTGGTTGTAACAATTCGGCCGATAACAGTTTCTTCTTCCTTGGAGCTTATTCTTTATACTGTTAGCTCCAAATAAAATCTTAGGAAACTTTTTATATAATAGCTTTCAAGCATTTTCATTGATTCTATTTGTTGAAAAGAATTCAGTCAACATTGATTTTGTCGAGAAGTTAGATCTCAAAACATTGTTCAAGTCTTCATGTGCACGAAAAGCTACTTGGTGTTGATCTTCAAGATGTAGATGTAAACTATAAACTGATGGCTACATCTCATTAAGAATAAAGCCATATATTCGCCGCTGTGTGCAATCCATCGAGCTGATTGGAATTGTTGGATTTCATCAATCTTTTTGATGTTTTGTCCAGCAATTAGATTGAAAGTAACACGATCATGACCTTTGTAAATGTATTTGTAGAGATATTTAACTGCTTTGATTGTTGAGCAAATTTCTACATTGATGTGACAATCAAACTTTGCAACAAGATATGGATTATGTGGAACAACCCAATGGTTATCTAAGTCTTTACCTCGAACTCTGGCAGTTACTCAATTATCACGACGTTTGTACTGTGCGAAACAGTCGATTCCAACACTTGTACTAGAGGCAAAGTTTTTTGGATAATGATTCTTGTAATTGCCATTTACCTTCATGCATACATTGTTTGGATTCAATACTCTACAAGGGCCATGCATCATATGCCTAATTACTGTTTTGTATAGATGTAGATTTGAATCTTTATTAGGTATTTCTGCTGATACAATTTCATCAAAAGATTCAGAAGCATAGATTTTCCAATCTCTTTATAGTATGATTAAAAAATGTGCATGTGGAAGTCCTCTTTTTTTATGTTCAATCACACATACATATGCTGAAACTTTTCCAAAGACCTCCTTTTTGAATAGTTCATCCTTTAGTTCTTCTAATTTTGTCCTAAAGATTCGCACAATTAAATTAGGATGATTTTGTGCCTCTTCTTGCGGACCAAATTCATCCAATATTTCTTTCCAACTTGGATTACATGTCATGGTTAAAAAGATGTCAGGTTTCCCAAAGCGTTGGACTAAAGCCATTGCTTCCATGTATTTTTTACGCATATCTTTTGGACCTCCAATAAAAGAAGAAGGCAAAATAATGCGCTTGCCAACTTTGGAACCACTACTTTCTCCAATTGAAATATTGTCAACTATACCTTGGTACACCTCAGATCGAATCTTTTGTTACTTACTACGAAAATAATCCAATCTCGACGTTTCAATTTTGACATACATATCAACAACAAACTGCTACAATAAACGGCTAGAGAACAACAAAATAGACCTATAATTTTTCCTGATTTGAAACTTGTAATAATAGTATTCGCGGCATGAGACAACAGGTTCTTTTTTATTCTTTTTCAATATTGTATGACGATAACGGTAACAAGTCAAAATTTATATGTTTTATTTTGGAACTAAAAATAAGAATAAGAAGAATTATTCTGACTTTGTTGTACCTTTCTAAGCAGTTGCTCTGCTGATATTGATTGTTGGGGGTCAATCACTAATCTTGTTACTTGTTGTGGTGGTCTTTCCTCTTTTTTCACTTTTAGTATTCCTTGGTGCCAACCAGTATCACCAAAAGGAAATAATAATGGATATTGCAGTGGATCATAACACCAAAAATAGTATTGGACTATATGACTCACACCTACATGATTGAAGATCACAACATCTCGTCCTCTCAAGTGTTCTGAATCATTATCTTCAATCCAAATGAATGCTACCTGGGAAGTTGAGGGAGCATTGAAAACACGTTGATCTAAACCAGCATCTGATCTAATATGGATTTTGTGGTTTTTCAAATTGGACAAATCTCCAAGACTTTGGAAGAAAGTTGAGTAATGATTAACATGAAGAATGGCCATGATCTGAGCAATAATTGAAGGATCCAACCTTCCAGTGTCATGAACACGATTCTCTAATTCATGTACAGTATTATAAAAATAAAGTTGTAGATACGAATGACGTCCATCCAAAAGAACCAAGTCATTAATATAATGATAAATTTGACCTTGAGCTCGGAATGTATAGATTCCTCGATTCCTTTTGCATAAATTTCTATCAAATTTAACCTCAAATGAAGTAAAAGCAAACTTGTTGTTATATGTGCGCACATAGATAAGAAAGCTGACAGATTCAACTGTGTTACTGGTAAACAAATGGTAAAACTGTTCTGGAACATCATTTGTAGTTAAAGAGATAGTTCCATCGACACAACAAAAACCATTTGTCTCATGTTAAAATCTTTTTACTTCACAATATTTACAAAATGGAACAGGCGGTAACAAAGTTGCTTTAGATGGTACTATTTGTAGTATTTTCTTAAGGTTAGCCAATCGTTGATGCCACTTTCCTATGTCAAATAAACAAATAAAGACCAAAGAAATCAAGCAAACTCTTAAAGATGCTATGAGTTGAAAAGATGTATCATTGAATAATACTACATATACTGAAAAAATCAGAGAGAAAGAAATATCACTAAATTCTATACATCTTTCCTTACCCTGAGAAGCTATTGATATCCTTGTCTCAAAGTTGGACTGGCATTGAAAAAAAAACTATTGAATAAAAGGTTGAGGATGTGAATCAAGAATATAAAAAGCTTGATTGCAAACTACAGGTGAGAAGTAAATGATGTACAATAAACCTGCTCGACTGGAAGGTCACCAGGTCTCTGCTCATTTTTTGTACATGTACTTGTTGTCCCAGGTGTGAAAGACACCGTGGCATTGTCCAGAAGAAGAGGTTTCGTTGACACCCTTGTAACAACATTAATTTCTTGATAAAAAATTTCACCATTATCAAGATTAGAAGAATATTTTGTTTGTATTATAGAAGATCCGTCACTGGTCCTAATATCACCACGAGAAATGCGCTGCCTCTTTGTATAATGTGGCTAGACGTCCTCAATATTATGCATGAATTTGACATCAACTTCAAACATATTTGTTTCATCATGAAGGACTCGTTGGGAGAGATATTGTTCTTCTCGTTGAATAGCATCGTTTGTAGAATTTCTTTGTTGAAGATATCTTTCTCTCCTTTCTCGTTGTCTATGTTCTTTTTGTTCTAATGAAAGAGTCTATACCAATTGTTTATTCTAGAATGTTTTCCAGTACCTTGGAAATCGTTATAAACAAGGATTCAAGTTATAAGAATAGAAACAAGGTAATTGATGATATGTTGATAGATTTGTATTAATTTACTAATGTAGGCTTACCACTCTTCATTTATAGATACAACGAAATAACTCGTGTTGACAATTGGATAGAATAGCCTAAAACCAGATGGAGCATAATTAATGCATAGTAGACAAAATAAAAAATTGCCTTTGAAAGAAAATAGGAAAGAATATAGATATATCAATTGTAATTTGCACGCTATTCTTTATACAATTTGTAATTATGTATAATGAATCTTGTTCAATTGAGAAGAAAAGCTCATGATGATCAAAGAATATACACATATGAAATCAAAAGATTGAAATGATGGCTCTTCAAGTCCTTGCAAAGTTCTACTTCAAAATAAACCCTCATCTATTAAACCATTGTCTTAAAAAAATAAAACATAGCAAACTTCATCAACATTATGAATTAAAAAATAAAAGATACCTGAAACATAATTTTTTTCATGTGATATCAGTTAAATGCAATAATAACACTTGAAAATATTAGCAAAAAAAATTACAATTTTTAACTATAGACACTATTAAATTCCACCCGCAAAGCAAAAATGTGACCAATAAGTAGTAACAACCTAAATTATATAAATTTATCACATTTACATTTGGATAGCAATGGTAAATCAACACTTTAAAATTGTAAAAAATTAAGAAAAAACCATTAAAGATAAAACTAAAAACGTAATAGATAAGAAAAATAAATCGATTGTATTGATTAACTGAAAAAACCTCAAGTTCTCTAAAAAAAAAGCAAATTTCAAAATATATATATTTTTGAAATGCAACATAGGAAAGTTCATGCTTAAGGGATTTAAAAAGGACGTGAATCAATCTTTCAAGATTTCTAAGATATTTTGCAAATGATGGTTTGTTCAAGTTTTATGCATCTTTGAAGAATGGCTAGATCTTGTTGGAGTACAAAAGCAGTGCGTTGGTCTCTTATGATCCAAGAAGTGAGAAATTAACTACATTGACTTAGTCTGGATTAGAAAGTAAGTTGAGTCTCTCAAATGAAAGCAAATGGTAAAGATTGTAAATTTTGCATAAATCAGGAAGTAACTCATAGATAGTGTGAGCAGACAATAATACAAAAAAAGGTTGACAGAAGGTTTGTAAATCAGCATTGAAGGAGAACAAAAAAACATAACTATGAGACATAAATGGTAAAAAAGTATAAAGAACATAAGAAGTCTCAAAACACAAAAAGCAACAATACATAAACAAAAAAAAAAAGAACAAATGTATAAATAAAAATTTATCACAAAAAAAAAAAAACAAATGCATAAATAATTTTTCCTCTCTCTATCTCACTATCATTTTTCATAGGTCAGATGTTTGATTAGCTCCATTTATCACAAAAGAAAATTAAGAAATGCACAAATAAAAAGATTGAGAATGAGTGGGAAAAGAAAAGGAAAAAAATAATGAGAATGAAGATCATGAAAACATACTAGCGAAGATCAACTACGAGAACAGACGAGAATTTTTCTCCCTTTCCCTCTGGTACTGCAACGGATAATAAAATATTTATCACAAAAAAATAAACAAATGCATAAATAATTTTTTATTTCTCTCTATTAGTCACGGTAAGTCAAATGTTTTATTAGCTCCATTTATCACCAAAAAATTAACAAATACACAAATAAAAAGAATGAGAATGAGAATGAGATGAGGAAAAAGAAGAAAAAATAATGAGAATGAAGATCACGACATCATACAAGTGGAGATCAACCACGGCAACAAATGAGAATTTTTTTCCTTTCTCTATTGCATTGGAACGGATAATGAAATATTTATCACAAAAAAATAAAAAAAAATGCATAAATAATTTTTCCTTTCTGTTTTGCTATCAGTCTCTGTAAGTCAGATGTTTTATAACTCCATTTATTACCCACAAATTAACAAATACATAAAAAAAAAATTATGAGAATGGGTTGGGATTAAAAAAAATGAAAATAAGAATGAGCTGGGAGAATCAAATATTTATCACAAAAAAATAAAGAAATTCATAAATAATTTCCTATTTCTCTCTCGCTATTAGTTCCATAAACAAATTTATAAACAAATTCATAGGTTAGATGTTTGATTAGCTCCATTTATGACCAAAAAATTAATAAATGCACAAATCAAAATATTGAAAATGAGCTGAAAAAAAAATGAGCTGGGAGAAAAAGGAAAAAAAAAATAATGAGAATGAAGATTAAGAAAACATAAATATTTTTTTCCTTTATCTCTTGCACTACAACGGATGGGAATTTTTTTTTCCTTTTCTCTCGCTCTGCAACGGATAATCAAATACTTATTACAAAAAAATAAATAATGCATAAATAATTTTTCCTTTCTATCTCGCTATTAGTTTTCGTAAATCAAATGTTTTATAGCTCTATTTATTACCAACAAATAAACAAATGCATAAATAAAAAGGAAGAGAATGGGCTAGGACAAAAAAATTAAGAATGAAAATAAGCTGGGATAATCAAATAATTATCACAAAAAAAAACAATTTCTCATTTTTGTCTCGCTATTAGTTTCCGTAGGTCATATATTTGATTAGTTGCATTTATCACTAAAAAAATTAATAAATGCATAAATTAAATATTGAGAATGAGCTCGAAATAAAAAGGAAAAAAATAATGAGAATGAACATCAAGAAAACATACAAGCGAGCTCCATTCATCACGAAAAAAAAATTAACAAATGCATACAAGTGGAGATCAACTACGGCAACAAATGAGATTTTTTTTTCCTTTCTCTCTTGCATTACAACGAATAATCAAATATTTTCGTTTCTCTCACACTACAATGAATAATAAAATATTTATTACAAAAAAATATACAAATACAAAAATAATTTATACTTTCTCTCTCGCTATCAATCTTCGTAAGTCAGTCAGATGTTTTATAGCTTCATTTATTACCCACAAATTAACATAAACATAAAAAAAAAAAAGTATGAGAATGGGCTGTTTAAAAAAAAATGAGAATGAGAATGAGAATGAGCTGGGAGAATCAAATATTTATTACCAAAAAAATAAACAAATTCATAAATAATTTCTCATTTCTCTCTCGCTATTACTTTTCGTAGGTAAGATGTTTGATTAGCTCCACTTAACACCCAAAATTTAACAAATGCTCAAATAAAAATATTGAGAATGAACTAGTAAAAAATGAGTTGGGAAAAAAAGGAAATTTTTTTTTATCGAGAACGAAGATTAAAAAAACATAAATATTTTTTTCCTTTCTCTCTTGCATTGCAACAGATGGGATTTTTTTTCCTTTCTCTCTCGCATTGCAACGGATAATCAAATATTTATTACAAAAAAATAAAATAATGCATAAATAATTTTTCCTTTATGTCTTGCTATTAGTCTCCGTAAGTCAAATGTTTTATAGCTCTATTTATTACCAACAAATTAACAAATGCATAAATAAAAAGGAAGAGAATGAGTTGGGATAAAAAAAATTGAGAATGAGAATAAGCTGAGACAATCAAATAATTATCACAAAAAAAATAAACAAATTCTCATTTCTATCTCGCTATTAGTTTCTGTAGGTCAGATATTTGATTAGTTGCATTTATCACCAAAAAATTAATAAATGCATAAATTAAAATATTGAGAATGAGCTCGAAATAAAAGGGAAAAAAATAATGAGAATGAACATCAAGAAACCATACAAGTGAGCTCCATTCATCACAAAAAAATTAACAAATGCATACAAGTGGAGATCAACCACAGCAATAAATTGGAGTTTTTTTTTTCATTTCTCTCCCGCACTACAACGAATAACGAAATATTTTCGTTTCGCTCACAATACAATGAATAATAAAATATTTATTACAAAAAAGTATACAAATGCATAAATATTTTTTCCTTTTTCTCTCGCTATCAATCTCCATAAGTCAGTCAGATGTTTAATAGCTCCAGTTATTACCCACAAGTTAACAAATTCATACAAAAAAAAAAATTATGAGAATGGGCTGGGATTAAAAAAAAAATGAGAATGAGAATGAGTTGGGAGAATCAAATATTTATCACAAAAAAAATAATAATTTCAAAAATAATTTCTCATTTCTCTCTCGCTATTAGTTTCCATAGGTCAGATGTTTGATTAGCTCCATTTATGACCAAAAAATTAACAAATGCACAAATAAAAATATTGAGAATGAGCTGGTAAAAAATGAGCCGGGAAAAAAGGAAAAAAAAATTAATGAGAACGAAGATTAAGAAAACATAAATATTTTTTTCCTTTCTCTCTTGCATTGCAACAGATATTCAAATATTTATTACAAAAAAATAAAATAATACATAAATAATTTTTCCTTTCTATCTTGCTATTAGTCTCCTTAAGTCAGATGTTTTATAGCTCCATTTATTACCAACAAATTAACAAATGCATAAATAAAAAGGAAGAGAATGGGTTGGGATAAAAAAAAAAATTGAGAATGAGAATAAGCTAGGATAATCAAATAAAGGTCACAAAAAAAAAAAATCTCATTACTATCTCGCTATTAGTTTCCGTAGGTTAGATGTTTGATTAGCTGCATTTATCACCAAAAAATTAATAAATGCACAAATTAATATATTGAGAATGAGCTCGAAAAAAAAGGAAAAAAAAAAATGAGAATGAACATCAAGAAAAAATACAAGCGAGCTCCATTTATCACAAAAAAATTAACAAATGCATACAAGTGGAGATAAACCACGACAACAAATGGGAATTTTTTTATCATTTCTCTCCCGCACTACAACGAATAATGAAATATTTTCGTTTATCTCACAATACAATGAATAATAAAATATTTATTACCAAAACATATACAAATGCATAAATAATTTTTTCTTTTTCTCTCGCTATCAATCTCCCTAAGTCAATCAGATGTTTAATTGCTCCAGTTATTACCCACAAGTTAACAAAAACATAAAAAAAAATATATATATGAGAATGGGCTGGGATTAAAAAACAATGAGAATGAGAATGAGTTGGGAGAATCAAATATTTATCACAAAAAAATAAACAATCTCATAAATAATTTCTCATTTCTCTCTCGCTATTAGTCTCCGTAGGTTAGATGATTGATTAGCTCCATTTATAACCAAAAAATTAACAAATGCACAAATAAAAATATTGAGAATGAGCTGGTAAAAAATGAGCTGGGAAAAAAAGGAAAAAAAAATTAATGCGAACGAAGATTAAGAAAACATAAATATTTTTTTCCTTTATCTCTTGCATTGCAACAGACGGGATTTTTTTTCTTTTCTCTCTCGCATTGCAACGGATAATCAAATATTTATTAAAAAAAAATAAAATAATACATAAATAATTTTTCCTTTCTGTCTTGCTATTAGTGTCCATAAGTTAGATGTTTTATAGCTCAATTTATTACCAACAAAATAACAAATGCATAAATAAAAAGGAAGAGAATGGGTTGGGATAAAAAAAATTGAGAATGAGAATAAGTTAGGAGAATCAAAAAAATATCACAAAAAAAAAATTCTCAATTTCGTCTCGCTATTAGTTTCCGTAGGTCAGATGTTTGATTAGCTGTATTTATCACCAAAAAATTAATAAATGCACAAATTAATATATTGAGAATGAGCTCGAAAAAAAAAAGGAAAAAAATAATGAGAATGAACATTAAGAAAACATACAAGCGAGCTCCATTCATCACAAAAAAATTAACAAATGCATACAAGTGGAGATCAACCACGGCAACAAATGGGAATTTTTTTTTCATTTGTCTCCCGCACTATAACGAATAATGAAATATTTTCGTTTATCTCACAATACAATGAATAATAAAATATTTATTACAAAAAAATATAGAAATGCATAAATATTTTTTCCTTTTTCTCTCGCTATCAATCTCCGTAAGCCAATTAGATGTTTAATAGCTGCAGTTATTGCCCACAAGTTAACAAAAACATAAAAAAAAAAAAAAAAAAAAAAAAAAAAAATTATGAGAATGGGCTGGGATTAAAAAAAAAATCAGAATGAGAATGAGTTGGGAGAATCAAATATTTATCACAAAAAATAAACAAATTCACAAATAATTTCTCATTTCTCTCTCACTATTTGTTTCCGTAGGTTAGATGTTTGATTAGCTCCATTTATGATCAAAACATTAACAAATGCACAATTAAAAATATTGAGAATGAGTTGGTAAAAAATGAGCTGGGAAAAAAAGGAAAAAAAAAATTAATGAGAACGAAGATTAAGAAAACATAAATATTTTTTTTCCTTTCTCTCTCGCATTGCAACGGATAATCAAATATTTATCACAAAAAAATAAAATAATACATAAATAATTTTTCCTTTCTGTCTTGCTATTAGTCTCCGTAAGTCAGATGTTTTATAACTCCATTTATTACCAACAAATTAACAAATGCATAAATAAAAGGGAAGAGAATGGGTTGGGATAAAAAAAAAAATTGAGAATGAGAATAAGCTAGGATAATCAAATAATTATCACAAAAAAAAAAATTCTCATTTCTGTCTCGCTATTAGTTTCCGTAAGTCAGATGTTTGATTAGTTGCATTTATCACCAAAAAATTAATAAATGCATAAATTAAAATATTGAGAATGAGCTCGAAATAAAAAGGAAAAAAATAATGAGAATGAACATCAAGAAAACATACAAGCGAGCTCCATTCATCACAAAAAAAATTAACAAATGCATACAAATGGAGATCAACCACGGCAACAAATGAGAATTTTCTTTTTTCATTTCTCTCTTGCACTACAACGAATAATCAAATATTTTCATTTCTCTCATACTACAATGAATAATAAAATATTTATTTCAAAAAAATATACAAATGTATAAATAATTTTTCCTTTCTCTCTCGCTATCAATCTCCGTAAGTCAGTTAGATGTTTTATAGTTCCATTTATTACCCACAAATTAACAAATACAGAAAAAATAAAAAAATTATGAGAATGGGCTGGGATTAAAAAAAATGAGAATGAGAATGAGAATAAGCTGGGAGAATTAAATATTTATCACAAAAAAAATAAACAAATTCATAAATAATTTCTCATTTTTCTCTATCTATTACTTTCCGTAGGTTAGATGTTTGATTAGCTCCATTTATCACCCAAAAATTAACAAAATGCACAAATAAAAATATTGAGAAAGAGCTGGTAAAAAATGAGCTGGGAAAAAAAGGGAAAACAAATTAATGAGAACGAAGATTAAGAAAACATAAATATTTTTTTCCTCTCTTTCATTACAATGGATGGGAATTTATTTTTTCTTTCCCTCTCGCATTCCAACGGATAATCAAATATTTATCACAAAAAAATAAACTAATGCATAAATAATTTTTCATTTTTATCTTGCAATTAGTCTCCGTAAGTCAAATGTTTTATAGCTTCATTTATTACAAACAAATTAACAAATGCATTAATAAAAAGGAAGAGAATGGGCTGGGATAAAAAAAAATTGAGAATGAGAATAAGTTGGGACAATCAAATAATTATCACAAAAAAAAAACAAATTCTCATTTGTATCTCGCTATTAGTTTCCGTAGGTCAGATGTTTGATTAGCTGCATTTATCACCAAAAAATTAATAAATGCACAAATTAAAATACTGAGAATGAGCTCGAAAAAAAAGGAAAAAAATAATGAGAGTGAACATCAAGAAAACATACAAGTGAGTTCTATTCATCACAAAAAAATTACCAAATGCATACAAGTGGAGATCAACCACGGCAACAAATGGGAATTTTTTTTTCATTTCTCTCCTGCACTACAACGAATAATGAAATATTTTCATTTATCTCACAATACAATGAATAATAAAATATTTATTACAAAAAAATATACAAATGCATAAATAATTTTTCCTTTTTCTCTCGCTATCAATCTTCCTAAGTCAATCAGATGTTTAATTGCTCCAGTTATTACCCATAAGTTAACAAAAACATTAAAAAAAAATTATGAGAATGAGCTGGGATTAAAAAAAAATGAGAATGAGAATGAGTTAGGAGAATCAAATATTTATCACAAAAAAATAAACAAATTCTTAAATAATTTCTCATTTCTCTCTCGCTATTAGTTTCTGTAGGTTAGATGTTTGATTAGCTCCATTTATGACCAAAAATTAACAAATGCACAAATAAAAATATTGAGAATGAGCTGGTAAAAAATGAGCTGGGAAAAAAAGGAAAAAAAAAATTAATGAGAACGAAAATTAAGAAAACATAAATATTTTTCCCCTTTCTCTCTTGCATTGCAACAGATGGGATTTTTTTTTTCTTTTCTCTCTCGCATTGTAACGGATAATCAAATATTTATCCCAAAAAAATAAAATAATGCATAAATAATTTTTCCTTTGTCTTGCTATTAGTCTCTGTAAGTCAGATGTTTTATAGCTCTATTTATTACCATTAAATTAACAAATGCATAAATAAAAAGGAAGAGAATTGGCTGGGATAAAAAAAAAAAAATGAGAATGAGAATAAGCTGGGATAATCAAATAATTATCACAAAAAAATAAATAAATTCTCATTTTTGTCTCGCTATTAGTTTCCGTAGGTCAAATATTCGATTAGCTGCATTTATCACCAAAAAATTAATAAATGCATAAATTAAAATATTGAGAATGAGCTCGAAATAAAAAGGAAAAAAATAATGTGAATGAACATCAAGAAACCATACAAGTGATCTCCATTCATCACAAAAAAAAATAACAAATGCATACAAGTGGAGATCAACCACGACAACAAATGAGAATTTTTTTTTTCATTTCTCTCTTGCACTACAACAAATAATCAGATATTTTCGTTTCTCTCACACTACAATGAATAATAAAATATTTATTACAAAAAAATATACAAATGTATAAATAATTTTTCCTTTCTCTCTCTCGCTATCAATCTCCGTAAGTCAGTTAGATGTTTTATAGCTCCATTTATTACCCACAAATTAACAAATGCATAAAAAAAATATGAGAATGGGCTGGGATTAAAAAAAATGAGAATGAGAATAAGCTAGGAGAATCAAATATTTATCACAAAAAAAATAAACAAATTCATAAATAATTTCTCATTTCTCTCTCGTTATTACTTTCCGTAGGTTAGATGTTTGATTAGCTTCATTTATCACTCAAAAGTTAACAAATGCACAAATAAAAATATTGAGAATGAGTTGGTAAAAAATGAGATGGGAAAAAAAGGAAAAAACAATTAATGAGAACGAAGATTAATAAATCATAAATATTTTTTTTCCTCTCTCTTGCATTACAACGGATGGGAATTTATTTTTCCTTTCTCTCTCGCATTCCAATGGATAATCAAATATTTATCAGAAAAAAATAAAATAATGCATAAATAATTTTTCCTTTCCGTCTCACTATTATTCTCCATAAGTCAAATGTTTTATAGCTCCATTTATTACCAACAAATTAACAAATGCATAAATAAAAAGAAAGAGAATGGGCCAGGATAAAAAAAAAATGAGAATGAGAATGAGCTGGGATATCAAATATTTATCACAAAAAGAAAAACAAATTCATAAAAAATTTCTCATTTCTCTCTCGCTATTAGTTTCCGTAGATTACATGTTTGATTAGCTGCATTTATCACCAAAAAATTAATAAATGCACAAATAAAAATATTGAGAATGAGTGGGAAAAAAAAAAGAGAATGATGATCATGAAAACATACAAGCGAAAATCAACCACGGCAGCATAAAAAAAATTTTGAGAATGGGCTGGGATTAAAAAAAAATGAGGAATGAGCTAGGAGAATCAAATATTTATATAAAAAAAAACAAATTCATAAATAATTTCTCATCTCTCTCGCTATTAGTTTCCGTAGGTTAGACACTATTAGTTTTCGTAGGTTAGATGTTTGATTAGCTGCATTTATCACCAAAAAATTAACAAATGCACAAATAAATGTATTGAGAATGAGCTGGAAAAAAAACAAAAAAAATGAGAATGAAGATCATGAAAACATACAAGCGAAAATCAACCACGGCAGCATAAAAAAAATCTGAGAATGGGCTGAGATTAAAAAAAAATAAGAATGAGAATGAACTGGGAGAATCAAATATTTATAAAAAAAAAAAACCAAATTCATAAATAATTTCTCATCTCTCTCGCTATCACAAAAACATACAAGCGTAGATCAACCACGGCAGCATAAAAAACAAAAATGAGAATGAGCTGGGAGAATCAAATATTTATAAATAAAAAAAAACAAATTTATAAATAATTTCTCATCTCTCTCGCTATTAGTTTCCATAGGTTAGATGTTTGATTAGCTGCATTTATCACCAAAAAATTAACAAATGCACAAATAAAAGTATTGAGAATGAGCTGGAAAAAAATGAGTTGGGAAAAAAAGAAAAAAAATTTAATGAGAACGAAGATCAAAACAAATTCATAAATAAAAAGAAAGAGAATGAGGTAGGATACAAAAAAAAAAAAAAAGAATGGGAATGAGCTGGGATAATCAAATATTTATCACAAGAAAAAAACAAATTCATAAAAAATTTCTCATTTCTCTCTCGCAATTAGTTTTCGTAGATCAAATGTTTGATTAGCTAAATTTATCACCAAAAAATTAACAAATGCACGAATAAAAATGAATGAAAATGAGCTGGAAAAGAAAAAGGAAAAAAATAATGAGAATGAATATCAACAAAACATACTTGCGAGCTCCATTCATCACAAAAAAAATTAACAAATGCATACAAGTGGAGATCAATCACGGCAACAAATGAGATTTTTTTTTTCCTTTCTCTCTTGCACTACAACGAATAATCAAATATTTAAAAAAAAAAAGTAACAAATGCACAAATAAAAAAGAATGAGATTGAGCTGAGAAAGAAAGAAAAAAAATTAATGAGAATGAACATCAAGAAAACATACCAGCGAGCTTCATTCATCACAAGAAATCCAGAAATAAAAAGAATGAGAATGCAAACATACCAGCGAACATCAAGAAAACACACACCAACGAGCTTCATTCATCACCAAAAAAATTAACAAATGCAGAAATAAAAAGAATGAGAGTGCAAACATACCAGCGAAGATCAACCACAGCAACAGACGAGAGTTTTTTTCCTCTTTCTACTCTTTCTCTCGCACGACAACAGACAATCAAAAAGCAGAAGAGAATACTGTGTCTTCCATCGCTCCTATCAACAACCCAAAACATCATTTCATCCGACAACGTCACACCACAAAGCAGTAATTACAACCAGACGAACGAAACCGAACTAAGAGAAATCAAAATAATTATAACGAAATGAACTAAAGAGATCAGAAATCTGAAGCAGATTAATATTTGGTAATGGATGAGAACACTACTGTGCGCAATCTGAAGCAGATGTTATGTAATAAGGCATAAACAAAACGGTGCGTAGAGAGAAATCACAGAAAAATTAAAACCACTGCATCTATCACTTAGTTAAAACAATGCGTTTGGCATCAATCACATAAACACTAAAATCGTAAAATGCACCGCATCAGTTCTCATCACTCACCAGACTTATCCAAACGCGCAGGGACCAGGTCGATTCTCCTAAACGCACCGCATCAGTTCTTATCTCAGATTCTCCTCTGCCTCCTCGATCACGCATCAGTTCGATTCTCCTCGTGGGTTTGGTGGGTTTTCCATTTCAATGTGGGTTTTGGAGAGGAGAAATCAGGGATGTGGTCTTGTGGGTTGTGGGTTTCAGGAATCTCGGGGAGCTGCCGAAGCATAGGGGAGCTGCTAGCGGTGAAGCCTGGCCGTGCGTGGGTCTGTGATCACGCATAAGTTCGATTCTCTTCGTGGGTTTGGTGGGTTTTCCATTTCAATGTGGGTTTCGAAGATGAGAAATCAGGGATGTGGTCTCGTGGGTTGTGGGTTTCAGGAATCTCGGAGAGCTGCCAAAGCATAGGGGAGCTGCCGGCGGTGAAGCCTGGCCCTGCATGGGTCTGTGGACGTGTTTTGGCATCTACCAATTCGTGGGTTTCGTGGATGTGTTCATGGATTTCGGAGATGATTTCAGGGATCAGAACTCCATTCCAAAATTGGGGATGAGTAAAGAAGTGTGGATGAAATCGGGGATGAAATCGAGCTGGGCAATGGAGTTAAGAAGTGTGGATGAAATCGGGGATGAAATCGTGCTGGGCAATGTTGTGGGTTTCTGGGTTTCGTGGGTCTCGTGGTTTGTTGTGGGTCTCGGCCGTGTGTTAGTTGGGCAATGTTGTGGGTTTCGTGGATCTCATGGGTCTTGTGGGTCTGTCATCTATGGACGTGTAGCTGGGCAATGCTGTGGGTTTTTGGGTTTCCTGGGTCTCGTTGTGGGTCTGTTGTGGGTCTCGGCCGTGTGTTAGCTAGGCAATGTTGTGGGTTTCATGGGTCTCATGGGTCTCGTGGGTCTATCATCTGTGGACGCGTTTTGGCCGTGTGTTAGCTTAGGGGTAATTTTGGATTATAGATGTTAAACAATTAGGATTGTTCATTACTGTTCAAATTGAGATAGATGCTTTTTAAGTATAAAGATATATATATATATATATCTTCAATGTCAATGTTGGATAAGAACTTTGATTGATAATTTAATAGTATTTATTGCAATGTTATGTAAATTTTAACAGAAGTTTAGTAAGACATGAAATGGTTAAAACATAAAGTTTTGAAGAAGGATCTTTAATTATCTTACCAAGGCGGAGAAGATGATATATATATATATATATATATATATATATATATATATATGTGTGTGTGTGAAGTGCACACAGAATTAATCAACCAAGTAATGGCCAAAGCTTTACAAAAGGAAAGAAAATACTTTCAGAATATTTGCAGCTAAAAAGGAAAGAAATGAAGAGATGTCAACTATGTTTAGGGCTGAAAGAAAAAATCAAAGAATAGGTGAACTAGACCAGACCAAACTGGTATTGAGTTTGGCTTGATTTAGGACCTGTTTTATTTTTCTTAAAATCAGTCAAAATTAGTCTGGTTTCGATTTTCTTTTTCTAAAACTAAACGAGATTGGTTCATATATATATATATATATATATATATATTAATTTTTTATAAAATAGTTTTATATTATAAGATAAATTACTAATTAATATAATATTAACTTTAAAATTTTATATCACTATATATAGTCTATTTTATTAATAGTTATACTAATACTATATCACTATATATTATAATATACTACAATATATTATCATAATAGTATTATATATATTATATATAATATAGTATATAGTATATTAAAACCGAAAAACCAGACTAGAATTGGTAAAACCGAAACTACATATTTAGGGGATAGCTGGTGCGGAATCAGTTTTTAAAAATGAAAAATTGGTGCATACCGGTTTGGTCTCAAATTTGGTCCAAAACCGGATTAAACCGAACCGGTTACACCCTTAACTATGCTATATGTGCTGTCCAGGATTGCTGCTCTGAATTCACTACAAGGCATGCGTGCCTTGATCCAACTTTGCATGATTTACGGGACTTGCTTGACTTACGTTAACATCCCCCACAAGCGAATGGAGAGCTTGCAAACCATGAGCTTGTCTCTCCAAAGACAAAAAGAAGAGAAGACCTTTGGTAAAAAGGTATGCCAATGGGTCAACAGTGGAAGTAAAATGAAGAGTAACATCCCTGTTGTGGACTTTCTCTTGAATGAAATGAACATCAACTTCAACATGTTTAGTATGGATGTTGAAAACCGAATTAGAGGCTAAAGAAAAGCGCCAAGATTATAATAATGAATAGTAAGAGGAAAAACTAAGAAAATGAATAGGTCCTTCAAAACCATCCGCATCCAATAAACTTCAGTGACAGACATGGCAATAACATAGTATCCTGCCTCCGTACTTCCCAGAAAACAATGGATTGTTTCTTAGCACACTAGGAAACGAAGCAATGACCCCAAAAAAAAAAATCATAATTTGTAGTAGATCGGTTATCATCCAGATCACCTGCCCAATCCAAATCACTAAAGGCTTGTAAGTGGAGAGAACCTTGAGTATAATATAATAATTGATCGATAGTGCCCTTTAAATAACGCAAGACATGCTTGGCGGAGGACAAATGTGCAGTGGTTGCAGAAAGAAGATGTTGGCATTATTGATTGAATGAGTAGAAAATCTCAGGCCGAGTGAGAGTGCAGTATTGAAGATCCCTTACAATTTGTCAATATTCGGAGATATCAGGGAGAGGTTCACCAGAATGATAGGAAAGCTTGCTGTCTGCAACACAAGGGGTGGCATAGGGATTGGCTCTGATCGTTTTAGCATGATGCAACACATCAAGAATGTACTTGCTTTGACAAAGATGAAGACCATGAGCATCTCGAACTACTTGAATGCCAAGAAAAATGCAAGGGGACCGAGATCCTTCAAAGCAAACTTTGTTTGATGCTTAGTAATTAAAGACGAAACAAAAGCATCACTAGAACCCATGATTAGTATATCATCAACATATATTAAAATATAAAATTAAAATATAAATGATAATACCACCTTGGTGAAAAGTGAAAAGTGAAAAGAGAGTAATCCACCTGAGAACCAATAATCTCATGATCGACAAGAGAATGAGAATTAAGCCATTTAAACAAGCTCTTGGGGCCTGTTTAATTAAGGCCATAAAGAGCCTTGTTGAACGTGCACACATAATCAGAACAGTAGGGATCAACATAGAAACGTAGTTGTTCAATATACACCTATTTATAAATCAATTGACGATTGTTCCAACCGACGTAAATGACTATAGCCAAGATAAGCCAGGCAGTGGCAAGTTTGATAACAAGGTTAAAAGTTTCGAAGAAATCAATGTCGAGAATTTGTTCAAAACCCTTAACTACCAATCGAGTCTTGCGACGATCAAGAAATCCATCCTTCTTTTGTTTAGCTTTTTGCACCCATTTAGTATCAATAATATTCTGGTCAGTAGGACGTGGACAAAGAGTCCAAGTATAATTTTTCACCAAGGCAGCATATTTTTTATCATTGGCATTTCTCCACTCATAAAAAGTTACGGCTTGAGAAAAGGTTTTGGCTTCAGGTAAGTGGTTATTTACGAGCAAGATGCAGATGTTTTGTAGACTAAAAAGAAGTGTAATCAAGATAATATTTGGAGTGTAGAGAGTCGGTTTGGGAATGAGTGGTCACGTGTATAGGGGGAGGAATGTCAAGTATGGAAAGTGTGAGAGGATAGGGAATCACGAGATTGAGAGATGAGTTTGACTGAGGGGAGAATGTATTCGAAGATGGAAGGATGGGAGAAGATGTTTTGGTGAGGGGAGAGATTATAGAAGATTGGTGAATTAACGAAAATTGGGAAGAGTTATTATCTAAAGGAATAGGTACAGAGGAATTGGTGGAGAGTGAGAAATTTTTGGTGGATTGAATTTCAATAGTGGGATTTATGGGTGAGTATTTTGATGGAGCAATTTTTGGGTGAGGTGAGTGACGAGTGAGTGATTTATTGGTAAGTGATTTAGGGGTGAGTCATTTATGGGTGAGTCATTTATGGGTGAGTTATTTTCGGTGAGATGTTGGCTTGAAAGTGGAAGGTGGGTTGAGATATGGAGGGAGGGATTACCATAATTGGAGATGGAATTGTGCCAGCTGAATTTGAATATGGTAGTAGAGTTTGACTTGTAGGAAAATAAAGAGGAACAAGTTGGGATGAGCTGGAAGGTTGAGAGACGTCCACCTTTCTCTATGTAGGAGGGTTGTCCAAGAGACAAGATCTCATATGGGCAAGCCTCACCTCGTACTCGTAGACAAAGGCTCTGTCTCGTTGTTGGCTGCAGCCAAAGAAGACTCCAATGCAGCGCGGGAAGACTCCCTCACGGCTTTGTCCTTCCTCCATTGTTCACGTTGCTTGAGGAGAGCACAATTTTAGTCAATAATCTTGCTTCCTGTCCAGGTCGGCGCGGTTCTTGCGGTTGGTTTCAAACTGGGCCTCAGTGCTTTTAACCTTTACTTAGAGCTCAGACAACTATGTCTCTTTCTCACAGCACGCAGATTCCTCTTCCATCTAAACTCTTTGGCATTTGTGGCGTGCTTCTCCTTGCGGGCTTTCAAAACGGTCACAAACACCTTGCATTTCCTCTCTGACTCAGTCAAGGAGCATAGAGCAGGTTAGGCCTCGATTTGGGCATGCAGTATCTCCTCTCAAGAGGACATCCTGGCCGTCTCCATCGCCTTCAAGAAAAGGCATTGCGAGCGTGGAGGTTCCAGGTGCGGAGAAGCTATGCCCGCAAGTTATCCACCTCCTCCCAAAGGGAGGTGACATCCTCCACCAGGGCATGCATATAGCCATCAGACAGATCCAAATGACATCGCAGCTCTTCAATTAGTTGATTCAAAGTTGATATCCCTTTGAGCGTAGAAAGAGAAGGCCTTGCGCTTGTGGACCTCAACCTCTAGCTCGGCCCTATCCTTGACCAACCACTCCACTAGGTCGTCAACTTGCTGCATATAAGCACAACCGCATACCCATAAATAAACTAACAAAGTATCATAGCAAAATCAAAACAACCAAGAAAGTAGAGAGGATACTTACAGGGGATAACATCCTTCGCAAGAGAGCATCCATCTCTGTGATTGACCTTGAAAGCTGAGCATCGTGCCGAGAGTCTTCACCACCCGCACCATTTCTCGGTGAAGAATCTAAAAACAATGGGCAACCAAGTCCCAAGCCGCTAGGTTGTGGACACCTCCACTCGTTGCGAAAGACAGCCTCTTTGGCTTTTGTGAAGTCCATAGCCTTGGTGTCCCCGCCCATAGACACCTCTCGCTCTTATTGAAAAACTTCTTCTTCGACCTTTGTGTGGGTGGCGTAGCCACCCTGGCAGGGAGAAGCATCGTCTTCATTTATCCTGTAGAGGGCGGCGTCTTCCCTGCCCTTCTCACGAGGTGAACCACTACCATGCCTCTCGTCCAACAATAGTTCCCTCAAGGGGGAGGCGTCACCCTCTCCGTTGAATGACAAAGGTGATGGCGAGGGAATTTATACCCTTTCTTGGTTAGTGAGGAAAGTCTTCGTGCTAATCTTGGTTGTAGGGGGAGTGTCACCACAATTAGGCGTCCCAGCCTCCTGAACATTCACACACAAGCTAAGCGAAAGCGGGGTCTCAACAACGCCTTTTCCAGCAAGTGTCATGGCGAAGCCAGAGTAAATGTCGCCATACTTAGTGTAAGGGGCGACAGTGGCCTACAAAATAATAGGGAATTCAAAAGAAGGGGTACCTACAGAGGGCATAGAATCATACGCTGTGACAAGTCAGTGGCGACCTACTCCATTAGTGATGCAGGATCACTGAGTCTGGGAACCTGGGGAGGCAACGTCTCCAAGATCAGACCACCAGTCGAAGTAGCCCTCGCCGGCATTTGGTGCCGGTTGAACCGTGGCCCCCACATTGTCCTCAACATGAAGATGCTTCATTTCGAGACCCCCAGTCTACCAGGCACTCCTCTTTACAGGGGAAGTGACAACATTAAAGTTGCTCCCCCGAGCGCAGCTGCAACGGGGCAAGATCAAGAACCTATCAATACTGGCCCAAGACAAGAGGTGTGTACCCCTCGTCAGCAAGATATTCTCAGTTGCGGCCTGAAATAGAAAAAACTTGGTGTACCACTGCTTGGCATTAGAATAATGCCCTTCAAATGCGACCAAACACTGCCCCGTAACAATGGAATAATTTCCTATTCAGGACTACAAATAAAATTTCTCTAAAACTATTTAGTGGTAACTTTATGCTGCAGTAAAAGATTTGAAATTAAGAGAAACAAATATATAAACTGATATTTTCTGCATTAAAGACTTGCCAAAAAGTTAAATTTCATGAGCACTAAGAATTGAAGTGCATGAATTTTTGGGGTGCTCGCAACCCTAGCTTATACAAGTTGTACAACCAAAAGTTCATTAGGGTTAAAGCAGTTCTAGTTAATGTTGATTAAGGAACTGACAAATGCAATAAAAACTTGTGGAAAATGCTAAATTCACAGTTCTATATTCCCACCCACGGTTTTCAGATTTATTTATTTATTTAATGATCAAGTAGTTTTAATAATATTATGAATTTTTTAAAAGAATATATTTAAAAATAATAATAATAATAAATGCATGAAAGAAAAGTAATAATAGAAGTAGAACTACCCTAAAACTTAATACTCATTTGTTAGCACTTTTCTCATTTGTTCACGCCTGTCAAGGCGAGCTAAGCCTATCTATTTCTGGATACACTAATGTGGAATGATTTAAAATGAATAATGTTAAGTCTAAATTTCAAACAATTTTTGTATATATCTCGTATAAGCCTTCTGCAATAATATGGATTTCATCAATAAAAAATAAAATTTTCACATTTTTCATAATAAAGTCTATTTTTTTTTATAAAAAAACTTATGCGAGACTTATACATTTACAACTCAATATATATATATATATATATATATATATTATATATATATAATTTCTCTTTAATAATAAAACAGTTCATGAGCAGTTTAGAGTAGTACTGCAGTTCAGCTAGCCATTTAAAACGGCAGGATGTAACCATATAGCACATGATCATTCAGCCTAAACTTCAGTTGCAGTGTCAGTACTGTTAAGTTCTAAAGCTAAATGGTCTTTATCCTTTGCAAACTTCTTCAAGACATAAAAGAAACTTCGACATAACTATAAGGGCAGCTCACAATCTTCGTTATTGGGATCACCCCAACATGGTAGGGGGCATATATATACAATTAAAGCTCTTCAGTTGAAACTTCGATTGGAGAATTGGACCCAATCTCAAGGGAATATGAAATCAAATTAATTTACTATGGCAGAGACATCAGTAGCATTCTACCCCACTTTAGCCTGTGATATGTCAGAATGGTAAATATATCAACCAACACATCATTAGCATTCTTTCCCACGAAGGGTATTGCCGTTTTGCAATCAAAGGAACATGTCAAAACTTCGAGTGGCAGAGAAGAGAAATAGCTCAGATTCCTTTCTTCTCCAACTCATTTTACAGGTTATTGCAAACCTCTTTAACTGGACGAGGATTTATATAAACTACAGTATATTTGTTCAAAAAATGTTTGATGTTTTTGCTGGCAAAATGTTGTCCAAGTCGAATCGATAAATGATAAAGACTCCATGGTTCAATAAACAAAATAGTTCCTTCCCCCTGCTAAACGTCTACGACTCTGAACCTGAAGAATGAAGTCAAACATTCTTCTCTAGAGACCCCATACTACTTCCTTCCTCTGTTAAGCCTCTGCAGGTGGTAATTAATACTTCCCCAGGACTTCCTTTTATTGTTTGTCTGCAACAAATGTAATCATAAGCTTTAGAAGCATACATTGCATAGAACAATCCTAGAAGAAGCATAATCAATATCCAGGAACCAATACGAAGTATGCGAAGAATAAATGGTACAAACAGTGACGAACTGAAGCAACAGAAGATACGAGAAACTGGAAAGTTGGATCACCTGAGAATCCATACAAGCGCTCAAAAGTTCCTTCTGCCTAACACACTTATCGTCACTGCTGTGGTTAACAGCCAAGCAGTTGAGAAATGTAATCATTTCCTTCATGCAAGGCTTGTGAAGAGAGCCAAATTTCTTTGGGTTGATATGAAGCGTACCAGTTTTGCGGCCCATTGCTCTATGCTCACAACCACACATGCCCAACCAAGACAATGTTAGACTTTTGACCACTTCATGAAGAAATATAATCAAGAACAACAATGAAAAGGAGGCACTAGAACAATTACAATCATAAGAAACTGATAGGGATAAATAGAGGAAAAATTTGAAACAGACCAACATTTCAAGGCACTTAATCACATAACCAGATATAATCCCATTTAAGGAACTAGGAGAATGCCACCATTCAGTCAAACTAGATACACGGAAAGCATCCCCCAACCTCCAAAATGGAGGTCTGGAGTTCGAAACCCCCCTCCCCCAAATGTATCCAAAAAAAAAAAAAAAAGATCCACAGAAAGCATCTGATGCCAGACAATCAGTGAAGTCCTAACAAAAAAAGAGTCGCTGCAATTTTCTGCACTTCAATTGCTAACTGAGAAATTGCACTCTTTCCTTGTTGCCGAGTTTGGAGCTTCAATCAGGGATTCTTAACCCACACAGTCAGGGCACCATCTATCCATGTTTAATACTCTTAAAATTCATTCACAGATGCAAAATTTCTTACATTTCTTATGGTAAATATATAAAAAAAATTCTAATGAAGTCCTTACAACAGGGTCGTGTCAATGATTAAATCAAACTACTAACAGCATATTTATTGCATTCAGCTGTCAACAGAAGCAAGATACACGATTGGAAAGATGACTGAAGAAGCCCTTGTATCAGGGTCATGTCAACAGGTCAAACTAAACTACTCAACGGTATATTGCATTCAGCTGTCAAAGGAAGCAAGATATGATTGGAAAGATGGCTGAAAAGTGAAAATGTTTCTAGAAGAGAAAACTAACTCCAGACAAACCCCTCTAAAGCACAATCACATAACTCTAAAAAATAACTCCCAGCCAAGGCTTCATAGTTAACACCTAAGAACCAATATTCCACATATCTTGCTTTGATTCAACTGATCCATGCCTCCTGAAACAAATTCTTTCAGAAACTTGCAATCCCATACACCTAAAGAAAAGGAAGGGGGGGTTATGAAATGAGACTATATTGGTATGCAATTGGCAAGGGAACCACAGACAGCTTTTGTAAGGGCATGTTTTGATGTAAGATTTTCTTGATCTTGTTTTTAAATTTTTTTTTTATAGGTAATAAAAACTTTATTCATATAAATAGGCAAAACCAAGTACACAGAAAGTGTACAAGAGATAATACCTAGTTACAAGAAGGAAAAGCTAAGACAAGACATTACAAAAATTCCCTTCCCTTACAAGATTTTGCACCTAAAAACTGAAAGTACTGAAGAAAAAGTCCCTAAATTTATCCAAAGAACGTTCACAATCATTAAAACATCTTCTATTTCTCTCAGACCATAAACACCAAAACAAATACAAGGGGACAACTCTCCAAAAATCTGCACTGCCTCCACAAATCAGAGTCATTCCAGCTTGCCAAGAATTTCACCATGCACAAAGGCATGACCCATGCAATACCAGCCCCATTGAAAATCTCATTCCACAAGGTTGTCACTACTTCACAATGCAGGAAAAGATGGCTAACAGATTCTCCATATTTCTTACACATATAGCACCAATCAATAATGAACAACCACATTTTCCTCAGATTATCTATGGTTAAAATTTTCTCAAGACAAACCAACCAGCAAAAAAAAAAAAAAAACAGCTTTACTAGGGACTTTTGATTTCCAAATGCATTTCCAAGGACAAGATTATTGGAGATAGGATTTCATGGGGTTTTATGAAAGTGGCGGGGCCTATAGGCTATAGAAATTTCTATATTTCTAAGTTAAATCATACAAACTTTCTACACTTCAATTGTTACCTGAGAAATTTCTACATTTCTACATCATACAAATTTATGTACTTCTAAGATAGCTATGTTTTAACCACTTTAAATCTTTCGATTACACAAGCACCCTAGTGGAAGCCCAAATTAATAGGGAGTCTTATACTGCAAAGGTTTATACATATATAGGGAGTCTTATACCTTTCCTCCCCAAACACTCAATACGTAAAGGTTTATTCAAGTAACCAAATAAAATAAAGTAAAATAGAACACTAGAACATCTTAAAATAAACTCAATTGAGTTGTATTTTAGAATGCAGTGCATAAAAATGCTAACTGAAAAAAAAAAACAAAAAAACGAAAAAAAAAACAACCGGGCCAAAGAAGGAAAAAAAAAAAGCCCCATATCAATTCAGTAACATCCGTTTCATGTAATTCCATGGTTCTCAGAGAGTAAACAAAAGAGAAGGCTATAATCTATCCATTCCTGAAAAAGAAAGAATAATGCTGCAAGATTAAAAATCCTCCATTCAACTTAAATCTAGTAGATTTACCACTCGCCGGGGGGCCAGCCACATGGTCGGACAATCAGAGTTTATTAATATCCTCAAAGTTTGAAAGCCACTTTTTGGATATTTGGAAAAAAAACATTTGGGCTGTTTATTATCAGAAAATAAAAACCCCTTCCTGCAGGTGTCCACCATAAAGCATTTTTGTGCTAGTTGTTCGGACGGATGAAATATATAAGGCTATAAAAATCTGCAAAATTGCTCATCTCCCAGTCTTGTGTTGCCCGATTGAAGTTTATGTTCCAAAGGACCCTTCCACCCGTGAACCCCATAACCTCCACGGTTGCATCTTTGGCACTTGCAAACTAGAAAAGTGTCAGAAATAAGTCTTGTAGTGCTCGTGGACCACACTATAACATCCTTCCAGAATCTAATCCTAGATCTTGTGCCCACCCGAAGCCTTGAGTGACTATGGAAGAGCCCTCACCCTCTTCTAATATGTTTCTATAGCCCCACTCTATAAAGTCCTCTCACCTCTCTAGTACACCAAGCACCCCCTAGACCACTGTACTTGTTTTCAACCACATTTTCCGTAAGGCTTCTTGTCCCTTATTATTTGATTGTAGCAGTCTTCACAATGGCCGTCGGTATTTTAAGTTTGAGAATATGTGACTGAAGGCTAAAGGTTTCGTAGATCGCGTTAAACAGTGGTGGATTTCTTACCAATTTAATGGAACCCCGAGTTTCATTTTTGCAAATAAGATAAGGGGACTGAAAAGAGACCTACAGCAATGGAATATACAGTCTTTTAGAAATATTGGGGAGAATAAGAACCTCAAGTAGATGGAACTCCAGGAGCTCGAGAGGCTACAAGAGGGTTAGCCACTCACTGATGAGGAACAAAAGCAGAAGCCCCATTTATTAGAAGACCTTGAGAGGAGGATATTATTAGAGCAAGTGTCATGGCATCAAAAGTCAATAGCACTATGGTTAAGGGAAGGAGACCGAAGCACGAAGTTCTTCCATCGTATTGCAAACTCCCATAGAAGAAATAACAATATTGAAGTGTTGAAAATTGACGAGGTATAGTGTAGAGATGAAGGGATTATTCAAAACCATGTCATTGATTTCTTAGACACTTATTAAGCGGGAGGGGTGGGGACCTACTCTTGACGGTCTCACTTTTGATACTATTGGGCCATGTGGCAAAGAAAATGGTAAAAGATAGGCATCGGGACCTGATGGTTTTTCTTTGGCTTTTTTTCAAGAATGTTGGGATGTAATCAAGGAAGACTTAATGAAGGCGTTGTAAGAGCTGCACACGGTTGGAAATGCAAAAAAAGTCTTAACACAACTTTCCTTGCATTAATTCCCATAGGGGGAGGGGGAGGCAATTGAGATCTCGGAGTTTCGGCCAATTAGCCTCATAAGTAGTGTGCATTGATTAGATAATTTCAAAGGTGATGGCGAATCGACTAAGTGAGGTATAGGGAAGGTTGTCACCAAACCACAAAACGCCTTTGTAAAAGGTAGGCAAATCCTCGCTGCAGTTTTTATCGCTAATGAATGTTTGGATAGTAGATCGAAAGATGGGAACACACGAATCATATGCAAATTAGATATGGAGAAAGCGTATGACCATGTCAACTGAGATTACTTCTTGTATTTACTTGGTAGATGTGGTTTGGGGAAAAAATGGAGGACATAAATCAGCTAGTGCATATTGACGGCAAGGTTTTCCGTTCTAATTAACGGTTGTCCTAAGGATTTTTACTAGAGTTCGTGCAACTTAAGACAAGGCGATTCATTATTTCCTATGCTCTTTGTTATAGTGATGGAGGCACTCAGCAGGATGATCTCGGCTTTGGTTGATAATGGATTGACCACCGTACTTGTTTTCAATCACCATTTTCCATAAGGCTTCTGGTTCCTTATTATTTTTCTACAGCCATTTTACAAAGTCCTTAAGCAAGAACAAGTTCTACAGTTTCCTTGGAGACGGCTATGGAAGGCACCCCCAAAGTTTCATTTTTCGTGGGACGGCTTCCTTAGGCAAAATCCTCACCACAGATAATCTGCAAAAAAGGAGGGTGATTATTGTTGATTTGGTGTTACATGTGTAGAAGGGGGGTAGTCTGTGAATCATCTGCTTCTACATTATGACACAACTAGAGTACTCTGAGATGAGGCATTCAGCAGACTGGATCTAGCGTGGGTCATGCCAAAGTCCATGGTGGAAACTTTGGTGTGTTGGACTTCCATCTGCGGCTTGCAATAGATCAAAGAAGTATGGAAGATGATCTCTATTTGCATTTTGTGGTATCTATGGCACGAGTGCAATGAGTGGACTTTCAAGAATAAGGAGAGATTAGGAGAGGAACTTAAGGCTTTCTATTTTAGAACTCTCTGTACGTGGGCTATTTTTATAAACTCTAATGGCATGGACCTACATGACTTTCTAATTTCTAATGCCCCTACTTAACTAGGGCCAATGTACTTGTAACTAGCATTTTGCCCATTCATTAATAATACTTGTTTATTTATCAAAAAATAAAAAGACTACAAATCCTCCAATTGACCAGATGCCCACCTTTCCAAGTGCATACAATAAAGGGGAGAAAAGAAATAGAAGAAAAGACAGAAGTTTATTCAAATAATAGCCCTATCAATATGGTTTTTCTAGATTTTTTCTAGTCAGTTTTAGTTATACGAAAATTTTTTATAAGACTAGTTTTTATTATGAGTACACCTAATATACATCAACTACACCAAGAGAAATTATTAGATCGAGATAATCCTGAAACCTAAAACTAGAGAAACATAGATGGCCAACTATCAAATGGTAGTGTATTGAGAAAGAAACACAAGGTCCTCCAAAGTAGTTGTGCTATCTTCGAAATTTTAATAATTTCTCTCTCCATAGATTGAACTTAGCTTGGGTCATGCTAGAGACCGTAGCGGCAATAATAGCTTGTTGGACTTCCATAAGGGGAGAGTGTTATATCATAGCTATATGGAAGATGATTCTTATATATATTATGTGGTGCTTTTGGCATGAACGTAACGAGCGAACTTTTGAAGACAATGAAAGATCATAGGAAGAGCTAAAAACTTTATTTTTTAGAACACTTTATACATGGTCTATTGCCGTTGATTTCAATGACATGGACCTTCATGATTTCCTTGTAACTAATGTGCCTGTTTAATAGGCCTGCAAACCTCGTATCTTGGCTTTTGCCTTTATTAATATATTTTTACTTATCAAAAAAACATATCCATCACATTAAACAGATTGGAAATACAAGGTTATGACTGCCAACCTGACCTTTCCAGCATGCTAACCTATCAACCACCCATACCTACCATCATCACCCGACCAAGCCCAAAAAGACCAAAAAAGCTTGCCAAAAGTGCAAGCTAGCTACCTCACAATGGAGTAAGAGACGATCCTCAGCTTCCACATCTGTTGTAGGGAACTATAAATTATAGAAATGATTTAACTAGGAACACCTCCTCTTAAATCTTTTTTTTTTATAAGTAAAAATGTTATATATATCAAAAGAAGTAAACAAGTACACCGGTTGTCTACAAGAAAATATCTAGCGCATGAATGCTCGAAAACACCTATCCCATGAAAAACCCAACAAGCCCAAGAAAATTACCCAAAATACCACAAGTCCAAAATACCCATGGAATACAACACACCTCCTCAACACACCCGAAATACACATATACTGATAACCACCCAAAACACCCACATAGGGAACATCTTCAAAGTCTCCTCCTTTTAGTCTTCCCTCGACTTGAACTATCGTAGTTGATTCCCCAAGAAAGACGATGCAGCTCCCTACTATTCTTAAATTTTGATTTGGTATCACGTGATTGGCCCTCCTCAATTGTAGTGAGTAGTGCGTTAAACTGATCTTCACATCCTCCATGTGAGATTCCCACAATGTGCTAAATCTCATTACCCTTTTCCAAAAGTCAATCAGGTGATGATCCAGTTATATTGCTAAGTGGAGGAAGAGATACCAAAGGGGCAACAACTTCTCTTGACATAAATCCCGACGATAACTCCTCATCGCAAGGCATCAACGATAAGCCCTTCCCCAAAACTGCCACTTGCTCTGAGGACTCTGCACACACCACACCTATCGTGTTATTCATCTTCAAGTTCTGCCTTGAACTTGTCTTGGATCTCTTGGAGGAAGCCATCTCGACGATTGGGATTAGCCCAGGGGAAGCCGGCGACTGGGACTATGGCCCCCCGAGCACAAAAGCCTCCCCCCTGCAAACAGGCAACTCATTAGCAAAAACTGAGAGTACTGGCGCCAAGAGGGTTGGGGTTAGCCCAGAGGTAGTCGGTGACGGGGTCTGCCCCCTGCAAACAGAAGCCTCTCGCAAACCAACCTGCACCTTCTCAATGTTTGCCGACGACGGCTTCGGTTTCCATTTCATTTTTGGGCTTCCACAACCCAGTCCCTTACCTTTTCCTTTTTCAAGTTTTGAAACAGAGCCCTTCGTGTTGGTTATGGACATAATTCGTGAGCTGCAACCCAAATGTTTTGATTGGAAATATAGTGGGTGAACAAAGGAAATAAAAAAAGTTGAGTCCCAACTAGTGGGTACATCAAGACATTTGATATGGTTTATTTGCAACTCTTAGACTTAGAGGTATGTTCCATTAGATCTAAGGTTCAAATTCTCTTGGATGCAAACAATCTCTAAGAGCCATTAGACTAAGAGATTTTTTCTTAAATTAACCGATATACACTTACAAAAAACTCATTGTCGATGGCCTATATTATCCCCGAGATTAGCCAATAATAATAAAAGAAAAATCTATGGTTTATTTGCACTATTTTTGGTATCTCAATTTTTGTCGTGGGAAATTACACCATTTTTTGTATGGAAGAGACCTGCATCAATTAAGGAGTTGTAAATGTTGGAATGGCTTGCAGTTAATTTCATAATTTACATCCTACCTAAATGATATTGAATGACATCATTAAATTCCCATTGAGTCCTACTGCCCTAAGACCCTAACTTTCTCAAATTCTCAGACTCTCAACACTCTCAGAAGTCAGAATCTCGATCTACTTCTTCATCCCCATTTTGTGCGTCCACATCACCTCTTACTCAAATCACCATGTGAAGTTACTCAGTTTCCCATCCCTTATGCCCTGGTGCAGTGCTGTCCTAACTTTCTCAGTTCTCCATCCCTGTTTGGCCATTGTCATGTGTCACTTTCTACTCGAATCATCTTAGGAAGTTCCTCAATTCTTTGAGGTTCCACTGGCATGGGTCTGAGAAGAAGATGAAACCCTAGAAAGATGAACTGTAAAGTGCTTTTAAGCAATTAAAAATACTTTAAAAAAAATAACATGTTTTATAACTTTATAAAACGTACTTTATTTGGTTAAAAAAGTTGAAAGTCAGCTTTAAAAAAAATACCAAATTGAAGCTTTTATAAAAAAACTCATGCAAATAACTGTATATTTTTATAAAAACTACTGTAACTGACTTTAAAAGCGCTTTAAATATATGGATCTCAAACAATAAATAATTTTTTAGTAGTAAAGCTTATTATATTAAATTTTACGTTATAAGTCTTAAGTTAAAAGTTATATTTTTCACCGCAACTCCGAACATGTAATAAGCGTCCAAGTGAAGTCTGGAAGGAACTGAGGGAGAATCTAAGGCATTAAACTCAGAAAACTGCGTATCCTATTTACACTAAATGTTGAGTGGCACAGGTCAAAGAGAAGGCCCAAGCCCATGCGAGAAGCCCAAGATCTGCTGAATGCCTTGCTGTTTACTTGCTTTTTACTTTATGTCGTTACAAATTGCCTTAATTAAACTCTGCATTTCACTACATGAAACGCAGCGTTTGGATCCATACACATGGGCAAGTCCCTGTTGTCGTTTTGTGTATTCTTTTCCTTTCCATTGGAACCTGTCAGAGTATAAAAGGAGTCTGTTGATAGTACGAGAGATTATTCTAGAATCTGCAATTTCTTGAGACTATCGGGAAGTTTGAATTGCCTCAAACAATTCAGAATTATCTATAAAATTTATGACTTTCTTCCTTAGATTTCATCTCAGATCTGAAACATTATTTCTCATTGTACATATTCCCATTGTTACCATAACTGCTGCGTGAGGAGGACCTAACATTCTCCAGCCTTGATTCCCTGCTGCGGTGCTGTCTTCACTTTCTCAGTTCTTCGTCCCACATTGGTCATTATCACGTGTTGCCTTCTCCCCCCAGCCACATACTTCCCTAATCTCTCTTTTGACCGCTTGGTATGTTCTTTTTCGGGATTATTTGTATTTTGTCTTGGCTTTATCTTATTTGGGGGTTGATTTTATGAGGTGTTAGGGATAGGGTTTATATGGTGGTTGTTGAATTTGGGAACTTTTGGGTTGGATAATATTTTAGGATGAGACTAATAATAACCTCATTTGACTGAAATGGGTATGTGCTTAGAGGGGAGCACAATCTCCCCTTTCGATGATATTGGAAAAAGGGTATTCGCTCATCATGATCTTCATCAAGAAATCGCTTAGAGGTGGAAGGCATGGTGGGATTTGCGATGATGTTGGATTTGAGAAGAAGATGAGGGAAATAAGCAAATTACTTTTCTGTTTATGAGAGAATCTGTGTACGTTGGTTGTGGGCTTTCGTGTGTAGAGGTGCAGATAACTTGCTAAATGCGTGGAGGACTGGGTTTGAAAATAACAAAAGAATCAACCACTAATAATGGAGTAATTAGGTAAAACACACTTATAAGAATCTGGTTGGATCAGAAAACCCACTTTTTCGGAATTGGGTTCGGGTTGGAAATTCAGGTATACATAATCAGCTTGGAACTGTTTGTTTGGGAGTGAACCTTTTGGATCAGGTCGGGTGAACAGTGCTAGCCATGGTTGATGAGGATTGCCATGATTGAATTCTTTCGTTCCACTGTTTATAAGAAGCGGTTTTGGATTGATTAGTAAAAAAAGAACCAGACAAAAAGTTGTTCAATTTCTTGTCTAAGGGGTATTTTGTATGTGAGGATTTTTTCTTATAGGTTAATATGCAAGGATTGACAATGGACTAATCACAAACTTAACCCATTATCGTTACTTAGAAGTTTACTTCGAATACTTGCATTGAATTAGTTTATTCCTTGTATAGCCATATGGCCAGCTTTTAGTCTTCTGCTCACTCTTTAAGCTATGGGTGAAAAGCTAGTCCGAGTAGGTGTCGACTTTCATGCCAATGTAACCGTTGCTCTGCTCTTGCTTCCCCATTTCCTTTTCATTGTTTACATGTGCATACTCATGGAACCAAACAGAAATTCACCTCACTTTATACTCATAAATTAAGATACTAAATATGAGTTGCTAGCTAGACTACCACACATTTGACACAGTGGATTCAGATTGCTTCATTGCTATGAATATATGCTGTATAATATTACGCAATGTTTACATGCTGTATAATATATGCTACGAATATATTCCTCATTTCCTTTTCATTGTTTACATGTGCATACTCATGGAACCAAACAGAGATTCACCTCACTTTATACTCACAAATTAAGATACTAAATATGAGTTGCTGGCTAGACTACCACACATTTGACACAATGGATTCAGATTGCTTCATTGCTACGAATATATGCTGTATAATATCATGCAATGCATGCTTGGGTTAAGGTGCATTTTTTGTGGCAGAAAATTTACAGCTTTTAAATGGTTCTCCTCAATGAGAAGTGTTTAATAGAGCGGACGGGACCGAGAGGTGGATCTCTTTGAGTGAGACAAGGTGGAGAAGACAAAATGTATTGAGCTAGATTTAAGAGGAGGTACTCGGAAATTCTGTGTGGTCATCAGCTTCTTCTCTTACATTTTACGAGACTGGAGTACTAATTACTTGAAATAATCACTTTATGTCTGTAGCTTTTCTCTCTCCTCTCTCTCTCTCTCTATACTTTTCAAATTTCAAATTGCAGATATTGATGTCACCCACCCCAAACCGGCTAGTGACCCTTCACCCCCGGCACAGACGTGGTCGACGGTCCCCAGCGACTTTGCCGAGGGTCGTCCGGCGGTGGTCAACTCTCCAGCGATCTTTTTTTTAGCAAGTTTCCTCTGGGCTCTGTTGCGTTTTCTTCCTCCGACATCAGATTTGTGTCGCCGTCACCTACACCAATCCAGACAAGACCAGCGGCCTTAGCAAAGGTTTTCCGATGCCGGTACCCCTCCAACGAACGGCTTTTTTGAGCAAAGTCTCATTTCTCTCCTTGTCAGTCATCCTCAGAACGGTTTTCTTAGCAAACGCCGATACTTCTCTCGTCAGGATTGTTGATAACTCTGAGTAGAACCAGCAGTGAGCGTTTCTTTTGTTAGCCACCCACAGAGCTACCGATGACTTCTTAGCAGTAAGCATTTTTGGGCCTGGTAATTTTCGTTTTTTCTGTTGGGGGTTAATCATGGGTGTTATTAAACATCTGCTAATTGAGACTAAGGTTTTTATCTTGGCGAATGAGGGTGGAAACTTTCACATCTTAGAGAGAGGCTGGACAATTTTCAATGAGCTTTTGCTTAGTCATGCTAATGCGTGTTGGGTGTCCAATGCAGTCAACGATTGTGCTCTATCGGGGGGTAGAACAGGGTTCTACAAGACATTTAGGGATGGATCAAAAGCCATCTTTGCTCATAGGAGGGCTAACACTTATGGTTGATTTTTGGAAATAACAAAATATGGTGGTGGCAATGGGGGGCATGATTTGTTAGTTATCCCAAAAGGAGTGAAAGGCAAGGGATGGAAGAGTTTCTCTATGGAGTTAAAGCAAATTCTGCCTGCTAAGAAGTCACAAGTGCATGTATCACTTCTGGGCAAAGAAGCTGAGAAGGGGAAGGAGAATGGGAGGTAGCTCAAGTCATACACAGAGGTTGCAGTGGGCGGCATAAGGAGTAGGGGGTTGTACATGGTGGTCAGCGCCAACCTTCCGTTGATGAAAACAATAGAATTTTAATAAAGGGAAACTCGAAAGGGGCACTTTCGGAGGGCGATAGCATGCAAAAGGGTGAAGGGTGCAACAAGTTTTCTGAGAAGAATTACACAGAAGAAAGCGAGTTGTAGAGGTCTTTGGTTTCACTTAAAAAATAGATGACAGGTGTGAAGAATAAACTAAAAACATTCAAAAAGGATGTTAAGAAGTGGACCAATGAGTTGTTAAAAGGCCTGGGTTTGGGTCGCAGCTCACGAATTATGTCCATAACCATCAAAAAGGGCTCTGTTTCAAAGCTTGAAAAAGGAAAAGGTAAGAGCCTGGGTCGTGGAAGCCCAAAAATGAAATGGAAACAGAAGCCATCGTCGGCAAACATTGAGAAGGTGCAGGTTGGTTTGCGAGAGACTTCTGTTTGCAGGGGGTAGACCCCGCCGCCAACTACCTCTGGGCTAACCCCAGCCCTCTTGGCGCCGGTACTCCCAGTTGTCGCTAACGAGTTGCCTGTTTGCAGGGGGGAGGCTTCTGTGCTTGGGAGGCCACAGTCCCAGTCACTGGCTTCCCCTGGGCTAACCCCAGTCGTCGAGATGGCTTCCTCCAATAGATCCAAGACAAATTCAAGACAGAACTTGAAGATGAACAACACGACAAATGTGGTGTGTGTAGAGTCCTCAGAGCAAGTGGCAGTTTTGGGGGAGGGCTTGTCGTTGGTGCCTTGCGACGAGGAGTTATCGTCGGGATCTATGTCAAGAGAAGTTGTTGCCCCTTTGCTATCTCTTCCTCCACTTAGCAATATAATTGGATCATCACCTGATTGGCTTTTGCAAAAGGTTAATGAGATTCAGCACATCGTGGGAATCTCACATGGAGGATGTGAAGATCAGTTTAACGCACTACTCACTGCAATTGAGGAGGGCCACTCACGTGATACCAAATCAAGATTTAAGAATAGTTAGTCCAATGGCTCGGTGAATTTAAGAGTTGCAATTAAACCATAGCAAAAGTTGTAAGGCTTTTTTATACTTGGTAGCCACATCCAACATAAGAAAAGTTGAGTTCCATCTAGTGGGTACATCAAGACATAAGAAACTATTACATGGAACTTTTGACCTTTCAATACAAGTTTTAAAAGTGGCAAGTCTTTGAGGAGAAGACTTCACGTACCTAATTAAATTACGGATCTTGTCGATTGACTCATCAACTTCTTTTAAACCTTCTTGGACAATAAGGTTTGAAATGTGCGCAGTACACCTCATGTGGATATACTCATGATCCTCAATACACTCCAATCTTCCAACTTCAACTATTTTCAACCAATCAATAGCGGAATCATTAGTGAAAGCATTGTTCACAGTTATTGTAAGCAATTTATCAATCTCCCAATCAAGCATATACTCCTCCAATGCCCTACCAATTGTTGCCCCTTTGTGATCACCAATACGAGAAAATAAAATTATCCGCTTATGTAACTTCCAACTACTATCAATAAAATGAGCCGTGACGCACATGTAATTGATGTTTTGGATAGACGTCCAAATGTCGATGGTCAAGCTCACTCTTTGCTTAATAGTTAAAAACATTTTCTTCAAACTGTCCTTTTCTCTCAAGAACAGTCGCATGCAATCTCTCATTACTGTAAAACGAGAAGGAATAGGAAAACTAAGATCAAGAGATTTAGTGTATTCTCAAAACCCTTTACCCTCAACAATTAAAAAAGGCAACTCATCAATAATCACCATCCTAGCTAGGGCAACCCTAATTTTTTTCTCATTATACTTGGCCATCTCTAATTTATTTTCCCTTTCCCCTCTATCAGTTCTTGCATCCGGAATCAAGAATTGTCGATTCTTACGTTTCTTAGGCCCTTTAGGGCAAAGGTCAACGTGAGTTTTCAATGCTGAAGTATCCTGCCTCTTGGGATATCATTTAAATTTCTTCCCACAATGGTTACAAGTGCATGTGGGTTCATCGGAATCACAATCCGTATCTTTTGTGAAGTTATCCCAGACAATAGACCTATTCTTGGGGGGATTTCTTTGATGAGTAGAACAGATTGTCTTAGAAGTGGGCTCAATGGCCGTCGTAGAGTCTAATTGTTCATTAGACTCTGCGATCATGGGAGAGGGAGATTCAAGTTCGTCAACAGAGGGAGGTAGTGGTGCTGTTGGACATAATGCAGAGGTAGACGTAGGAGTGCTTCCAGAGCCTTGAACATTCATGATCTAAAACTTCAAAATAAAAAATAGAGGAAATATAAATATGATGATGGGTTATACCATGAAAAGGAACAGGAATACAAGAGGGTATGTTTGGGGCAAGGTACTACTGTTTCTCCGTGAATATTTGTTTCTATGTCTCTCTTTATCCAATTTACATTGCCATATTAATAAAGCTTTTGCTAAATGAATGACAACAAATCATAAATTGAATCGAAGATAGCAGCAAATATTCACGGATCTCCTAAGATCTCCTAAGATCTCCTAAGATCTCCTAATCATAAATTGCTAAATCATAAATTGAATGACAAAACATAAGATAGCAGCAAATATTCACCAAAGTTTATTAAAATCGAAGATAGCAGCAAATAATCATAAATTGCTAAATCATAAAGTGAATGACAAAACCACTACCTATAGATCTCCTAAGATCAATTGTGTAGGTCCAACTCTATATACACTACCTATAGATCACTTGTACATAAGAAACAGAAGCTATATCCAGCAAAAAAACAAGAAACAGAAGCTCGACTTTGGTGATACAACATCAAGGACCACCACCACCCTGCTTTGCCTTAAGCACAAGTTCCTCAGTGGTGGTTCCAATCATTTCATTAGCCCGTTTTAGCCCAATGCAATAATACCGTCCAGCGCCATCCTGAGCAATAATCCCTAGTTTCTCAAACTTTTGAACTGCATCATCCACATCAAATTCGAAAGCAACTCTCAAGTAAACGGGTGTGCTTTTTTTAATAAACTTTGGTGAATATCAATTTCAAAATCAAATGTTAGCTCAGAAGTGGCCCTTAACTTTCGATTGATGCACTTTGAATACAATTATTAATCAGTGTACGAAAATAACAATAATTAAAGAATTGCTCCAAACTGGATGGATTCGATGGAAGAACTGAAGAACTTACAAATATTTCAGCACACAGAGGCAGGTCTGGAGGAGGCGATGTTGCTGTGTTCGTGTGTTGCTCGTGGTGATGCGATGTCGGTTCTGGAGGAGACGATGGTGGCTCCCGGCGGCAAGTCTTGAACAGAGGCAGAGAACCCGTACTATATATGAGATGCGCAGGGGAGATCCGGATCCGAAAGGAATAGAGAGACGAAAAGGGGGGGGGGGGGTTGGGTCGGCGACGAAGGGGAGATGAATAGAGAGATGAAGGCGCCGGGGGGGGGGGGTGCTGGGTTGGCGACTCGGCGACGAAGGGGAGATCAGAGATGAATAGAGAGACGAAGAGAGAGAAGGGGGGGGGGGGGTCGGCGTCGGCTGATCTGAGAGGGGGAGCGATGAATCCGACTTTATAAAATTATAAATACAATATAACTAATTCAAAATCAACATTAAATACTAAAACTAATATTATTTTATCATAAAATAAAATAAAAAAGTTTATTAAATATTTTTAAAAAAATAAAATTATATAAGTAAATAAAAAATTTTATGTCGTAAAAAAAAATGAGATGATGAGTAATATTGCTCTTCTAAATAAGAAAATTTATGTCACAAAAAAAAATCATGAGAAAATATCAATATTATTGTAATGTGTTTATTATATTATAAGTTAACATTATAATATTTTAGTTACTAGTACATGCCTTGTTTAATTTGATTAGTTTTTATGGTATAAATAATAATATTATAAATATATTATTTAAAAGAGCAATGCTACTCATAATCTCATTTTTCATCATCATTTCATCAATTCTATGATACAACATTAAATGATTAAAAATAATTTATTATATTTTACTTATTAACTTAATATTTAATGTCATATCATAGGATAATAAAAGGATGATAAATGTATTTATTTTATTTAAAAATATATTAGTATTTATACATTAATATTACTATTAATGTATATTAGCTCATACATTGATATTTATACATTAGCCAATATACTATAATTTCATTTAATTATTAATCTAGAGTTGTAATAGTCTAGGGTTTAGAATTAAGGGTTTAGGGTTTGAACTTTGGTCTTAGTAAATATCTATTATATTATGAAAATTGCTAACTCTTCCGTTCTCATTCATCCACATCCGATCCCGTTTTATTTTTTTTTTTATTTTTTTCAGTTTTATTTTTTATATGATTTTTAAGTAAGTGTTTTTAAATAATATTGTAATCTTTTTATATTTTTAAAAAATATAGAAAGATGTTTAAAAAATCATGTAAAAAAACATATTTTTTTATATAATTTTTTTAACATCTTAAAATATTTTATAAAAATTTAATAAAATAATAACATTATTTAAAAACACTTATTTAAAAATTATAAAAAAAATGAAAAACAAAAAAAACAAAAAAATAAAATAGGATATGATCAGGATGGATAAGAACGGGGTATGTAGCACTTCCCTTATATTATTAAGAAATTATTTTGAATAAGTTTGTGCTTATAAAATCATAACTTTATGCAATAGTATTATAAGCTATTACATTAGTAACTTTTAATACCTTGGTGTTTATAATTTTATACATTACTAATCTTTAAACATTAATATTACATTAGTAACTTATATATTTTAAGTGTTTATACATTAGTATTTATAAATTAGTGTTATATATTATTACATACCTCATTAATTTATGATACATTATGATATTTATTATTTATTAACTTATAATAAATCATTACTTATATATTAGTCTTTAATTTTGTATATATTAGTATTACAAATTATTACATTAGTAATTCTTAATATATTAGTATTTATAATTACATATGTATATTATATTATGAGTAAATTATTTAGAAATAATAATTAATTTAATTATCTATATGAAAATACATTTATTTTTTTTTACATTTATATGCAAAATGTAGGAGTCGGAATAAAAGTCGGAGTCAGAGACGGGTTAGAAGTCGGAGAGGTTATGTCGGAGTCGGATCGGTCGGAGTCGGAGTCGACAGAACTCCAATACCAACTCTGACTCTGACTCTGACTCCGACTCCGACTCCGACTTTAGTCGCAGTTTTTCCTCCGATTCCGACTCCGACTCCTACTAGTCGGGACAGAATCGGAGTCGGATTATTGAATTTTTGCTCAACCCTAGCTGTGATCGCAAAGCTAAGAAATCCAACGAGAACACTAGTGCTTGCTGTGCAGATTAAAACGCATCTCTCTTTCTTTTTCATCCCTTAGGTTTTTGCAGTTGGAGATGGAGCTCTACTACCCAAATTTTTGAATTCCGTTCTGATTGAGATATTTGAATGAAATATATCAGTATCGTTACATTTATGTATACTATTTTGGAATAGTCTTTATATGGATATTATATATATATATACAATTATATATTTATATAAAAAAGTTCTAGCAAGTTAGCAAAAGTGCTGATATTTCATTGCAAATAATCAGCAAGCAAACTAACAACACAAAAGAAAGGCTTTAATAAAATTAGAGGTTTGTATTTCCAAAACAAACAAAAGCATGCACATCAATCTCAATACAAAGCAAAAAGCGGATCTCCAATCTATAAATAAAGTTATAGTTAATAACTTAATACCTGTGGGTTTTGTTCAGTTAAAGTGTTTTTATGATAAAAAAGGTACCTTTCCACTATTATGAAGTTATTCATATTTCTAAAGGATGTTGGAATAAGTTGCTAATACTTTAGAATTCACCTCTCAATAAAACCATATTTTCATTTTCCTAAATATCAAACGCTCAAGGTAATTCTCTTGCACCCTATTTCCTCGTGCCAAACATAGCCCCAATGGTATTTTTGTTTCATATTTTAGTAATTGGAGACACAAATTGAGTTGACTCATAGGTTTACTTTTCCCTGACATAAATAAGGTTAGAGAAATTATTTGGGCCCCTTAGTCGGGGCCTCTTTGTAGCCTCTTTGGTTTATTTAATTAAAAACAAGGAAAAAATACTTAAATATGCTTTATCTATACCTCCTCTTTTATCATTTCTGTGAAATAAAAAATTAAATCGTAAAATAATGTAAAATAATTTTTGTTTATGGGGGGTGCAAAGGGGCCCCAACCACGGGGCCCCATATCATTGTCTACAAGGTTATTCTCATAGGTTTACTTTTTCTAGACATAAATAAGATTATTCTCATCACTTCTTCTTATTGGAACTAGTGGGCATGAAGCACATGACTCCAGATTTTTGTCGAAATAAGGAACATATAGTATTGCAAATACATAGAATTTTTCCACCCCAAAATGATTCCTCTACCTCATCATCACTAACACCAACATCTTGATTAATTAAATCCACTAATTTATATAGCATTAAACCAAACATATGAATTTAGCTGGAAAGATCTTGCCTTGTATACGACCAAAAAATTCCGAATGTTCCAAAATAGATGCTAGAATTGGCATTGCAGTGTTGAAAACTTATTGCCTACGGCGTGGAGTGGATGGTGGAATGTGGAGACATCTACCTACCAAAAGAAGGACCACAAGTTGCAATTGAAAAACACGTTGCAATGGAGCAGATCGAGCAACACGAGCAGACCTAGTTTCGAAGGAGCAACATGAGCTGCAACTGTGTGGAGGTGGCGTCAGCGCGTGTTGTCGGAGGTGGAGACAGTAATTGCAAGGGCAAAACCTTTGTATATAAATAGAGACTTGATTTATGAAAGTTCGCAGGGAGATAAATGAGAAAGTACGAGATGGAGGAAAACTACAAAAAGGTTATGAATTTCATATTATTTACAAAATTACGATGCCTTGGTTTTAGACCGAAATGTCCATTTCGGCCTGAATACTGACATCAGGCTGGAATGGGCTGAAACACATCCAAACAACCGAAATTCTACCCAATATGTTCAAAAAAAAAAAAAATTCTACCCAATATGAAATACCTCCTTCTATTACTATTTGGATAAGAAAATTCCAGTCGAAATAAAATAGAAATCAAAACCTTACTGTTACTTCTATGGTATAATTTAGATTGTGAGTTGAGATGAAATGAATTGAGATCAATTTTAAAGGTCAAATAAAATATTATTTTTTAATAATAATATTATTATATCAAAATTTGAAAATTTTGAATGATTTATTATATTATATATAATTTTAAAAAAAATTATAATAATAAAATAAAATAAAATAATGAGCGGGCCTACTAAATATAAGTTAAATATGAGCGTACAAGCTCGATATGACTTGGGATGGGCTCCTACTTCTTAAGCCATTTCTTGAGTGTATGCGAAATGGAACCTTCAAGTACCGCAATAGCCGGTCTAACTTCCAATCAAGCACATCATAGCTCCTTATAGGTGGCACAATATTATTTTTAAGATAATATATTCACAAGTTAGTATTTTATTTTCTTTATAGCTTACTACAACCCCATTCAATATTAATAATCCAATACTAAGTACCCCTATCAACTCAGAAATTAGAAACAATACAAAATACCCCTTACATTTCTGTATCTGCTAAAAATCTATTTAAAATTACATATCGGCAACTATTCCACCATTGGAGAGTATATTCAATGTATCAAGCATGTCTCACTACTCACTAGTCTATGTATAATGTATAACACCCACACCAGCCATAGGGTCATTTTTAAACAAAACTCCATCAAAATTCATCTTTAGCTTCTCTTTAGATGGAGATTGCTAGTTGCCACTTTAACACTTTCTCCTTTTAAAAAATCTCTATGGATGCTTGAATAGCATTAAAACTTTCAACATATATAATAATGTTCAACGACTTTTAGCCTTAAACTAGTTGTGTTTTCAAAGAAACATATGTTTCAATATTTTCACACCCCCCAATAGACTGTGACAAACAATGAGAATAGAGATAAATCAAACTACATGATTTTCCTTAGTAAAGAACAAGCCGAATAGCATCTTTCAATAACGGCACAAAAACATTTATTTTAGCCACCCACACTTCAAAAACACAAGAACATGAACACAAAGCATGAATAACATCTTCCTTCTACATGTAACAAATAGGACATATCCCTTCATCCATTATGTTAAACGAGAAGAGGAAGAAGAGAATTGGATTGAACTGCTGTATTTCTTTGTCTTGATTTACAAAATAAATAGACTTTACAATGGCTAAGTATGTAAATAATTACAAATGGTAATTGAGCTAATTAGGCTAATTTCTAGTATAAAATAAATTGCTTATTTTTTGGGATCTGAATGTATGTATAATTATCAATACTCCCTCTTGAGTTGGCTCATGGAAGTCTGTAATGTCCAACTTGCAAGAAAATTGATGAAAGAGATCCTAGTCTAGGGTTTTGGTAAAAATGTCAACAACTTGTTCATATGAAGAGGTATGAACAACTTGGAGGAGACCAGAGCAAATCTTATCACAAATGATGTGGCAATCAATCTTAATATATTTAGTGTGCTTGTGAAACACGAGATTATGTGCAATGTAAAGAACAAGTTGGTTGTCACAACGTAAGGTGTAAGGTTTAGGATGAGAGACACCAAGATCAATGAGAAGTTGCTTGAGCTAGATGAGCTCGCATATGGTGACGAGTGGTGGGACAATTGGCCCAATCAAAGTCAGTGTAGGCTGTGACATGGAGACTGTTTGATGAAGGAAAGAAAAGACCTTGGCTGGGACTACCTTTGATGTAGCAGAGAACTCTAGTGGCAGCAGTCATGTGAAGAGTCCGAGGGGCATGCATGAACTGATTGAGGATACTGATTGTATAGACAATGTCTGGTTTGGTGATGGTCAAATAGATGAGGTGACCAACAAGGCAACGTAAGTGCAAGGATAAAGGAGTAGATCACCATCTTGAATATTGAGCTTCAGGTGTTGTTCCATAGGAAAAGGAGCAATCTAGGCACCAAGTTGTCCACTGTCAGAAAGAATATCCAAAGTATATTTGCACTAATTAAGAAAGATACCGTTGGGAGATTGGGCAACTTCGAGTCCAAGAAAGTATTTTAGATATCCGAGATCTTTTGTCTTGAAGTGAGTGGAGAGAATGTTTTTGAAAATCTTGATCTAAGAAATATCATTACTAGCGACGAAAATATCATCAACATAGATAAGAACAAGAGTAATACTAGTATGGGAGACCAAAGTGAATAGAGAATGATCGGCCTGAGACTAATGAAAACCTATATTAAGAAACACAATGGTTAGTTTAAAAAATAAGTTGCGAGAGGCTTGTCTGAGGCCATAAAGAGATTTTCTGAGGCGACGAACATGGGTCTCCCTTTCGGGGCCATATTCGGGTGGTGGGGTCATGTAGACTTCTTCATCAAGGTCGCCGTATAAGAATGTATTATTGATGAATGATCCAATGTTTAGTGGTGACAACTACTAACAAGCACCAGATAGTAGTCATTTTGGCAACTGGAACAAAAGTTTCATGATAATCAAGGCATTGAATTTGAGTGTAGCCTTTGGCAACTAGGTGAGCTTTATACCTCTCGATGGAACCGTTGTGACGCCCCCAGTCCATGTTTGGGATTTAATGTAAACCAAAGCGTCAGAACATGTAACACTAAATTACATACCCTTTATTCATGTCAAGAAAATAGTATGCATGCTCCTAACTTACTAGCAGTATAAAATGTGTATTGTAGCGGAATAAGGTTAATTATCAAAATATGCAAATAAATCTAACTTTGCAAGGTGATCACATGGCAACCATAATAAAAAAACTCACAAATTTTGTATTTACAACATCATAAAGTACCAAGTTTTACATAATCAAGTTCTTCAAAATACATACATAGTTCAATATACAACTACTATTTCTCACCATAGGGGCTCTCTTTTGACTTCCTTGTACTCATTTCCAAAATGAAATTGACCCATACTAATCTTATAATCCAGTTGAAGGTACCTCCCTGCTGGCTTCACGTAGACACCATTCTGAGATAATGAGCCATCAAGGCTCAAAGGTAGGCAACACTCAATGCGTAACTGTTCTTCTGATAAGGTGGATGCGTGTTGCCTTGTGACCTCAAACAGATAGTCATACATAGGTGGGGCCAATTCATCAAAAAAAGAGTATTTAGTAGGCCCTTCAGGGCTCTGCTGAATCTCTCGTGAAGCCTAGGTCTCTTAGTGTGCCATCTAGTCCTGCAACAATGTCTATCAAATAAATGATAGATGAATTTTAAAGAATGAGATTTCGAGAAATTTCAGTAAGTTCACAAATAACGTAACGAAAGCAGTATCAGTATATACAGATTTCATATAAATGCATGCAACATGATGATGGGACTTATGACATGACTTATATATGACTTTCGTACTTTTTTACCAAGACTTACATATTTTCATAAAAAGGACTTTCATTGACACAAGTGCAAAATTTTTCGTGATATACCTTTTTATATTTTTTTCTTGTAATTCTCATTATTCCATGTTATTATTCTTATCCATATAAATTTTAGTATAACAGCAGATCGAATCATCTTCATTGTTATACTTATTCCTTAACTTCAACGACAAATCAAAACACTTTCACCGTTAGATTTTTCTGAATCTTGACAGCAGATCGAAACACATTTACCGTTGGATTCCTTAGCATGACAGCAGATCGAAATGTATTTACCATCGGATTTCTTCTTGTGGCAGTAGATCGAATTACCTTCACCGCCAGTTTTCTTAAATCTTTGAAATTCTCCTCAAAATTCTTTTTCTTATTACTCTAAAGAAAATTGTTATGACTCACAATAGAGAATTTGTGACAAGAATATACATGCATGTACTCTTAAACTCTCTTATGCATGATACATGATTCATGGACCAAATAACATATAAAGCACGCGTCTCTAATTCATGACATACACATATTTTACTTGCATTCATAATTCTTTTTCAATTAAAACATGAATAATCCATTGGAGGAAAAAAATTAATAATAATTCAACCTTAACCTTAAAAGCCATAGGCCGAATGTCATGGGAGGGTAAAAAAAGAAAATATTTCAAGACTTCATAATTAGACTAAACTAAAGTCCAAGCCGAAACACTCAATCACTTGGTAGGTCATTTTCTTTAATCACTATTTTCATTATATAATTGTTCCACCAACACTAAACATAACTTGTCAACTACTCTTTAAGAAGATCAAGAAATATAAGTTTTCTTAATCACCCCAATAATTTAAATTACTCATTATATCAATATCTAGGAGTTGAGAACTTAAAATACTCTAAAATAATTCACTAGGGCCGAACCCTATAAAATCTCAAATTTAGTTACCTTGCCATCTCAATATAACAAGCCATCATCCAAACTTCTAATCTTGTTGATGTCATCAATGTAGCCATCCTGACCAAGATCATTATTATCGTTGTCCTCGGATGTATATTAACGGGGTCTTCCTCCCCATGAAAGATCCAATCAGTGTAGCTTAGATCAATGTCGTAACAAATAAATTTCGCACTGCAACAAAATGGACTATTTTTGCCACAACAAGATATTGCAGCAAAAAGCCCATCTTTTGTTGCAAAAAGCATTTTGTGACAAAAATCTTTGGTCGCTGGATTTGTAGATAAAGAACTCTCAATTATGTGTTTTTGCTGTAAAATAACATTTTGGTCACAAAAGCTTACTTTTTGTAACAAAAAAATTTCGTAGTAAAAGTCCAATTTTTTGTTGCAAAAACACATCTCACATGATATTTTAGTGATTATAAAACATTATTTGCCGCAAAAAATTATTTTCACAAAAAATTATTTGTTATAAGCAAAATGGTCACAATAAGTAATTTTTTATAAAAAAAAACATCTTCGACGAATTTCAGTTGCCGAAAAAGGCCATAATTTCATAGCAAATAAGCTCTTAACCTTGGTTAAGTGTTGTGTTAAACTATTTGCGAGGAGGCAAGTTGCCGCAATTGTTTATATTTGCAGGAAAAAACTATTTGCAGCAAATTTAATTCACCGCAAATAGCATTTTACCAAAAAAATAAAAAACAGTGAACCAGTTTTACTGGTTTCACTAGTATTTTGTAAATAATACATTTTGCAAATATACTTAATATATTAAATATTAATTTTAGTAAACAATAAATTATTTTTTTAATTTTTGTAAACAATAATATACTTAATATAAATTACTAAGCAAAGGATAAGTACATAACATATTTGTAGCAAATGAAATAAACAAGTAGTAGGAACAACATTAATTATTGAGACTACACTTGAAATAATTAAGAGAGGCATTAAGAGAGGTTGGAATAGTTAAATTTTCACTTATTAAATCTGGCTTAATACAATTTATATACCTGCTCTTTTAGTATTTTCACAAACGAATTTCTTCCACTTTTGTGATTAGTTGTCTGCCTCTTTCTATCCTTTGTATTTTGCATTGAAACTTTTTGCCATATGAACAAATAGAAGTCAGTTATTATTTTTAGCTGACTAAATAGCAAACATAAAAAAGATAAAAGAAAGCACAACTAGTAGAATAAATAATGTGTCCAAGACCTTGAATGCTTGGCTTCCCCCTACCTTCCACATAATAATGCTAAAGCACCACTAATAACACCTAGGACTAACCCAAACTAATCCAACCTCCACACTACCCGAGCACCCAAAACCATAAAAGCCAATAGGAGAAAAACAAGTGAACGCATTTATAAAGAGCCACTTACCAAAAAAACAACATGATTAAGTGCCAAAAATATGTGCAGGCAAAGAACTCATATCCTAGCACAGAGGTGAAGACTGGAAATGTATAGAATGGACCATACAGGAAAAATATCCACCTGGTAAGAATATAGGAGGTTTGTAATAGTTCTCAGCCAAAGACAAACATCTTTCCCAAGCAGAATAGAGTCAAAACCAGAACCTTGAGATCAGTTTAGAAGATAATATTAACAATTTCAAGCAGTAAACAAAATATATACTTTGCTTAGTAGTCAGAACAAGTTAGAAAGGAACTACATCTCACTATTCCTATTTAATGTTTACTACTAAAACAAAGAAGCAGTTTCAAGATACAAAAACAAATATTTGATAATAATGTCCAATTCTATTGAACACAATGGGCTATTTTTCAACCAAAACATGGATAAATAATCATGGGTTTAAAGGTCTTGGATATGGGCTTAAAGGTCATGGACAGCTTCACATATCTTTTTTTTTTTTTGATAGTTGACAGCTTCACATATCTTAAAACTTTTTCAGCAACAATCTTAGCTGCCCAAAAACATAATTGACAATTCTAGTAGTATCCTAAAGTCTTTTTAAATTCATAAGTTTTTTGTTTATGTTAAATGTGGATTTTAGTAATATAAAACAAAATTTCCAATTCAGCAAACTTTCCTTTTCGTAATATACAACAAGAAAAATAGTCCATGTGATCTTGTATGCAAAATTTTCATTAAAAGAGAGTTTCTATCTATAATATTTATAGGAAAAGTTAACTAAGATTTTTTAGAAATATATTAAAAAAGAGTACAATTCATATTGCCTATGTACTATTAAAACTATTTAGAATAAGCAACAGAGCAAGAAACTCACTAATAAGGCAAATGTGAGCCCATTGAAACAGATAGGCTTGTTGTAGCTCTTTGCCAATCAGAATTTAGCTCCTACATCAAAAAGAAATATAAAAGTTGTACCAAGAAAATTGATTAATCCTCATAATTAATTGGGCATATCCCTAGCATACAAGGAGTATACAAAAGCAATAAACCTAATTAAAATCCTTTAACAACAGAATATAGCATAAACATGTACACTTGCTAAAAGGAGAAAACAAGCTAGCCAATTGGAAGAAACATTTGCAGAAATTACCATTGCAGAAAAGCTAGTCAATCCCACTCTTCACCACATTAATGATTAGGTTCTAATATCAAAATCTATCAACAAAAATGAATTTTGGAACAATTTTATTTTTTTCCATTCAAACATGATCTTAGAACATTGCTGAATGACCATGGAACGAGAAAAGATGAGGAGGGGGGATATTAATCTAATTCAAATTTTTAAGTGAGCTTTACTTCACAAAAAAAAATTTACTTCAATTTTTGTGACCCCAAGATTAAAGAATGAAAAACAAAGGATTGAATGTTTTTTAAATGAAGTAAAGCTCACAATTAATAACCAAGAAAAATTGCCTAAGAAAGCTCCAAATTACAGCCAATACAAGACGCAATCACTAACCCATTTTAAGAAGCAATTTGCCTAGGTGTTGTCATTATCACCTATTGAATTTGCCCAACACAATTCTATATTGAAAGATATAAAATATGTTCCAAAATTAGATATTAAAAGTAATGAATTTTTGGAAATGCATAAGAGAAACTGTCAATAACAAAAACTATAATCATTATGAATTTTTAAATTCCCAAATAAAAAAGTACTTAACGAAAAGGCATTATATGATGGGTAAGAGGACATAAATGACACCCTTAAGGATCATGCTTAATCAATTGTTAATCACACAAAGAAGAGACTAACTTCTAGTTAGTTGTTAAATATAGAATCATGACAATTTTAAGAAAGCTAATGAATCAAACTGTTAAGCAAGCAAACAAAATTCCAGTAGAAGCAATCCATTAACTTTTAGCAAGCATGAACATATGATCTAACCATTCTATGCAAAAGTATCATAATAACATAAATGGCTGTTGTAGTAAAACAATAAATTCAATCTAAAACAATTAATTACCGATGGAAGGTAAGGTTTTTTAGTGCAATACAATTTGTGTTCTACTTATCAAGAAAAGAAAACAATGGCTTCACATTTCCCTAGTAAATAAATATAAAGGACCTTCCAGTGTAATAACATCAATCAATTTATATAGTAGTGATCTCAATTTATTTTGGATTGCATGTACTATGATCACATTCTAATGTACGTATGCCTTGAACTTTTAAATGAATTCTAATGTGCGTATGCCCTGCACTTTTAAATGAAAGTTAACAAAACACAAGTTGAAAAAAGGACTGAATCATACCAAATCTATTTACAAAGAAATTAAAGAGATAGCACAAATTACCATAGACAGAGAATACCAAACCCTAGAATTCAAAAATAGCAGAAGCAAGAAGATTAAGAAAACCCAGGCCGATGGCTCGTTTTCAGTAAGAAGTGGAGTGAATATAAATAAATTCAGGAATTAAACAAAAAATATTATAATTAATGCTCGAAGGCAGGTGATCAATGACGCTAATAACTGAGAATTTGTTCATAAATGAAAAAAAAAAGAATGCAAACACCAATTATTACAACCGTCACATGTGATTCTTACCTTCGTCAATGCGTTGGAGAAATGGAGAAATAGATAGGGAGAGAGAAGGGGAGAACGAATATGTGAGAGGCGAACGAGTAGGGAGAAAATGAGAGAGACATTACCTGCTAAGCAATTCGGCTACGACGATGGCACAATGACAACGAAGGGGTGGCGTAATCACACAGAGAGAGAGATTAGATTTTGGGGGAGAATTCGCCGTCGGAGGAGGGGGGAGAGCGAGAGATTAGGTTTTGTTAATTTTGGGGGGGGGGGGTGTTAGGTTATCGCGAACGGCGACTGTAGCTTTTTAAAAGACTATTTGCGGTGATAGGAAAGCACCGAAAATAGCTATTAAAGTCGCCACAAAAGCTATTAATGCCGCTCAAAATTAGCTTAAGAAATTTGCTACCAAATTAAAACTACCGCCATAACCTAACACCCGACAACACTCACTTTTCAAAAAAAAAAACTATTTTCATTAATATAAAGGGATTAATAATTGTGGCAAGATAAAAACGTGACAATAGATAATTTTTTTTTATCAAAAATGACTTTTATCTACAATTTTATTTGTGGTAATATATTATTTTTTTTTGTAGATAAAAACAAGTATTATTGACAAAAACTTGTCTTATTATTTGCAACGTAAATGTGGTGAATAAAAGTGACTTATTGTGACAAATTTTTGACCGCGGTAAAAAAGTTGGTGGCAAATGGGCTTATATGTTGTAGTGTCGTTTGACCTCGCTAATAGGTCGGAAGAAATTAGTACGACATTTACGGCATGGATATTTGACATTGTTCCTTCCAAGAGCATGAGTGCGAGCCATTATGAGGAAATTTCTATCCTTCACCATATTCCCTTAACCTAAGCCTATCAGAAATATGCATTCACCTTTTGTCCATCTAAAAAGAATTTAAGGTAAGAAATAAGTTCATTAGCGTAAACAACAACCTAAACAAGTTGGACGATACCCACTTTTTAATCAATCTTGCATAACAATTATCTTGTTGATTATAAGCCATGTACAAAAATAATTGGTAATTTCTTTGTTGAATAAAGTGAGATATGACATCCCCATCATATCTGCCTTATTTGAATTGACATTCTTTCTATGTAAGTGCACACATGGATGTTTGGGAACTAAACTTTGCTACTCACATTTATTGATTAAGAATCTAAGCATGTAAAGGTAGGCAGGCATATGTAGTTCTCATAACAGAATTATTTCTTTTTAAAATATTTGTTGTGTTAAATTGGATTAACTCAACAATTATCTATATAAATTGAGTCATCATACTTTAAATGCAAAAAAATTTCACACTACAAAAACTTTAAACAACAACCAATTCAATTTTTAGCTCTATTTATTGTGTGTTTGGAAAAAATATTAACACGGTGTAAACTCCAATGTTCATGACTTAGGATCATGACCACTAGCCACCACTTCAATTCTAACTTGGAAGCATTCTCCCTAAACCTCCTTTGTCCACCAAGATTGGCAAACAAACAAACAACTCGTGTGTGGCTAAAAGAGTTTTTTTTTTTTAAATAAAGAAAAACCATAAAGAGTTAATTGTCCTTATTATTATATATATGTTCTTATATATAATAATCAGTATTCACTTCCTGCTAGGAACAAACTAGGAAAGATCACAATTCTTGGAGGGTGAAAGAATCAAAAAAGGAGAAAAAACTGGAAAAGGATTAATGACCCATAATTAGAAAGTTTCAGTTTCTTTTCCACTTTCTTAATCAATTATAATAGTACTATTAACTAAGTATCATTTGTTACACATTTATAATTAAGGGAAAACATGTATTGAGTCTCTGATTGTGATCCTGTCTCCCAACCATACTTCCATTAAGAGATCACAAAGAGAGAGAGAGAGGCATGATCATTACAAAACATATTAAATTATGGCAGTGCTATTATGCAACTCAAGTTTGCATATTTGGTGTATCATGTATCTAAATTGCACTTTTCTTTTTCTTTTTTACATTCTATTTTAAACATGTTCTAAATCTATCTTTAAGTATTTTAAAAAAAGAACATCAAATACACTTATAGATGTAACTTCTTTAATTTTAAGTAAAAAAGTATTATAAAATAAGTTAAAATACATGAGTGATCAAATTGAGGGAGCAAACTCAAGAGACATAATATCATTTTCCTTAAACTATATAACAAATTAAGATATATCCAACTTTGATTTTAAATAAAGATACTCTTTGTTTTGATTTTAAAGTAAAGATCATACTCTCCATCACATTTTCATGGAATAAAATATATTACAGTATTTCATCATTATATTTTTAAATAGATTAAACATAAAATAGTACTTACTCGTCAATATCTTAAACTAAATAAATAATATACATTTCAATTTATCAAGTATATTCCTCAATTTTGACTTCATGAATATGATCTTATCTATATATGCAGTAATTAATGAAGAAATAAAATAAAATAGCATTATAAAATAGCTTTGAAAATTACAATTAATTTTTTTAATTAATAGCATTATGGACGAGTAGATGATCATGATTGTCCTTCATGGTATGTGAGAAGTTTGATTATAAAGACGAATTCATGAGCAATATATATAGATCCCAACTCTATCGGCCATTTTCAGATTTATTTGGATTTTCCATTAATCAACAAATCATCTTGAATCCATCCCTGATCATGACAAAGTAGTGTGGACCTATACATCTAATCCCACCAACAACCAAACAGAAGAATATAATATACAAAATAAATTATATTAATAGCGGGCAAGAGAGCAGGGCATTTAAGGGGACAAAGCAAAGTCACGACAGATCCATGAGAAATCACCTTGTTCTGCAGCCACACAATTGTCATGTAGAGAAATTCCCCTGATCAAGAATTGTAGATTGAGAGACTGGCCAGGAAGTAATATTGTTGTTGTAATAAACAATAGACAGAAAGAGAGATAGAGATAGAGATCAGATGAGAGAGGAGCGCCATAGGCCCAAATCATTATGCCTGGGGAGACAGAGAAATAGAGATCACGGAGATCATGGAGATCGTCCAAGAAATTGAGAGAGAACCTGCAATAGTGACGACGATTAAGGTGGAGACACACTGCTTAAGAAGGAGCGGCAACGACAACAAACCGTGCGATAGAGAGAAATAGGAGTGAAGTTTCAAGGGTTTTATAGTTGGGGATCATCTAGAAAACTCGATGGGGGTCTAGTATTTAAGTCAGGAGTTATTGCATCGCCAATTTTGTGCTACAACAAAGCTATAAGCACAAAGCTCTTGCATCCCGTTAGTTATAGTTGACATAATAAACTCATCAGACGGCACATGAAGTCTTTGGTGTCGGTATTAATACCTGCAAAATAACGTCCCTATTCTGTGCCGCAACAAATACATGCCACGTGCTTCTATTGTAGCCAATTAGTTATGCGCGCCATAATAAACTCATCAATCGACATAGATGAATTTTTTGCGTCTCTATTAATGTCGACGATAATGTTTTCGTCACAATAGATTTTTATTACGGCTTATTTTCCCTCGCCGTGTCTAAATGGCCCGCTATCCACAACCATGTCCAACCATTGGCTCGCCGATAAAGAAATGGCGGCAAAAACCATGATCTCTTGTAGTGTCACCATTCATCCAAATCCTCTCGGCGATGACGGAGTGTGCTATGTGGTAATATTAAAACAACACCTACAAATTTCAAAGTCTAGATGTCGAGACTAGAGATAACTATTTAAGAGAGAGAGCTTATTGCTATTGCTGTCCACTCATACCTATATAAAGAGGGGAGATGCTATATAAATAAGCTCTCTAAACTTAACATTTGGCTAGTCATTATGGACTAACTATCAAGGCTTATGAAATAACTTAAAAGTCACTTCATAACCTCCAAGAAGAGATAAAGGGGGAGCCCTTTTCTTACACATCGAGAATGGCCAACAAAATATGGTAGTTCCAAATACTAAGTGCGATGTTGGATGGTTGAAACATTCCACAAAATGCCTTACTATCATTCACCAGAAATCATAAATATTCCTACTTAATAATAACTCTTTTTTTTTTCTAGATTTACCTGCTGACCAAACACATCATCATAAAAATTGAGTAAACTTTTTAATGCAGAATTTTCAGCCAGATTTACTCGACAAAATAACAATCAATCATCAGGAAAAAAATAATGAGTCAGTATCAAAGGACCATTACATACTTGGACACCCCTTATTAACCTTTAATTCTTATATGCTAGAATATGAGAAGATAATCATTTAGCACATAACAAAAACAAATACGAAGATAATGGATCACCTTATTTTATGCCCAAGAAGGCAATATAAATGGTGTAGGTACACCATTAAAGAGAATCTGGTAAGAAACTGAAACCCATTTTTGCATCAAATCCTAATCAAACTATAACTTATTCCAGAAGCTTCCATTTAAAACTATCGTAAACTTTGCTCTCATATCCAACTTATTAGACATCACACCATGTTTACCTCTTATGTTTTTCTTATAAAATGGACAACCTCATAAGCAAGTAATAGATTATCTGGAATAACTCACCCCAAAACAAAGGCACATTGAGCAAAATATAGAACTTGAGGCAAAATAATTTTCAACCTTTACTTATATACCACGTTACAAAAGCTAATAGGTTTGAAATCTTGATTTTTTTCAAAAACTTGCTTCTTTGAAATAAGGACAATATAAATAGTATTAAATTCAGACGGAATGATTCCTTGATTCTAATTAGACAACATTGTTTTACCAATAAGTCCCCAACAATATACCAATACTTTTAGTAAAAAATGGAAAACATATCGTCTGGTCCCAGCACCTTCATAGAATTCATTTGAAACAATTCTTCCTTCAGCTCTTCTGTAAATGGCTACAATAGATTCTCATTCATGTTTGTGATAGTATAATCAGATATCATATATATAATTACCCTTATTTTGTTTTTTCTCTATCTCTTTGATTTGAGATCTCCACGAAAAAAAGAGAGATCTCAACATAGAATTTAGATCTCAACTAAGGTACAAGTTATTTAAAAAATATATTTTTAGTGCAAACTGTCAAATTTGATGGTATATAATCTAAAGTTTGAAAGAGAAAAAAATGAAATAATTCATTTGAAACAAAATGTTCAAAGAATCACCTAGTTCAAGTATGCATTCACCTGCACCCTAGAAAAAATGAGATTTTATCATTTTGGGTGAGATATTTTATTGAAAAAGTCTAAGGGTAACTATCATGACTAATTTACCATTTGTATAAGGGAGAGAAAAACTACTTTTTTCAAAAGGTATGAAATAAATTGACTTTTTATTAATCAATTTTATATAACTCAAACTGATTATTCTGAATTTTGGTCTTGTGCATTTTAAATAGTTTGGAAGTGGTCTTGAGCTTCGAGGTTGAAGTTCTAGGGTTAGTGGTAAGGATTATGCAATCTCATTGCGTGTTTTTCGATATCGCGTGTATATAAAAGTCTTGACGTATTTTTTCTAGCAAAAGTTATTGTCGCAAATGTTATGGTATATCAGTTCAGCCTATTTAATCCGAAATTAATATAATTTTATTTTGTCTGTTGTTTTTGTTTTTTGTATCATGAATTAACTTTCATTCACTGTAAATTGTTACACAATTTGTCCTTTACAATAAACTGATGTATAGAGTTTGGTACATCTTCCATCCAATATTGCTCGACATCAATTAACAAAGCCAGTTTTACCAAGTTATGCACCACTTCATTGCTTTCCATATGGCTAAAAACAACCTTCCAATCTCTGTGTTGATGCCTTAAGGCCATTGACTTCTTAATATCTTCAACAATCTATCCCCTCGAAGATTCCTTCTCTTCATCAGACATCATTTCCTTTACATCACCTTCAAAAATCACATCTTCAGTGCCAGTCTCCATAAGAAATATCATGGCCCTCCACATGGCCACACCCTTTGCCAAGTATGGTCTCTGAATATCTCTCATTGAAGCACACATAGCTGCCACCAACTCCCCTTGACCATCTCTTATGACCACTCTCATAATTTCCATCTTTACTCAACCCCTATCAAGAGCCCCATCAACATTGACTTTAAAAGCCATGCCCACAGGGCACTTCCAGTGGCATCTCACCCTTCCCCCATTGTCCACATTCCTCATACCTTATTTCTTTTCAATAGTAGAATAATAGTCCTCAAGCTCAACAGTAACTATCTGTACAACTTTACTAAGCCCCCAAAACTTTAGCTAAAAAACAAATGTTTCTTCTATACCATATATCCTTCATTATTACAGAAACATTTCTTATAGTTTCTTGATCTATACACCTACACAAACCCAACTACAATTGTACAAAATCGTAGCCACCAATAGGCCACTTGCTAATGGGACTCTGAACATCACCCCACACATCAATAATTGCAGGGCAATTCCATGTAACATTAATTACCGTTACCTCTTCCATTTTGCATATTGGACACATTGAATCATTCACAATCTTTTTCTTCCATAAATTCATCATTGTAGGCAATAATTCACTAACTGCTCTCCACAACATGTGCTTTGTTGCAGCTGGTACTTTTAGGCCCCAAATCTTTGTTTACACTTCATCTCTATTTTTTTTAATAGAAGGTTCACCCTTACTTGCAACACTCTCTGTTGTACCATGTGATATGGGTTTCTCTTAAATACTTTCTACTCTGTCTGGCCCTAAACAAGTTTAGTCAATCCCCCTTAGTTGACAGGAATTGATCTTACAACTTCAGTCTTTGCCAATCTACAATCAAGATACTCCACCTGCTACATATTAACTATTCTTATTTTATTCAAAACCACATTAGATTGCTCATTCTTTCCTCTCATTTTTTTAAACACACCAGATTCAAAGGGTTTTGTGACGTACCTTTATCTTTGGTCCTACGCTTCCATCTACTAGCTTTCTTCGAGTCAAGATCTGCTTGCTTCTCCTCTTTGTCAACTTCACCCTCTCCCCCTACTTCCTTTAGGTTAGTTAACAGCAACTGAGCATTGCACTCACTCAACTCCACCACCAGTTCTCCCTCCTCCCTTCACTTCTTCTTGGCCTTTTCCACCCCCAAATCACTCCCCTTTAGATGAGCCTTCATTCTCTGCCATAACAACCTAGCAGACCTCATGGACAGCTTCATCAGCACTTCTAGACCCCTCATTTTCTCTCTCTTTTCTATACTGGCAGCCTTCGTCCAAGTATTTTCCATCCCCTCCCTTATAGGTTTGGAACCATAGCTATTAGTTCTCCACTTCTATGTTACCTCTGCTCTCATACACGATCCAAATTGAGAATTTACTTCATCCTTCTCCTTCCCCATCCTAAATCTCTCCTACACACTCCTCACTATGTAGGATCCAACCACATTGAAAACATATTTGAGGAAGCTTCTCATACTTCAATGTAGCCCAAACTTGACTCCCATTCACCTTCACAAATCTTCGAAGAGCAATTACTTTATGTGGTTGGATCTCTACCCTTATTTGTAAGTATTGTCCTCAACCAACTCCACATTTATAACCTTTCCAATGAGCTTCCAATTTGGACCCCTCCTCTCGTGTCATATAGACCATTGGAAGATCATGTCCCTGTATTCAGAACAACTCACTGGAAAAGCTCTACTGATTTGGTTATGAGAATCCTCAAACACCTATAATGCAAACAAGTAGCTATTGAATAGCCATAGTCTACCCTCCAATATCTCCCATCTTATCAGCATGAGTCTTGAATGTGATAACAAACAAATGCTTCCCAGGAATTACATTAGACTACTCCCCAGATACCTTGTTCACTTTTATATATATTCTCATCTCATCTTATCTCATTTTTTCAATATTATTTTTCTAAATTTTTATACAAAAGAAAATATATAATTCAACTTTATCAAATGCTAAAACTATTATTTCAAATCTAAAAAAATATATATATATTAAAAAATATTTTATAAAAATATTTTATTCAATTTTTAACTTTTATTTTATCTTATTAATTATTATCAACCTCAATTGTGTCATTACCAATCACCTTTTCCATGCATACCTTCCCAATCAAGCTTCTCTTCCCCTTCTCCCGATGCCTTATCCAAATAAATTCCTATCTTCTTTTCCTTCGATGACCGAAGATTACCACACTTCTTTTCTACTCCCTCCATCTCCTCACTTCTCTAATCTTTCATTTTCGGGCTCATACGCCACAGATTTTTTCCTTGAAGAGTATTAACATTTTTCACCACCAAGCAGTGAGGAGACTCGGCTTTTAACACTTTATTTTGTTTTTTCAAAAGTAGCTGTTGCTGTAGCTTTTAACAAATAGAGTAACAATACTTTATTTAAAATTCAATCCCAAGCTTTTAAGAAATAGGCTAAAGATAGATCGACAAACCTTATTTCCTTTTCCTATCAAAAGCACAAAAGCCTAGTTTTAAAAAACTAGGCTTGATTTAAACACACAAACGATGAAAATAAGAACTGTAAACTTCGTCTTTGTGGCAGCTTCCAACCTATTTAGATTATTTACTACGGGGGAAGACGGCTATTGTTGAGTCTAGTCTAGGTACCTTGTATTACATGTAGAGCTTTTCAAATACGTTTAGTTACTTGCATGTATAACACTAAAGGCTACCCGGCTGAACGTAGATTTGAACCCTGTGACAAGAAACCTGCAAAACAGGTGAGCTAAAACTAGATCTTTGCCAACTCTTCTGATTTAAGAAATTCCAGCTTCTTTGGTTCAAATACTTAACCAACAGTACTCTATTGTAGGCTTCCATACAGTAAGAAAGCATGCTAACAAGAAACAATTTAAGTAAACCAAAAAAACGTTTTCTATTAAAACTTGTTGTTTACCCATAGAAAGTCTAAATACCATGCAAACATACGATCGGGATATCCATACAAACATAACAAACTAACCATTCTCCCCAGAGAGGAACCCTATAGTCACCAGAAGACACTTCATTTAATCAACTTCCTCAATCTTGGGACCAGCACCAGTTCCACTGCCAGTTGCAGGTCCATCCTCGTCCATGCCACCACCCATATCACCACCAGCACCTTGGTACATCTTGGCAATGATCGGATTACAGAGGCTCTCCAGCTCTTTCATCTTGTCTTCAAACTCATCCGCCTCAGCGAGCTGGTTCCCATCAAGCCATTGGATGGCCTGATCGATTGCATCTTCTATCTTCTTCTTGTCCGCAGCTGGAAGCTTGGCAGCAATCTTCTCGTCCTTGATGGTGTTCCTCATGTTGTAAGCGTAGTTCTCCAGAGCATTCTTCGCCTCAACCTTCTTCTTATGCTCCTCGTCCTCTGCCTTGTACTTCTCGGCCTCTTGCACCATCTTCTCAATCTCCTCCTTGGAAAGCCTGCCCTTGTCATTGGTGATTGTGATCTTGTTCTTCTGTCCCGTGGTTTTGTCCTCCGCAGAGACATTCAGGATACCATTTGCATCGATGTCAAAGCATACGTTGATTTGAGGGACTCCCCTGGGAGCGGGAGGAATGCCAGAGAGCTCAAACTTGCCCAGCAAGTTGTTGTCCCGGGTTCTGCTCCGTTCACCCTCGTAAACCTGGATAAGGACACCGGGCTGGTTGTCAGAGTAGGTTGAGAACACCTGCTCCTTCTTGGTCGGAATTGTGGTATTCCTCGGAATTAGAACAGTCATGACACCTCCGGCAGTCTCCAAACCAAGGGAAAGAGGAGTGACATCCAGCAACAACAGGTCTTGCACCTTTTCATTACCCTCACCACTAAGAATCGCAGCCTGAACAGAAGCACCATATGCAACAGCTTCATCAGGGTTAATGCTTTTGCAGAGCTCCTTCCCATTGAAGAAATCCTGCAACAATTGCTGAACCTTGGGGATCCTAGTTGACCCACCAACGAGAACCACATCATGAACATTGCTCTTGTCCATCTTGGCGTCCCTCAAACACTTCTCCACCGGCTCCATACATTTTCTGAATAAGTCCATGTTTAACTCTTCAAATCTGGCTCGGGTAATTGTTGAGTAGAAGTCGACACCCTCATACAAAGAATCAATTTCAATGGTTGTTTGAGCAGTAGATGAAAGAGTCCTCTTAGCTCTCTCACAAGCAGTCCTCAACCTCCTAAGAGCCCTGGGGTTTCCACTGATATCCTTCTTGTGCTTCCTCTTGAATTCCTGAACAAAATGGTTCACCATCCTGTTATCAAAATCTTCACCTCCCAAGTGGGTATCACCAGCTGTGGCTTTGACTTCAAAGATTCCCTCTTCAATGGTGAGAAGAGAGACGTCAAATGTCCCGCCACCAAGGTCGAAGATAAGCACATTCTTTTCACCAGCACTGCTTGCCTTCTTGTCAAGCCCGTAAGCGATGGCAGCAGCAGTTGGCTCATTGATAATACGCATCACATTGAGGCCAGAGATAACACCAGCATCCTTTGTGGCTTGACGCTGCGAATCATTGAAGTAAGCAGGAACGGTGACAACTGCATTCTTAATGGTTGTACCAAGGTATGCCTCAGCAATCTCCTTCATCTTTGTGAGAACCATGGAAGAAATTTCTTCAGCAGAGAATTGCTTCTCTTCCCCCTTGTAATTGACCACAATCATGGGCTTATCCCCAGGACCAGGAATCACCTTGAAAGGCCACAACTTCATGTCGCTTTGCACGGAGGGATCGCTGTACCGCCTGCCGATCAAACGTTTCGCATCTGCATGCCCAAAAAGGGAAAAGATTCATTCAGGAACACCATCAAAGCGATCTTGGGTTCACCTTTCAATTTCATTTAAGAATAAGTAGACACGCTTATAAACTACTACATCACAAAACAATTAAGAAGAGAAGCACCAAGCCAGTTTAAAAATTTGAACCAATAAATCCTTAGATTGACCGAAATAGAACGAGAATCCGGACTTATTAAGAAAAGAAAATCCCCAGACATGAAGAATGGATCAAATGCAAATTTATCTGATTTTTACATATAATTGTACATCATGAAAAACGCAATCGATCATAAAATTTTTTTTTAAAATTCACCACGGAAATTTTTCTGAAAATAATTACTCCTGCAAAAACAGATCACCATGAAAGCTAACAACTTAGAACTAGCATCTTCGCACTTCTCCCTCAACTAAAATGATCTAGAATTTATTTCTCTATTATTCCCTACATGGAGCGTTGATGAAAGTGCAATCATGGCGAATTAATCTGCAGCCCCTACCGACAACTCAATTTGCAAGAAAACAGAGGCACTAAACTCTTAACGCATTTCGTTCCCAGTTAGACAATTAAAAGCATAAAAAATAAACAGAAAGAAGAGAAGCTAACAACGCTCCGATCCTAACATGAAACACTTGAGAGAATCATCACAGAGCAAAGAGCTTACCGAAAACGGTGTTGGTTGGGTTCATGGCGACCTGATTCTTGGCCGCATCGCCGATCAAACGCTCAGTATCAGTGAAAGCCACATAAGACGGCGTCGTCCTGTTCCCCTGGTCATTGGCTATGATCTCAACGCGGTCGTGTTGCCAAACACCCACACAAGAGTACGTAGTCCCTAAGTCGATACCAATTGCAGGACCCTCACTCTTTGCCATGGCTAAATCACCAAAAACTCGTAGAAAGTAAATGAAAACAAAGAGAATTGTAATTTGAGAAAAGAAAATTCACAGAGATTCTCGAGAGCACTGATCTTGGTTTGCCGAACTGAGGAGACAACAGGGGAGAGCTGGCTTATAAGAAGAAAGTACGATTTCTCGAAGGTTCCCGATCTTGGTTTGTGAGCCGTCGGATCAACAATTTTTTTTTAAACGGCTTTAATTTCTCATTGGAGGGCTCTCCCGCTTTTTCTTCACTCTTCTTTAACTCTCTAGGCAGTTCGAGAATTTTCTGCTATGGGGTAACGTGTTTTCCTCATGCGACACGCCGTTGCGGGGTTGAGAAATCTTGGCCATTGAAAGTATATGTCGGCTAATTCACAAAAGGAAGATCGGAAAAATACAAACAAAACAGGGATATGATGAGAAACCAAGGCTGTTAAAAGTATGGCCCATTTAGGTACAGAAATTATATTATTTCATTTTTATTAGATTTTATCTTCTCATTATAATTTTTTAAAATTTTATATAAATATAATAAATAATTTCATTTTTTTTAATCTCAAAATAATAAAAATATTAAAAAAAAATATTTTAATTTTATTTAATTTTTAACTTTTATATAAAATCATTTTATTTAAATTAGGCCGATCAAAATTTTCTTTTTTCGAACAAGTTTAAGAATTATTGACTGTATATTTCTAATAGAAATCTGATTTCTATCAATTTTTTTTTTCAGCATCACAAAACAACATATGGTTTAAACATCCTAAGAAGTTAGAACACCCAATATACAACTGATTTACAATGCTAATATATAAGTGCAATAAAAGTAACTAAAGCTCACCCTTCAAATCTCTACAGCTTTCAATTACTCAAAAACAAAGATCAGATTACAGTACACAGAAATCTATATATATATATATATATAGGCAATATGCAAAATACATTTATTTAGTTTAATTATGCGATTGTTTTTAATAAATAATATTATTTTTATTAAAAAATTAATTTTGATTAATAATTTATTCATTTTTGGTTTAAAAAACTAATTTCTAATAAAATTTTGACAGAAAATAATAATTAAGTAGATGATAAATAATTTATTCTTTTTTGTTTATACTATAATGTTCTTTATTTTTTTTTCTTTCTTATTTTGTCTGGGCTCTATGTGTGTATATTTATTTTATTTTATATTTATTATATTTTTTTAGTTATGCAATTATTTTTAAGAATTGATATGATTTTTATGAAAAAAAAAAACTTGTATCATGCTTTTGGGTTATGCTTGTATTTGTAACATGAAATTTTAATAGGCTTGTTTGCTTTCAGGAATAAAACCAAAATTCAAAACACATCTTAAACTCATTATTACACTTTTTCAAATTCCTATATAAAATATAATAAAAAATTGAACTTTTTCAAATTCCAAAATCACTTTTTCAAATCTCAAAACAAAACTAATATTAAAAAAATATTTTATAACAATATTTTATTCTTGTTTTTTAATATTTATCTCATCTCATCTCATCTCATCTCTGAAAATAAATAATATCTTAAATATTTAAATTTATTTGATCATATATTTCAATCAAATATCAAACATATATAATATATTAATTATATTTTTTGGCTATTTATTTTATATTACTATGTTATTAATTTTTTTTTTTTCCAATACTCGATTTGGGCAAAAAGGAAAATTAGAGAACTTTTTTGAAATTTGAAACTCTCATTTTTTTTAATTTGATATGCCATTGACTCCAAAGATCCCTAGCTACTTAACAACTCCAGATTGCATGGTTAATCGATTCATCATTAATATTGCATAGGACATAGAAAAACATTCAACACTTTTCTCTTAAAGAGCCCCAACTTAGTAGGGAAAGTTTCTAAACAAACTCTCAATACAAATGATTTAATATGATTCAGGATTTTCAGTTTCCATAGATTGGTCCATTCCTGCTTAGCCAAAACATTTTTAGAAGATTGTCCTCTTGCATTTTCAAGCATCTCTATATGTTTATGGTAAGTACTCTTCACTGTAAACAGACCATTTTTGATACCCAGCCATATTAACTTGTCTTCTTTACCATATAAACTAATAGGGATCTTAGTGATTATATATCTATTCTCCTCTTGAAAGGTAGCTAAGAGCAAGTCCCTCTTCCATTGTTTAGTCTCCCAATTAATCAAATCATAAACTCGAGAGTCTTCAGGAATGTTTTTAATAGGAGATTGGATTTTGTAAGAGGGTCTCGGCACTCATCTACTTTTCCGGACCTTAATTTCTTTACCATTTCCCACTCTCCATAGGGAACCTTCTTCCAACAAATTTCTAGAGGCACAAAGGCCCCTCCAAATCATTAAGGACCTCGGCCCTAATTTGGCATTGAAAAATCAGAGTTTGGAAAATACGTGGCCTTCAAAATCTAGGAAATGAGAGAATTAGAATTTTGAATAATCTGCCAACTTTGTTTGGCCAATAAAGCAAATATTAAAACTCTCAAAATCTCTAAAGCCCAATCCCCATATTCCTTTGGGCTTCCCCATATTTTTCCAGGCCACCCAATGTAATTTCTTTCATTCTCCATGAAACTCCACCAAAAATCATTCATAAGTCTATATATCTCTTTTAGCAGAAGCTTAGGCAATTTAAAAACTCCTATACAATAAGTTGGGATAGCATGTATAACAGTTTTTAGGAGAATTTCTTTTCCTGCTAGGGTGAGGAATTTTGTCTTCCAATTGCTCAATCTCTCCCTAATTTTATCCATGATACTTTTAAATGCTTTTTGTTTTGATCTCCCCACTATAGTCGAAAGGCTTAAATAATTTTCATAAGAACAAGTGGCTTGGGTACCAGGTATGTTTAGAATGTAATTTTTTGTGTCTTTTTTAGTATTGGAGTTGAAGAGAGAGGATTTTATTAATAGCAACCCACTCACTAGCTTTTGCTTTGCAAAAATTCAAACTATCATCCGCAAAGAACAAGTGGTTTACACTAGGACTGCCCTACTAATTTTGAAACCATGAATTTTCTTGCTTCTCTCAACTCTATTAATCATAAAACTCAACACCTCAACCACCAATAAAAACAAGGTCAAAGTTGCATTGTGAACCCCCAAAGAAATTATCAATACTCAAGTTGGCTCCCTCCCATTGCAGGTGTCATTAAAATTAATTGGGATGTAGCTTTAAATAAAGAGAAGAGCATAATTGGGATTGGCCTAATTGCTAGAAACCATGAAGCAGAAGTGGTGGCTACAAAAAAAATTGCATTGGCATCCTTCATGGACCCTTTCTTGACGGAAGCTATAGGGGCAAAAAAGGCATCAATGATGGCTAGGCAAATGAACTTCAATTCAGTTATAATTGAAGGGGACAACGTGCAACTTATCAAGGAGTTAAATCTGAATTCAAAATGATGGGATTGTAGTGGCATTGTAATTAAAGATACTATTAGTTTATTGTCTCCTCTAACTTGGAAGCCTATGTGGGTAAATAGGAATGAGAATGTAAATACCCATTTCTAGTAAAAGAAGCTAGTTTGCTAGCTGAGGGAGTGTATGAATTGGTAGTTTTACTAGTATTGTAACTCTCTTGTTATCTCTTTTTATTGTTATGAGTGAGAAAGTTTCCTTTCAAAAAAGAAAAAAAAAAAAAGAACAATGACATACTATCATGACCCAGAGCTCTAAAGAATATAATTTTTATAAAATAAAATAAAATAAAATAAAATAAATATTATAACGTTGATTAAATATTGACAATAAAAAATATTTTATTTGTTGATATTAAAAACCTATAAAATAATAAATTTCATGTTAATTTGTACAATATCATACTTAAGAATCTTAAGATGTTTGTTACCTTAATTCAATATCATTGTATATAAGATCGAGGGAAATAATCAACATGAAATTATCAATCAACTCTTTAATTTATTATTTTATAAAATAAAAATTGATCTAATAATTATGTACCAATGAACAAAATCACACAAACACAATACCACAAAAATATGATACCAATTAAAGCAATATATATGCATAGCAAAACTCCCACCGCTTAGAACTAAGGTGGACGTGAATGACGGGCTTTAAAAATTCCCACTGTTTCTCTTTGATTTTTCTAGTTCTTTTCTTATGTTCTCTTGGAAAACAATGTCACCTCTTCTGCTGTTTGTTTTTTTTTTTTGTTTTTTGTTTTTAAATTTGAGTGCAAGTTTAATAGGAAATTTTTAATTATTCAACAAAATTGGATTAAGGTGGATGCGTCATCATGTTAATTAAATTTGGACTGAAAGGTGAGCCCAACATGGAAAATCACATAATGTTATTAATAATGTAAAATTTTATTAAATGTCGATTCTTTCTTAAGTCGGTAATATAAAACTTGATGCATCCAATGACAAAAATAAGAGAGAAGATATTCGAGTGTAATTCTTCAATATATTCATATGCTGGTTTGTACAGATTATATAGAGAAAATTTTACAAGTTTTTTTCGATCTTGGGACTTTAGATCACGCCAACAATTGATCAAAAGTTGTTGGAATCAGGAGCCAACAATTGTTGGGATTAGAAGTCAATAGTTGTTGGAGTTAGGAGCTAACAATTGTTGAACAATTGTTGGAGTTATGACCTTTGAGAACAGCTCACGCCAACACTCTCTCTCAAGTTAGTATGTACAAATCTCTAAGGCATAACTTGTCTAGTGAGTTGTAGAAATCTTTGCTTGATACGGCTTTTGTAAGTATATCAGCTAGCTGGTTCTCGGATTTTACAAATGGAAATCGGATTGTTTTTTATCGAGATTTTCTTTGATGAAATGTCGATCTACTTCCACATGTTTGGTTCAATCATGTTGGACTGGATTATGTGCGATGGCTATAGTGGCCTTGTTGTCGCAAAAGTGATTCATTTCAGTGGTAGATGCAAAATCCAACTCAGTTAGCAGCTTTCTAAGCCAAAAGAGTTCACACAAACCTTTTGCCATTCCACGAAATTCAGCTTCTGCACTTGATAATGCCACTACCCTCTGCTTCTTAATCTTCCATGTAACAAGATTCCCTCTAACAAACATAAAGTAGCCTGAGGTAGACTTTCTGTCTGTAATATTTCCTACCCAGTCAGCATCTATATACCCGTCTACCCGCATCTCGCCACTTTTCCACTTTGAGTTAGTGTAGCCATCTACTCCGAGATGATTGATCTTTGAGAACATAAGTCCTTTTTCTAGGGAAGATTTTAGATACTGAAGGATTCGGATCACTACTTCCATGTGATCTTTACTAAGATTGTGCATAAATTGACTTACAACACTCACGGCGTATGCAATATCTCGGCGAGTGTGTGAAAGATAGATTAGTTTGCCAACTAATCTTTGGTACCTCTTTTTATTGGTTGGTACTTGGTCCAAAAATTCTCCAAGTTTGTGATTCTAAATAATTGGAGTGTCAGCCGGTTTGCATTCCAACATCCCAACTTCTGATAGCAGATCTAGTACATATTTCCGTTGAGAAATGAATATTCCTTACTTAGATCTTGCGACCTCAATTCCTAGAAAGTACTTGAGTTCTCCAAGGTTCTTCATTTCAAATTCCACTCCCAACTGTTTTTGAAGTTGAGCAATCTCCTCCTCATCATCTCCTGTAATGATCATGTCATCCACATAAACTATCAAGGTTGTTATCTTCCCATTCTGACATTTTAGGAACAACATATAATCTGAGTTACTTTGTTGGTAGCCATTCTTCTTCATTGCCTGACTGAAACATCCGAACCATACTCGAGGAGATTGTTTCAATTCGTATAGTGCACGCTGCAGTTTACACACAATTTCAGTTTTTGAGGATGTCGTGTATCCAGGTGGTGTATCCATATACACTTCTTCTTCGAGATTGCCATGTAGAAAGGCGTTCTTGACATCGAACTGATGTATAGACCAGTCAAGATTGGCTGCAAGTGACAACAGTATTCTAACTGTATTCAACTTGGCAACTAGTGAGAAGGTTTCTTGATAGTCTACACCATAAGTCTGAGTATACCCTTTTGCTACTAGCCTTGCCTTATATCGTTCTATGGATCCGTTAGCTTTTTGTTTGATGGAGAACACCTATTTACATCCCATCGTCTTCTTTCTTGTCGGTAATGGGACCAGAGTCCAAGTTTTGTTCTTCAAGAAGGCCTCCATTTCTTCTTTCATTGCCTGGGTCCACTTTGGATCGACCAATGCTTCTTGGACATTAGTGGGGATCTAACATGTGAAGAGTTCTCTCGCAAAATTCTTGAGTGGTTCAGACAGTTCCTTGGTAGAGATATAGTTGGTAATTTGATATTTTGACCATTGTTCCTAGATATCCGGCGAATATCGATTTGGCAGCTTGCCGCGATTGTACCTGTAAGGTAAATTATATCTAGTGGATGTATTTATACTATTTTGAGAGGGTGTAGAAAGATTACCTTCCTCAGGGGTATTCTCAGGATATGTGTCTGTCAGTACGGAGAGGGGGTCCGTAGTAGTTTCAGTCATTCTGGAAGGTGTTTCTGATAGCATTGGATCGTTCCTTGATGGTTCCACACTAACCACTATTTCATTATTTTGATCACCACGCCAGTCAAATCTTAACCAATTCGTCGCTTCACTTTGTGTCTCCCTCTGAAGCGAAGAACCGGAGGTCGGTGTAGGAAAGAAGTTATCGGATTCCAAAAAAGTTACACCCATGGTCACATAGGTGCGCTAAGTGATGGGATCGTAGCACCGATATCCTTTTTGGTAAATCTCGTATCCCAGGAACACGCATCGGAGGGCACACGACTCCAGTTTGGTGCGTTGATTCTTGTGGAGATGGACATAAGCCACACACCCAAAGACTTTGGGTGGAAGCATCATGACCGTTGGAAGCGGAACATAAGTGGACAAGGTTTGGAGGGGAGTTTGAAACTCGAGAACCTTAAATGGCATGCGGTTGAGAAGATGAACTGCGATGGAAATTGAGTTAGTCCAATGTTTAGTGGGTACATTTGCTCCAAGGAGTAAGGCTCGAGCGGTTTCAAGTATATGTCGATTTTTTCTCTCAGCAATGCCGTTTTGTTGAGGAGTCAGGGGATACGAGGTCTCATGGAGAAGACTATATTTCTAAAAATATTCCTGAAATTGCCGATTTATAAATTCGCCACCATTGTCGGAGCGAAGAACTCGAATCTTCACAGAGAATTGCGTCTGAACCATAGTATGGAAAGATTGAAACACAAAGAATACTTCATCCTTGTGTTTTAACAGGTAGAGCCAAGTCATGCGATTACAGTCATCAACAAATATCACAAACCAACGGATGCCAGAAACAGAAGATATTGGAGAAGGACCCCATACATCGAAATGAATTAAAGCAAAATGGACAATATTTCTATTCAAACTTAAAGGATAGGTAGCTCGATGACTCTTAGCTAAAATGCAAGTATTACATTTTAGATCACAAGCTTGTGTTTGGAAAAATAAATCAGGATGTAAATACCTTAAGTAGTTGAATGAGTGGTGCCCCAAGTGATATTGCCATAGCCAGAACTGGTGTTCCTTATTGCTCAGTGGATTATACATGTGATTCGCACGACCCGTACTGAAATCGTCCATGTAGTATAGCCCCCCTCTCTTAGTACCATGCCCAATGATCTCCTTCGTGAGAATATCCTGGAGTAAACAAAAAGTAGGGTATATAAGGACCACGCAATTCAAATCAGTAGTTATCTGACTAACAGATAATAACTTATGCGAGAGAGAGGGAACACATAAAGTATTTTTCAATTGAAGACAAGGAGTAAGAGCCACAGATCCGGCTCCTGTGACTAGAGATAAATTCCCATTAGCATTAGCAATATTTATACGTCAGGAAGAGGATTTTTCATAGAAATTCATCGCATCAAAAGTCATATGATCAGTTGCTCCTGAGTCAAGAAGCCAGGAATATCCGTTTTCATATGTAACAGCAGTAGGGGTAAAACAGGAAACTCCAATTGTCCCCTCATCCAACAAACCTGAAGCCATCAACGTAGAATTTCCCAAAAAACTTTCATCCATACTATCAAATGTGGTTTGGGGCAGCATAAATAGTTCATTATCTGGAACATGGGTAAATCTTGAACTTATAGATTTACCTTCCCCCAAAGAAGTAGGCTGCCCTTGGGTCAAAATTCATGTGGGCATCAAGGAGAAAGCAGGTTCAGCAGCAGCAATTGACACCTTCCTAGTGCTTCCTTCACCGTTGGCAACCTTCCCCAAGCCTCTTGCGCTTCTAGTGCCATCTTTCTTTTTTCGAACTTGCAACTCTTGCCACCACTCCGGGTAGCCGTGTAGCTGGAAGCAGGTGTCTTTGGTGTGCTTGTTGCCACCACAATGGGAGCATTTCAGGCTGTCAGTGGAACCACAGGGCTTGACAGGAGCCTTGGCTGAAAAACCTAAGCTATGGAGTCCGAGTTTCACATCTAGGGACACCATAACAGCACCAGAGATGCTATCGCCATCGCCTCCCTTTAGCACTGATTGTCGGGCGGCTTCCCGGCGCACTAGAGCATAAGCTTGCTCCACGATCGGGAAGGGTTTCATCTGGAGAACGTCACGTCGCACGCTATCCAACTAGTCGTCGAGCCCGTACAGGAAGGTATGAACCCGATCCTCCTATACCAATGAATTGTATTGTTGGATATCAGCTGTGCATCGCATCGGATTGGGGCGACGAAAGTCGAATTCGTGCCACAATCCTTGTAAACCATTGTAATATCTTTCGAGTGAGTCACCAGATTGTCGGAGACGAGATACTCGACGTCAGAGTTTGTAAACCTGAGATGAATCACAACCATCAAAGTACGTGGTGGCAATTGCATCCCAGACTTATTTAGCAGTCTGGAATCGGATGAAATTTCCGATTAGGGAGGGATCCATTGAGTTGAGCAGCCATCCCTTGACAATGGCGTTATCTGTGCGCCATTTGTGAAAGGATGGGTCGATTTGAAAGGGTTGAGGAGTGTCGCCTGTAATATATACTGATTTGTCTTTGCCGGACATATATCTCGACAATTTGGGACTATAAAGCATAGTTAGAACCGTCTAACTTAATGCCTATTGGTGTAGCGGAGGTTTCTGTAATGATGGTCGGGGTAAGGATGGTGGTGGTATCAACAACATTGGTTTCTTCTGGGATTTCGGGGTTGGCCATATCTGGAGGTGGAGTTGTGGAGAGTCAGGAATTGTCCTGCTCTGATATCATGACAAAAATAAGAGAGAAGATATTTGAGTGTAATTCTTCAATATATTCATATTCTGGTTTGTATAGATTATATAGAGAAAATTTTACAAGTTTTATTCGATCTTGGGATTTTAGATCATGCCAACAATTGATCAAGAGTTGTTGGAATTAGGAGTCAACAATTGAACAATTGTTGGGATTATGAGTCAAGAGTTGTTGGAATTAGGAGCAAACAATTACAATTGTTGGGATTAGAAGTCAATAGTTGTTGGAGTTAGGAGCTAACAATTGTTGAACAATTGTTGGAGTTGTGATTTTTGAGAACAGCTCATGCCAACATCCAGGAATTTAAGATGTGAGTTAATGATTAATCAATTGGATTATAACCGGCTGAAGAAATTTAAGATTAATCCAGAAAAGCATGAATTGATAGAATAAATGGAATTAATAACATGCATTACATCAGATGGAAACTGAGATTTTTAACAGACATTAAACAAAAGATGAATTGTAAATGATAAAATTTTAAGAGCTGTTAAACTAATACTTTTCCATTAGATAATCATTTTATATATATAAAGATAGATATATATATATATATATATATTTATATCTATATATATATATCAGCACCATCTCCTTAGTTCATATTGGCAATGAACGAGTGACAGATGCCCTCTTACACATTTACCACTAAGGAGAATCTAGTAAGAAACTGAATTTAAACATGGAAGAATCAAAGAAACCATTTTTGCATCAAATCCCAACCGAACTATCACCTTTTTCAGGAACTTTTATTTAATCTTATCGTAAGCCTTACTAATATTCAACTTAATAAATATCACACCATGTTTATCGCTTATTATTTTTCTTATAAAATGGACAACCTCATAAGCAAGCAATATATTATCTGTAATAAATCTCCTCAAAACAAAAGCACATTGAATAGGAGATATAACTTAAGGCAAAATAATTTTCAATCTATTAGTAATCATTTTTGCCATTACTTATACGCTTACTTACAGAAGCTAATAGGTTTGAAATTCTGAAGTTTTCCAAAATCTTGCTTATTTGAAATAAGGCCAATATAAGTGGTATTAAATTCAAATGGAATGATTCCTTGATTCAAATTAGAGAGCACTATTTTTACTAATAAATCTCCAACAATATGCCAATATTTTTGATATAAAGTATGAGTCATACCGTCCATTCCCAACGCCTTCATAGAATTCATTTGAAACAACTCTTCCTTAGGCCCCACTTTCATAAATGGCTGCAATAGAATCTCATTCATGTTCGTGATAATATGATCTGAGGTCATAAATATGATTGCTTTTATTTTATTTTTATTTTTTTCTATCCCTTTGATTTGAGATCTCTCCACTGAAAAGGAAGAGAGATCTCACATAGAATTTAGATCTCAACTAAGGTACAAATTATTTAAAAATATTAATTTTTAGTGCCAATTGTCAAATTTAATGGTATATGATCTAAATTTGAAAGAAAAAAAATGAAGTAATTCGTTGAATCAAAATGTTCAAAGGATCACCTAGTCCAAAGATTTATGTCTAGTCTTTGTCCGCACCTTGGAGAAAATGAGCTTTTATCATCTTAAATTAGATGTTTTATTGGAAAAATCTAAGGGTAACTATCATGATTATTTTACCATTTGTATAAATAGGAAAAAAATAACTTTATTTCAAAAGGTATGAAATAAATTGACTTTTTATTGTTCAATTTTATTCACCTCAAATTGATTATTCTAGTTTTTGTTCTTGTACATTTTAAATAGTTTGAAACTGGTCTTGAGCATCGAGGTCAAAGTTCTAGGGTTAGTGGTAAGGGTTCTGCAACCTTATTGCATGTTTTTCGATAAAATTATTCTACATAGAATCTTCAAATAAAGACTGCTCTTGCAAGCACATACAATTATGGTTAAAAAAATTTAAAATTACAATAATATCATTTTCAAAATGATTTCTTTTCTCCTTTTGCCCCTATACATTAATGGGACTATATGAGACTACATATGCAGCCCCTCACCCAAGACTGCAAATAAAATTTCTCTTTTTGATATTTTCTAAAAGTCTTGTTTCTAGCAAATGTTTTTGTGGAAAATCTTATGGTATATCCGTTCAACCTATTTAATCCTAAATTAATTTCTATTTTTAATTTTTCAAAAGTAGCTGTAGCTATAGATTTTAAAAAATAGATTAAATATACTTTAATTAAAATTCAATCCCAAGTTTTTAAAAAATAGAAAAGACTGCATTTGGATGTCGAGATAAGTTTGGTTATTTAAGTTCTGTATAATAATAGTGAATTGAGATAGTTGACTGAGTTTTATCAAATCTACTTAGATGAGTTTAAAATATATTTAATTGTTGATGTATTGTAAAATTTGTGGGATTTACTACTATTCATGCTAGGTATTGATCCCCACACGCACCAATTGGATGTGATTGTTTGAAAAATAAATAATTTCTTGTAACGTCATGCGGAACCGTCAAGTAACAAAATCCCACTCAACATGGCGCTCAAGCGGGGTTTTTAAATCTTAGCTTGAGTGTTGGTATACTTCGCTTGAGCGCGCTTCATTAGAAAGGAAAACCCTATGCCGCTCAAGTCCCTACATTTTCACACAAACTTATATTGTTCTATCTCTTTTTATTCACACAAACCAGTGGGCTTTTCACACCATTTCACTCAACAAATTGTTTTCAATCAACAGTAAGGTCATTCACAACTCATCAATTTCATTTCTTTCTCCTTGCATTATTCTAGATGCGAAACTAAAAAAACTAGGGTTTTGCTATATGGGTGTTTAAACCCTTGTTTGCAGCTTCTCTGCACTCCAAGTATGCCTCTACAATTTAATTAAAAAGAATTAGTTTATAACTATTTTAATTTTTATGTGTTTAATTCCCATTAACAAGTACTGCATTTTTTAAATTATCTTTCACCTTGATCTTTGGTATATTTCATATTTTTAAAGTTAAAAGTTCACTTTGCTGATGATCATATTCCACATAGGCTGTGGGAATCCACTTATCTTTTGTGCTTGTCACTTTCACTGAGGCTGTTTCCAGTATATAAACAACTACAACACATACGTAGTATTCTATCGATGAATGTTGAACAGCTGTGATTGTACACTGAAAACATAATCCTCAATGACATGTTGAGCTTTGGCTATTGGGAAGATTCACTTTAGTCTAATTGTTTCTGTCAATTTATTTTTTTCAATGGCCACAAGAGTGGCAAAAAAAATAGAGTGATTTTTCTAAACTAAAGTAAAAGTCCTGCTTCATTCTTATAACAATTTTCTACATAAAACATAATGATCCATATAAAGTATCTGACTTTTTAGCTCTCAAGTGCACCAAGAAAATTTCATTTTAGGTCTTCTTAAGTATTTGGGCTACTTAACTTGTTTTGTGAAAATCTAATTGGAAATACATTTGTACTCACCAAAAAGAGGGAATCCCAGGTTCTAAATTAGGGCAAGTGGTGGAGGTTTTAGTTCACATGCTAGGAGATATATATTTGATTGCTTAAAAACATATCACATGGAAAAACTAGATTTGTTCTGTTTCAACTTTTTTGCCTTGTAATCTACATTACACCATTATATATATAGAAAAAAAGAAAGCAGTAGTGCTATGCTATCTCACAAGCCTATGTATCCAAACCCTGCTATATAATATACCAAATCTTGGAAAACCAACTTCTCTATCTCATTCAAACCTTCCTTTACATCATAATCAGAAAACCCATGTTTAGGAGGAAGGGAATCTACTCACATCAACCAAAAGTTCAGAAAGGGTAATTGAAATAGTTAAATGAGTTTGAGGATGATAATAATGCAAAAAAAAAAAACAAAAAAACAAAAAAACCATGCTGCGGTAGCAACTAATGTTTGATTTGTTGGTTTGGTAGGTACAACATATGATCTACTTGAGAGCTGTCGTGTTTCCTGTTTACTGCAAGTACTGTTCAATGAGTTTACATCCCCATTTGGATACACAACTCAGTCTAGTGTACTTCATTTTAGATTGAATTTTCTCACTTATATGTATATATATGTTTATGTGTCTTTGTATGTGTTGGCTCCTATCAATTAGCTCGTTCACTCATCTATTTATTGTTTTTCCTATTTATAGTTGTGCTATCATGTCCATCCCTGTCAAAATCCTCCTACCCCAACTTAAGGACAATTCCATAATGTTCGGGCAAATGACCTCTTTGCTGAGAACTTTTCTCACTGCACTCCTATCGTTAAGCATGAGGTTGCTCTATGTGAACTTACCCATATCATTTTGTCTCACATCTTTGAGTCTCGCCAGTAGATATCCTTAATCATATCATTTTATCTCACTCCATCTTTCCAATTAGTCTGAGAGTTTTACTCCAATATTCATGTCATCTTAGAAGATGGCTCTTATAAGGTCAATTTCTGGAACATCCACTTCCGATTGATTTCGAACATGTTAGCCCAAACCCAGACTATTCGTATTTACATACCTCTCCTCCCAGCAAACCATACATCCACCAATTCTTGTGTGGATACTAGGTAGCTTAGGATGGTCAGTGTCCATTTCAGACCACAAATTTCCCACCTGACTATCTTCTTCTCAGTAGGATCGTTCTCACTAACTTTTATCTTATTGCTCACTTGAGTGATATTGGCCTTGACAGAGCCACTCTTCTGTATGCACTAATAAGAGACCTCTCCATTGATTTGGGGAGTCATCTTTGTACTTTCATTCTTGAAGTGTTTCGGTCCAACAATAGATAGACTGGATTGCCATTTGTCAGTCTTATCATGCACATTGCTTTATCTCAATTGGTACCCATTCTTCCCCATGAGCCTAGAGTCCCTCATAAGGCACCCATTGGTTGTAAGACTGTCTAGCTAAGTCGTGCTCATATTCGGATAAATTTCTCAAACGTTTAGTATCCTCCTGCACCCACTTTTCGGCTGCCTGGCTTTAGGTTGTCTCAGTCATCTACCTTTTATCCATCTAGCTCAGCACCGTCCAGTTCTGCACCAGGTTCAATTAAGCCGACGTTACATATGCTACTTGATTATTTGGTCTGCATTGATGCTGATGTTGATACTCCTCAGCAGCATGTGACCTGACACTTCAATGAAATAGAGGCGCGCCTAGATGACTATTGGTAACGATGTTAATGCTAGTAATGATGATGATGTTGATGATGATGGTGGCGATTGATATCTAGGTTAAGTAGGAGGAGTATGCGTTATATGTAAGGAGATCTGATATATAGCTCGGCCCACCACAATTGTAGGATAGGATCCACGAGGTAAAATCATGAAAAAGTTCAACATTTGTCTTTGATTTCAGCCACCAATTTTTGTGCTAATGGTTTGTCTATGAAACACAGTTTTTGTTTTGCTAATGAAGTTATTCTTGACAAAATGTTTGCATCTCATGTGTATGCTTGACTTTGCTTAGCAATGTTGTACTAGCAGAATGATGTGATATGTGTGAATACTGAATGCTTATATGTTTTCGTTGGTTTCGGTATATGTTAATGTAAAAATAATAATGGAGAAGCTGTTATTGTGAGAACATTTGTACAATTTTGTCGTCACATGGGTTTAAGTTGTATAATGTGAAAAGGGGTTGAATTGAGCAAAAGATGGCTCGATTGTGAACCACAAAATTTCGCTTGACAGGTGCTAGATGTGGCGCTTTGAGCCTCTTAGAGAGAATTCGCTCAAATCTCGTTCGATGTTGTGCTCAAGCCGACCCCTCTCAGAGAGTTTACTCGATACTCGATCGAACCTCACACGACGTATTGCTCGAGGGAGTAAGTAAGACATTCAAGCATATTCATCCACTCGAACCAGTTTTGCAGTCCATTTTGATGAAATTATCAAAGTATGAACATTATTTTATTAGTTCAATAAAATACTCACAATATCATTGCCCCGTTCATTCAATGATTGAGTCATGGAGTTGAACATCGTCAGATATAGATATAAATAAAGTGATTGTATATGACAAGCTATTTTTTTCGGATTGATATAACCAAAACATTTGTTGGACCCCTTTTTCGATTTACCCTTGTTGCCCTGTAGCATGCACCCACATTGGTAGTGTAATAACATCCCACGTTGCAGTTGTCACCTATGCAACTGCAGTCGACATGTTAGGCTCATGAAATTATCCATTGGTGTTGTCCTCATCATTCTATCCTAGATAGATATTTATCGGGATTGTTGAACGCCATAAATGCCTCGTCATTAGGTGTAACCATGGCAATAAAGTTATGTATTGTGCAACATGCAATGATAAGATAACATTGCCAAATTGGAAGGTATTCCGGCATTAACTTTAAAATTCAAAATTGTCGCTTCAAGGAATCAAAAGCTCATTCAATCAGAATATCTCGAAGATATGAATATCGATAATTAAAAAATTTTTTATATCCTTGAAAGGTAGGACTTCTATGATGTTCTGATCTATGATATCTCACCCATGGATACAACGGCATAAATGTCTCAGTGCAAGAAAATGCAGAATCTACCAAATAATAATAGCCTGAAAACTTAGTACAACATTAATGGATTATAAAGATGGTCTAAATCAGGAATCTCGTAAATATGGAACATAACAACAAACAGAAGGAGCAAGTATTACCGTCTTCAGGTCATGGAACTTATTCTCCAGTCACTATAAGCATTGATTAAAATGCGAGCATCATGGGCTGTGCCTTCCCACCAGGCATATACGAATGTGAATTTCATATCAAAATCACAGACACACAAGATATTTTGCTTGATCTGGTGATGCTTGTATATACATTAGTAACGGATGCCAGCACACTTTCGTCAATGAATGTCCCATCCATTGCACCATGACATTTCTGTAGATTTGTATTTAACTATCAAAATTGTGTATTATTAAACAATATGATCATTTGTTGAGTGCATTTCCCTTGCATTAATTTAGCAAAGTAGATAAGGGGCCATAAATTTACCTTAAACCATGGATAATGTTTGAGATTTTTCGCTATATAAAGCATCACCCTAGTCGTCTTCGTTGGTTTAAGGACATGGCACATTAGTCAAAATAATGCCTGCATAACTTTGTAAACCCATGTGTTTGTTATTTCAACCGAATTTTGAAATAGGTTAGCTGAATGTCGTTGAACAATACCATGTCCAACGGTGTAGCAAAACATTACTAACGCTTCCTTAATTGTGACCTCTCGTGATGAATCACGCAGCCCCATCTGTCCAAACTGACTAGATAAGACTGTAAATGCATAGACCTCCATTTAAAACTACTCATAATAGCTCGCAGGATGTCCATTTAATACTGCAATAATGTATTGAAGTCATAAACCCCTTTTAATTATATTAGTCAATTGCGCTCCTTGCATGACTCCATATCATTCATTATTAAAGCGAAAGCGACAACGTGTCACTCTAACCTTAAATTCATGATATCAAAAATGGAGAATAAGAATCTATCAAGTATAGTTTGCAATCAACTCACTCGTAAGCTAGTGAAAGGTATTTTTATGCCTATGATCTATGGCAAAACTTTAATGAGCACTGCCAGCGATCTAAAAGACTATCTCTCTCATTTCATCACTCATAAGGAAAGTTTTGAAATTGCCTCTGTCTGCTTTTAGTTTTGGAGGACTCAATTTCCAGGCTTGGAATGCCTGAACTGGTTGATCCGCCATATAGGCTGGATCGCGTCTGCTAGGGATCGCCTTGTTTTCTATAGAGTTCCTTATTTTACCACGCTACTTATACTGTGGCTTGGGAATTGCAAGTTGGGCACGAGATTAGTGCATGAACGACACCACTATTAGAAGAGACACCTATTCGTAGAGTCCATCGTCACACTTTTCCCATGCTTCATGATTTATGGTGAATTTCACAGGTTATTACTAGAGCCCTCCCTGCTTGCGTTGTTCTCATTGGAATTTACGTTAGCATTCAACCAACTATCATTGTTAATTCTACACTTGTAAGAATAATGTCGATGCAACCATTAATTTCAATAAATGCATATAGCAATTAACATAGTAGGAAAAAAAATAAATTCACATTTTTATGAATGTAGCAACTACTTTTATTAAAAGCAAGCCAATGTTTGAAAAGAAACTAGGAAATGGGAATAACATTATTAGGAAATAGGAGAAGTGAAGGAAGCCATAGTAGCACACAAATGTTTAAGAAACCATCATAACTTATTAAATAAAGTGCTACATCAACCACACATGCAGGCTTGATATGTGTGCTTAGTTTAGAGTCACTAGACCCACTCTAATATCAGCTCTAGAGAAATGTTCTAAAATATAGCCAACTTATGACGATCTATTAGAGCTTCCACTGCACAAATATGAATGTCCAGTCGTAAGGGAGTGGTAATGTCCTGAAGCCACTGCATACATTGGGCAACACTACTAAAGGCTGCATCACCTAAAGCAGGATTTGAAGCCTCACCTCTATTGCGCTTTGAACTGCATGCTTCAAACATCTTTGCATCCAAGTCTGACCGTGCCTTTGCACTTGTGGCAATTGTTTGCAGGGCATGACTAAGCTCTCGTGAGATCTAGGGACTAACTGAATCCCTACATTACCTACAAGAATTCCCTAACTGCGGCACCTCTAATTGATTGATTGATCTCGACGACACCAGTGCAAGTGCCCAAAATTAGACCTCAAGCCCTTAAATCATTCTCCAGCCATTGCTCCTCCGCTCTAGAGGGGGGTTCTTACATTGAGGCAAAATGAAGAACCCCTATTGCGACCACTTGGCCAAAAATCATGCAGAGAAGATCGTAGTGGGCACAATCGTTGGTCTCGAACTTCTTCCACTCACCTCGAACCTAAGCAATGGAGGTAGAAGAAATTATTAAACGAGTTTACTATACAATTACATCACTGCTTTAATCATATAATGGGCCAACAATTAATTACACAATGCAATAAATAAAGAATAAAGAAAATTTACCAAAAGAAGCGAAAGTTTACCCGGATTGCATTTGCCCAATGTTCTTCGATACCAATCACAGTTTTTGTGATGGGCTTCCTACCCATGCCCGTTTGTCCCATTAAATTTGTAAATTGGTGTTGTAGCTTCTTTAATCAAGAAATTTTCCCTTCATTTGTGATAATTCAACATGCTTAATACCAAATTCATTGATCTGCCCGGCAAGTCGAACTGTGTCATGATTTGTAATTTTGGGACCCCACCAATTTACCCTCCAAGGTTTCTTAATACAACATGTGAACTAGAATCTCCTCCAACTAGGGCTGTAAACGAGCCGAGCCGAGCAGTGTTTTGGCTTGTCGAGCTTGAGCTCGACTCAAAATACTTGAGCTCAAGCTCGAGTCCGAGTCCGAGTTTTTATTTATTATTTGTTCGAGCTCGACTTGATTAACCAAACTTCTGACTCGAGCTCGAGCTCGAGCCCATCTCACAAACAAACTCGAGTCGAGTCGAGTCGAGCCGAGCTCGAACTCGAATTTTTTTTTAATTTTCTGAATAAAATTTAAAAATAATTAATTAATTAATTACTAAAAAATTAATATTGAATATCTAATTAGTTGATATCTATTCATCATAACAATATGTTATATACTTATATATATTATTAATAAATACACATAACATGATAGCATATACATATTTCACATGTTTCTCACGTATTAATATATAAAATTATTAAATTTTATAGACTAATTATTATACAAATTATAAAATATAACCATGAAATATATTCATCATATAAATATAAGTAATAAGATTACATATAATATATTTAATTATAAAAATACTATACTTATATTATTAGCAATACCTATATATAACATATATACGTGTATATATTTATCAATATATAAATAAATTTTAATCGAGTTGACTCGAGTATAAACAAACGAGTCTTAATGAGTCTTAGCTGAGTCAAGTCGAGTTTTGTCGGGTATGTGTCATTTACTAATCGAGCGGATATCTACTTTTACGAGCGAACTTTTTTTTTTCATGAGTCAAGTTCGATTCGAGTTTAATTCAGCGAGTATCGAGCGGGCTATTGAGTAGTTTGGTTCATTTACAGCCCTACCTCCAACCTATCAAGACTCCTAACCATACTCAAGCCCCAACAAAAGCAACAGGCTCGAGATCATAACAGACTTATCTTACATTTGATTTTGTAATTCTATTTTACTTAACTTTTGTAATTTATTCTCTTATCCTTATCTCAAACTTGTAATCTATTAGTTGTAGCCTCTCCTAGATATCATATTGTAACAATTTTCATTATAAATATAAGCCTCGAGGTATAAGAATATTATCCTGGTTTTACCATTTGATGTATCCTTCCAAAACTATAGCTGATCAACTTGCTTTAGTCGACAAACCAGTAGCTGATGAGATTTAATCTCTTATATTGTGGGTGGTCTTAACCCTCAATATAATTCTTTCATCACATCTTACTCATTTTCTACAAAGGATACCTCAATGAATCTTGAAGAATTTCAATCTAAACTATTGAGTTATGAGCAACTGCTAGCCAATCAAACTCTTGCTGCTGAAACCAACTCTTTTGCACTCTATAAACATAAGGGATCTGGACCACCTCGAAAGCCAAAATTTGGAGCACCCAAATATCAAAATTCTAGCAGGGCCAGCAACCAAAAGAAGCCCTTCTATTTTCATAGGACTAATTATGCCTATCAGGGCAGATCCACCTCGTGAGCTTGTAGCCATGGTAGTTCAGTCCAATATCTTGCATGAAGATGAAGCTTGGTTAGCAGATAGTGGAGCCACTAATTAAATCACGTCAGACCTTGACAGTCTTATATTGCAGCAACCATACATGGGGACTGACTCTGTAGCTTTGGGAATGATAATGGTTATACCACTTACCATCTTTCTTTCTATGCTTTACATTTAAACAATACTCTACATTGTCCCAATATCTCAACCAATCTACTTTTCATTCAACACTTTTGTCAAAATAACAACTGCTTCTTTAAACTTACTGACTCATATTTTTTGGTGAAGGACAACCTAACAGGAGCAATACTCCTATAGGGACCAAGTGAGAAAGGTTTCTATCCCGTGCACTTTAAAGATTTTATCAAAAATAAAATGGAAAATGTAGCTCTGATTGGGGTCAAGACTTCTACTGATGTATGGTACCAAAGGCTAGGACATTCTCACTCACAGATCCTCCATCGAGTGCTTAAACATCATCAACTTCCAGTTCTATCCAACAAGTCTCCATCAGACTTATGCATGCCTTGTCAACTAGGAAAAAGGAAGCAACTTTTATTCAATAAATCAGATCATGTCTCTTCTAGGCCTAAGTTAATTCATAGTGATGTATGGACCTCCCCATTTTCATCAATAAATAGATTCAAGTAATATGTAATTTTTGTTGATGATTTTTCACAATATTTTTGGATGTTTCTTTTGAAACTCAAATCTGAATTGTTTGAATGCTTTGTCAAATTGAAATGTATCATTGAAAACCATCTCTCACTTAAAATTAAGCAATTCCAAGCTGATGGTGGAGGTGAATACATGTCTAATCTTTTTACCAAATTTCTCAATCAAAATGGCATCTATCATAGGTTCACCTGCCCACATACATCCCAACAGAATCGGATAGCCGAAAGGAAACATAGAAAAATATGTGAAACAAGCCTTAACTTACTTTCTCAATCCCATCTTCCATCTAAATACTGGGTAGAGGCCTTTCACATAGCAGTATGTGCCATTAATAGACCCTTATCTTCAGCCTTACAATTTGAAATTCATTTTACCAAGTTGTTCCATAAAGAAACTTATTACTCCTTCATGAAAATTTTCAGGTTGTGCTTGTTGTTCTCTCTTCAAACTATACACTAAGCATAAGTTGGAGTTTAGAAGTAAACAATGTGTATTCATAGGCTATGGGTCTAACCAAAAAGGCTACAAATGTTTGGATTTATAAACTCATAAAGTCTACATATCTAGACATGTAGTTTTTTATGAAAAGCTATTTCATGCACAGGACAAAGATTTTACCTCCTGCCTTACTCGAGAATGCTCCTTCAAATCAAGTAATAATCTTTGCCCATCTCATTTTTACTCTAATTATTTTGTGCCACCACTCTTAGACATTAGTAGCACTAATTCTCCAGATGCAGAATCAATCACTACAGAACCTCTTGAATCAACTTCTCATACTCCCGTCATAAAATCTGAATCTCCAATTCCCCACTTTACAGAAAACTCACAAATCTCAGGACCAGATCATCATCACCAAGATCCCCCACCTGACTCCATGTCTAACCTTCTAGCCACTTCCACCATTGTGACCAGATCCATGATTGGTCACTTGATACCCAAACAATTCCCAAGATTTCAATTGTATACCTCAGCAAAATTTACCAAATATCCTATGAAAGCTTTCCATAACAGTATGCTACCTTGTGAACTAACTTCATTCTCTCAGGCAGTGGCTAATCCTGATTGGTTAGATACAATGGACAATGAGTTTAAGGCACTGCTTGACAATAAAACAAGGACTCTATATCCAAGACCTTTAGGTAGAAATGTAATTTACAACAAGTGGGTGTATAAACTTAAACAAAAACCAGATAGTTCAATAGACAAGTACAAGGCCAGATTAGTGGTCAAAAGCTTTGAACAAAGACGTGGAGTGGACTATACAGAGACATTTAGTCCTGTCATTAAACTAGCCACAATTATACTCTTTATGTCTCTTGCTTTAAATTTTAATTGGCCCATCAAGCAATTGGATGTTTCTAATGCTTTTCTCCATGGTTTTTTCACTGAAGAAGTATTTATAGAACAACGCAAAGGGTTTGTTGATAAGAGGTATCCCAATTATGTGTCTAGGCTGCATAAGGCCATCTATGGCCTTAAGTAAGCCCTAGGGACATGGTACACTCGATTAACATAAGCATTACAGCAACTTGGTTTCACAAAGGTTCAATTCACATTTATGTACTTATTTATGTGGATGATATCTTAGTGACAAACTCACATAGTTCCAGCATTTCATGGTTGGTTTAAAACTTACAATAGGAATTCAAGACGAAAGACTTGGGGGACTTAACATACTTGTTAGAGTTCAAGTTCACAGAACCCCCCATGGCCTGCATCTTGGACAATCTAAATACATTTATGATCTCCTAGCTCGAACTAACATACCTGGAGCTAAGCCATACCTTGCTTCTTGTGTTTCTGGACAAAAATTAAGTAGGTTTGAATGAGATCCACTTCCAAATCCCACAATATATCTACACATTGTTGGAGCATTACAGTATTGCACACTAACAAGACCTGATATTTCTGTCTTAGTAAATCAGTTGTATCAATTTCTCTACTGCCCTACCACTACACATTTCACTATTGTAAAAAGAGTGCTTAGATATTTGAAGGGCACAATTGATCATGGCTTGTTGTTTACACGTAGTCCCTTGTAATTGGCAGCCTATTGTGACTCAGATTAGGCTACGGATCCAATAGACAGAAGGTCAACAAGTGGTCATGGGGTATTCTTAGGCAATTGTTTAATATCTTGGCATGCTAAGAAGAAACACGTGGTCTCCAGATCTAACACAAAAGCAGAATATAGAGCAATGACCATTGCTACTGCCGAGTTATATTGGTTATGGATCCTCTTTAAAGAATTGAGGTGTCCACTTACCAAAACACCACAGCTATGGTGTGATAATATAGGAGCACTTGCCTTGGCCTCTAATCCCATATTTCATGCTAGAACAAAGCATATAAAAGTTGATTATCACTTTATTAGAGAAAAGGTTCTAAACAAAGATTTTGTAACTTGTTACATATCCACTGCAGAACAAGTAGCTGATGTATTCACCAAGGATCTTACCTCTCTTAGATTCCTGCAACTCAAAGACAAACTCATGGTCACTACTCCTCCCATTAATTTGATAAAGGATGTTAAGACTTCTAACCATACTCAGGCTCCAACAAAAGGAACAGACTCAAGATCATAACAAACTTATCTTACATTTGATTTTGTAATTTTGTTTTACTTAACTTTTATAATTTATTTTCTTATCCTTATCTCATACTTGTAATATGTTAGTCGTAGCCTCTCCTAGATATCATATTGTAACAACTCTCATTATAAATATAAACCTCGAGGTACATGAATATTATCCTGGTTTTACCATTAAATATTGTTATATTTCTAAAGAAGCCCATGCACCATTCTCTAAAAAGTCTTGTTAAAAATGAGAGATGATGCCTCTTATAAAGGCCAGGACAATATCTTTTTTAAGAAATGTGAAATTTCCTTTACTCCCCTTTACTTGTGGGCTGATTTTTGTTGTGCTCTTACAAGTGGATCCCATTGGATCAATGGGTGGAGTGGATTGCTAGAAAGTTTGGCTCTGATACTATAAAGAATCTCATATACCCTTTTTTCTAAAAGGCATTGTTAGAAAGGAGAAAAAATGTCTCATATAAAGTTTAGGACAATCTCCTTATTTGAGGAGCTGTCGTGTAACATCCCAACCCAGATATTTTTTAGAGATTACATGCAAATATTTTGATCTTTTAACTTTTAATAATATATTAGAATTCTCTTATGTTATTATTAATATTAGTATTTTTTTGATCGAATTATATGGGATTAATAAGTAGTGTATATTTTCATTGCGGATTTTATTATAGATATTATTTTAATTATTAGTATTATTATGTTGTTTTATCATTATTATTATAAAAAATATTTTGAGATAGTAGTTTTTCTTAAAATAGGATTCAAGTATACGACTTATCTTCTGTTTTGGACCCCACAACCCTACATTCACGCAACAGCTCACACACGCACACCTCTCCCCCATGCAAGTCTCTCCCTTTCTTATTTTGGGGTTCCTTTTCATCTATATATATGTACGTGGTTTGTCGGCAGAACAGAGAAAACCGATCAATGAATTTTGCCCCTAGCCCTCACGATCCCTTATGCAAGTTGCCCCCAAACCACATAATTAAGAAAGCAAAGCACTTTCTCTCCCTCGTAGGAAGCCACCACCTTGGGATATCACCTAAGCTCAGGAGCGGACCCAAAAATTCTCTCTCAAATTTAAAAAAAAAAATTGCCCCCCCAAATTTTTTTACTAAAATTATTTCTCTAATTCGCAATATACATTTATTTATATTCTAACTTTTATCTTTATTTAAACCCAAATTTTAACTCACATAATCTCGTATTTATTCTAACAATTTAATTCTAGAAAAAATTGATTATAAATTTATATAATTGTAAAATTAATTGATTATACTTATTTATTTAGTTTCATTATAACTTATATGATTGTGAGATATAGTTTATTAAAAATTTAATAGCGTTGTATCATTACTTATTAGAAAATTCTCAAATTTATTTTTGATCTATAAATTTTTCTTAAATCATAGAAAAATATAAGCAAGTACTCAAGAACAATTAATTTTAAAAAAAAAAAGACGTAGACAATTCAAAGAGTAATACATGTTTAGAGAGTTCAGTAACAACAGAACATGATACTTCTATCACTGATGAACATCCTTCTAAAATTTACACGCACCATATACTTTATCGATCGCCCCCCCTCCAAACATAAAATTCTGGTTCTACCCCTGCCTAAGCTCCTCCATAGTACAACATGCAGCACTCATCCAGCCTGCAGCTCCATTTCGTTCACCTCATGTCTGCCCACGAGCTGTAACACCATGTCACTATATCAATCAAACCCCACGCTTGATAGTTCGCGCTAGAGAGACATGAAGCCGAAGTGTGGAACCATTGCAAGCCACCATTGGAAGCAGCCAAGCCCAACACTCGTTGCCAAGACATCTCTGTTTTTCTATGCCAAAATAGAGTATGGATAGCCCTTATCTTGCACCCACGATTGAGATCCATCACATAGCCAAGCAAGGTTTTTTGCCACTTCACCTCAGCCTTAACGTTGCCGTAGCACAAAGGGTGTGCTTCCATGTCTTGATCTGTTTTCTTCAGATTTGATATTGTTGCATCCTTGAAATCTCTACAAACCCAACGCTTTTGAGTCTTGATGGTTTTGTATTAAAATTTCATTTTTACACCCTAGTTTTCAAGCTATGGCAAATGTGGGTTGAATGATTTTTAGTGGGCTTCATTTTTTATTTTGGACTCTTTAAGCCGGCCTTATTCATTCTATGCTTGTTTTATCATCAAAAATTTGTATTTGTACAAATTATAATTTTAACTACTATTTTACTAAAATGAATTTTAGTAATAAGTAAAGTTTAATTATTTTAATATGTTCGGTATATTTAATAAAACAAGCTTCCAGTATTAATAGATTTAAAACCAAATATGACTTCCTACTAAATTATAGTATATTATAAGTGTTGAATTATTGTTAGATTATAATGATAGTTCATAAATATTCGTTTATATTAAATATTATTAAGTTATTTTATGAACTAAATATATAAACGGTTATTTTATAGATTTAGAAAGATATACTATTTACTCGATTATACTTGGAAGACTATTTGATATTTTTGTTTAAATAATATAGTCCAAGTATTTTACTAAATTCTATTTTAAAGGTACAAATATGTTATTACTATTTAAATAAATTATGATATTATAATTTATTAATTTTCCTATGAAATAGAATATTTATTTGATTAAGTCTACAGTATGAATTTAATCAAGTGGATTATTAGGACATGTTCTCGAGATAGATTAGTGACTGTTTAATACTTCGTATAGGTGATGAACTACGAAGTGAGATTCCGAAAGCAACACAGTGAGGTAAGTGAATTTGATCATAAAATTAGGATCCTCATCATTAGCTTATATTATTAGTAGAGTCAGTTCCTTGATAGTCCTTTACATATACCCATCATGTCATACAAACATGTCATTTAGCACAGCACAACACACAATCATGTCATTCAGCATTATGTTTAGATTCAACAATTTATAGTTATTTATATTAGTATATGCATCTCATGTCACATAAGTCACATAAGTTAAGTTAAGTTCAAGTATAAGATTATGTCAGATTAGAAATCAATTAATCAGTTATTCAGTCAAACAGTTCAATAAATTAGTTAATTCAGATGGACATTTAGATGCATGATATCAATGCATATCAGATCAGGGTGGATGTACAAGCCATGTATATAAGCATGGTCCACCATAGTATGCTAGAGTACTATCAACAGCTCCCCTTGCTGTAGTGGGACGTGGGCCTTGCACACATGGTTAAGTGTGTTGGCCAATCAGTTCAATTAAATCAGTTAGTAAGTTTATTTAAATTAGTCAGTTAGTTCAGACTAGTTACTAAAGTCAGTTAAAAAATTTAATTAGATAGTTTAAATCGTGCAGCATGTACAACCATGTTTTAAATCTCAGCATAAAAATTTTATGAAAAATTTCTTATATTATTATCTTGCATTATGGTAGATTTATTATTGAGTCATCGACTCATTTTAGTTTGTTTCCTTTTTTTAAAACCAACCAGGTGAGGAAGATGAGTAGTGCGAGCAGGTAGGCCAGGAATAGATTGAGCAGTTATTTGAATTTTAAGTTTTTCTATAAATAAGTATTTTTATGACACAAGTTTAATTTCAGTTATTTCAGTTAATGTTTTTTCTAGAAGAGGTTTCAACTTAGCCATTTGTAGAGACAACTAAGAAAAAGTCATCTTCATCAAAATTGATTACATTCAGAGCACACATCCAAACACCGATGAAGCTTTTGCGGCTCTAATGACTCTCCAAAAGGCAAGACAGAAGAACCTGGAATGCATTGTTCTGGAAGGAGACTCCAATGTGGTTATTTAAGTCATTTTAACCTCCTCTGTCATTTTAAAGATGTTGAGTCTTGAAAATATGGCCATATAGAAACTATTTTATCTAATTTTATTTTATTTTAACATTATAAATTTAAAAATTCTCATATAAATTATATTAAATAATTTCATTTTTTTCTTCAAATATCAAAATAATATTATTAAAAAAATATTCAAATAATATTTTATTCAACTTTAAATTTTTATTTAAAACTATCTTATTTTACTCACTATCTAAATAGAGCTAGTCAGCTATTTTCCAAAAAAGGAAAAAAAATATATTACCCTTTTGCTTTATAATAAGTGTTTCAAGCTTAAACTAACTATTATCGGGTTTTTTTTTGGGAGCAAGTTTCAGAGGAACTATTGGCTATATATTTCTAATGGAAATCTGATTTCTAACATTTTTTTCCAGCATCACGACACAACATAGTTTAAACATCCCAAGAACACCCCGTATAGAACTGATTTACAATGCTAATATATAAGTGCAATAAAAGTAACTAAAGCCTCACCCTTCAAGCCTCTACAGCTTTCAATTACTCACAAACAAAGACCAGATTACAGTACAAAGAAATCTATACATATATTTTATATCAACACCAACTCCTTAGTTCATATTGGCAATGAACGGGTGACAGGCGCCCTCTATCTCCTTCATCCTATTCTCAAACTCCCCTGCCTCGGCATTCTGGTTCTTATCAAGCCAAAGAATAGTCTGCTCAATTGCATCTTCGGCCTTTGTCAAAGCATTCTTTACACCTCTGATTTTGTACCTCATGTAGTAAGCATAACTTTCCAAACCATTTTTTGCCTCAATCTCATGCACCTTATCTTCGGCCATGTTCTTCTTCTTCCCCTTCTCTGTCTCCTTCTCAGCCTCCTGCATTTTAGTTTTGGTCTCATTATTGGGTTCCTTATGCTTTTGCGAGGCTTCACCCATGTCACCATTAGCAACTTGATAAGCCCTTGCGATGATTGGGTGGCAGATGCTCTCCAGTTCCTTCATCCTCACCTTATATTCATCTGCCTCGGCATTGTGGTTCCCTTCGACCCAATGGATAGCCTGCTCAATTACATCTTTTATCCTCTTTTTGTGAGCTGCAGGGACCTTAGCTAAAATCTTTTCATCTTTTAAAGTGTTCATCATATTGTAAGCGTACTTCTCCATTGCATTCTTTGCCTCCACCTTAATATTACACTCCTTTTGTTGATCAATGCACTTCTCAGACTCCACTCGTGTGATTCCACTCGTGTCACCTATTAGAAAATAGAATAGAAAACAAAGATTGAAGAAAAAGAATAGTAAAATAATTGTTAATTTAATAAATCTATCATCAGGATACAATATTATTTATATAGTGTGCTGATAGCTTTAGGTGATAGTGTCTACCATCTTATTCCATTTTATGTATACTAAAATCACTCACTTATAAACCACTAAAATTTTCATGTCTTTCCAATATGAGATTAAGAAAGATTACATCGGAAAAAAATTTCGAAAATGAATAATTCAAAAAATTGAATATAATATTTGAAATAATCTAACATCACCTTCAACACCTTGATCAATTTTGAAAATGAAAGGGTCGCAGATGCTCATCAGCTCGCCCTTCTTGAACTCAAATTCTTCTGCCTCAGCAAGTTGGTTTCTGTCAAGCCAATTAATAGCCTGCTCAATTGCTTCTTCAATCTTCTTCTTTTTTGCAGCAGGGACCTTAGCTGCAATCTTTTCATCTTTGAATGCATTCATCATGTTGTAAGCATAGTTCTCAAGTTCATTCTTTGTATCAACTTTCATTTTATGTTCCTCGTCCTCAGCCTTGTACTTCTTAGACTCCTTCACTAACTTCTCAATTTCTTCCTTTGAGAGCCTGCCTTTGTTGAGGGTTGTGATGTCAGTCTCCTGTCCAGTCGCTTTGTCCTCGACAGAGACACTCAAGATACCATCAGCATCGACATCAAAAGAAACAGTGATTTTTGAAACTGTTGATGTAAAATTTAGTAGTTGGCAATTTTCTAGTGAAAAACCTAATATAATTGAGTTGTAACTAATGGTGGACAGAGTACACATGAAGAGGATCAAAATGGCTCAGAAAAACTGAACACAGTGATCTCGCTCGACCCTCGCTCGACATGGCGCTCGAGCGAAGTCCAGGCAGAGACTTCGCTCGACACTCGCTCGACATGGCGCTCGAGCGAAGTCCAGGCAGAGACTTCGCTCGACCCTCGCTCGACACCTCGCTCGAGCGAAGTTAAGGTTTCACGAATTCCTTTAGGGTTTAAGCGCCGTTTCAAGAGGTGGCCTATAAATAGACTCTTAAGTCTTCTGCTGCAAGGAGGAGAAACACAGAGGAAAAACCAAGGAGCCACATTTCATCCCTTGAGAGAAACTTCTCCATTGTTTCAAAGATCATTCTCTCTTGGAGTATATCACTCCCTCACAACACACATTCAAATCTTTAGTGAGTCCATTGGAGTGGACGTGTTCATCAAGCTGGAAGAGTTCTTCAAGGAGCTTGGATGAAGAAATCAAGTTGTTCGTGTGAGAAGCTATAGAAAGGTCGGAGTTCCGGCACTACATGCGTGTAGAGATCGAGTGGGTCGCTCGTGGTGTTGCAAGCCAAGTTTAGTTGCAAGCCAAGTTTAGTTGCTACAGTGTTTGTGAGTGTTTCTAAATTGGTTGTAACAAACTAAAATTTCTATAGTGGATTAAAGGTGGTGTCTTACACCCGGAGTGGTTTTAGATTTTGAAGAGGTTCTTCAAATGAGTTTCCACTTCGTAACCAAAATCTGTGTGTTGATTTTTCCATTGATTGCTTGTTTATGTTGATTAATTTTTTAAACTGCTATTGTTTTTGTTAAACACCTATTCACCCCCCCTCTAGGTGAGTAAGGTAATTAACTACCGCTTTTTCAATTGGTATCAGAGCGGGTACACTTCGTTAGGATTAATTTCCTGAGTGTGATTCTGCTTTGGTGGTCAAAATGGATAGGTCTCAATCCCTCTCATCACCACCATATTTTGATGGTAGCAACTATGCTTATTGGAAAGTTCGAATGAGAGCGTTTCTTAAGTCTATAGATGAACGTGTGTGGGTGTCCTTGATAAGAGGATGGAAAGAGCCCGTCACCATTGTTAATGGAGTAGAAGTTCCCACAGACGTGGACAACTACTCAAAGGATGAGTTGAGTGAAATTAACTGGAATAGTAAAGGCCTAAATGCAATTTTTATGGCCGTGTCTCAGGAGGAGTTCAAACGAATCTCCATGTGTAATACAAGCAAAGAGGCATGGGACATTCTTGAGATCACTCACGAGGGAACTAGGGCTGTAAAAAATTCTAAACTCCAAATGCTTACCACCAGCTTTGAGGAAATTAGAATGAAGGAGGATGAAACATTTGATGTCTTTTATGCAAGATTAAATGACATTGTGAACTCTCGGTTCAACTTGGGAGACAAAATCCCAGAAAATAGAGTTGTAAGAAAAGTCCTCAGATCTCTTCCTGAGAGATTTCGTCCCAAGGTTACTGCAATTGAGGAAAGTAAAGACTTGGATGTCATGAAAATAGAAGAGCTGGTGGGTTCCCTGCAAACTTATGAACATACTCTGCCATTGGATAGGAAGAGCAAGTCCATTGCTCTTAATACAATTCAAGAGGACTCAGATGAGTCATTCGATGAATTAGCAATGAGTGACAGAGAAATAGCATTTTATGCTAAGAAGTTCAGAAAAATGTTTGTCGCAAAAAGGCACAGGAGCCAAAGACCAGAGAAGAAGAAGTTTGGGAGATATATTGAGGGGTCAAGCTCAGAGAATAAGGAAAGAGACTCCAACAATTACATTAGGCCTAACAAGGACAAGACACGAGTACAGTGTCATGAATGTCATGGATTTGGTCACATTCGTTTGGAGTGTGCAAATTATAAGAAGAGCAAAGAAAAGGCAAAGATTGCCTCTCTAAGTGAAAGTGAGTCTGAATCGAGTGACTCATCTGGCGACTCCACTCCCAAAAGGAATCTCAACTACATGGCTTTTACATCTTCCGTTGGAGACATAGATCAGTGCAGTGAACAAGCGTCTGATGATTGTGACATACCGGAAGATGAGTCCGAGTGTGAAGATCAACTGCAAGAAATCTATGAAAGACTTTACAAGGAGTGCGTGAAATTGAGAAAAGTCAACAAAGCACAGACTGAAAAGATAAATCAGTGCAAACAAGAAAATGATGAGCTCCAAGGCAAACTGAATGAAGCTTATATCTTGACTGACCAATTGCGAAAGAAAAGTGAGGCTTTGGAAGATGCTATGGAAACTAAGGAAAATGAATTAACCCAGCTAAAGGGAAGATTGCAAGCTTTTTCCACTGGAAAACAAAATCTGGACAAAATTCTAACTCTTGGAAAGCCCTCAGGAGACAAGAGTGGAATAGGATATGTTGGAGGAAAGTTTGAAGTGGGTACGAGCTCGAAAACTCCTCAAAACAGCATGGTGAAAAATCACTCACTAGCAAAGGGAAAGAAAGTTATACATGCACAAAAGTTTGTTTCATCTCAAGAGAAACAAATAGCTCACAACACGAGACCCGTGTGTCATCATTGTGGGAATTTGGGTCATGTGAAAACAAATTGCTTGAAATTTAAAAGACTCACCAGAAAATCTCCTAAGGATGACTTGCCTTTCAGGGGACAGCAAACCTACAGAGAAAATCGGACATGTCATAATTGTGGCAAGTATGGACACATCCGACCAAACTGCTATGTGCTTAATAAGTTTCCTGTGAGAAATGAAAAGAGAGACTCAAGAAGAGGTCACTTCAATCTGTGGGATCAAGTCATGGTTCTCACTAGACAAAATGCTCGTCTAAATGCTAAGATAGACAACCTGACAAGTACCCAGAAAACTGTGCAAGTCAACTCTCCAAAAATCAAAAGAGTGTGGGTCAAGAAGGAGGAAAGAGACACATGTCACATTGCTCACATTGCCTTGAAGACCCAGAATAATTCACTGTGGTATCTTGATAGTGGGTGTTCTCGACACATGTCCGGTGATAAAACTCTTTTTAAGACAATTGAAGAGTACAAATGTGGGACAGTGACATTTGGAGATGGTGGAAAAGCGAACATAATTGGGAAAGGTGAAATCAACATTACTGGACTACCGGCATTGAGAGAAGTTCTATATGTTGATGGGTTAAAAGCAAATCTTCTTAGCATAAGCCAAATGTGTGATAATGGTGCCGAAGTTCGGTTCTCAAAAGATATGTGCGTTGTTTCTGATAACAATGGACAATGCTTGATGCAAGGAACCAGGACCTCTGACAATTGCTATGGTATCGCTCCCACTTCACAGTACAGCTGCAATAGTACTAAAAGTGAGGCCACTACTCTCTGGCATCAAAGACTTGGGCATGTGAATCACAAAAATTTGTCAAAGATTGCTAAGAAAGAAATGGTGATTGGACTGCCCGAACTTGGGAAAGTGGAGACATCTGTTTGTGGATCATGTCAAGTGGGAAAACAAGTTCGAGCAGCCCACAAGAACACAACAGATATCCTGACCAAAAGACCCTTAGAGTTGTTACACATTGATCTTATGGGACCCTCTAGGACTGAAAGTCTGGGGGGAAAGAAATACATACTGGTGGTGGTAGATGATTTCACCAGATACTCTTGGGTAGAATTTTTGAGGGAAAAGGGTGAGGCTTCAAATGTGATAAGGAACTTATGTAAGAAGCTTCAAAATGAACAAGGGAACCCTATTGTCAGAATCAGGAGCGATCATGGACGAGAATTTGATAACTCAAGTTTAGAGAAATTCTGTGATGAAGAAGGCATTCGTCAAGAATTCTCTGCTCCCATTACTCCACAGCAAAATGGAGTTGTTGAAAGAAAAAAACGAGTTATCCAAGAAATGGCTCGAGTTATGATGCATACCAAAAATGTTTCTGCTCATTTTTGGGGTGAAGCTGTGAACACAGCATGTCACATTGTGAATAGAGTCTACCCTCGACCCAACACTTCTCAGACACCATATGAGCTGTGGAAAGGAAAGAAGCCAAATGTGAAGTACTTCAGGGTGTTCGGGAGTAAGTGTTACATTTTGAGAGATAGGGAAAATCTGGGTAAGTTTGACCCAAAGAGTGATGAGGGAATATTCCTTGGTTATTCCAGAAACAGTCGTGCTTACAGATGTTACAATCTACGCACCCAAACTGTCATGGAATCCATCAATGTGGTTATAGATGATACTCCTAAAGAGGAGTTGAATCAAAATCAAATTGATACACCAAGTGGAACTGAAGAGAACTCTATTGAACTTAATGAAGATCAAGAGACCTCATCCACTGAAAAAGTTCATACTCACAAGGAGCCATCTTCGAGAGTGAAGCTAAACCATCCTCAAGATAACATAATCGGGAATGTAAATGAAGGGATGAGGTTGAGGAAGAAAGTGATAAGTCAACTAGCTCACTCATGTTACATCTCTCAGATTGAACCAAAAAGGGTGGAAGAAGCTTTAAAGGATGAGAATTGGACAAATGCCATGCATGAAGAAATTAATCAATTTGTGAGAAATGATGTGTGGTACTTGGTCCCAAGGCCTGAAAAGCACAATGTTGTAGGTACCAAATGGATTTTCAAGAACAAATCTGATGAAAATGGAATGATTGTACGGAATAAGGCAAGATTGGTGGCACAAGGTTATGCCCAAATGGAAGGAATAGATTTTGATGAGACATTTGCGCCGGTGGCAAGGCTTGAGTCAATCCGAATACTATTGAGTGTTGCTTGCCATATGTGCTTCAAACTCTATCAAATGGATGTAAAGAGTGCCTTCCTAAATGGGATCCTTCAAGAAGAAGTGTATGTTGAGCAACCAAAAGGTTTTGAGGATCCAAAATGTCCTAATCATGTCTACAGGTTGAAGAAAGCCCTGTATGGTTTGAAACAAGCTCCCAGAGCCTGGTATGAGAGGCTAACTTCGTATCTTTTGGAGCACAAGTTTCTGCAAGGAAGTGTTGATAGGACACTTTTTATCCGGAAAGTGGGTGAGGAGATAACTGTAGCTCAAATCTATGTGGATGATATTGTGTTTGGATCATCCATTGATGACCTAGCTCTCGAGTTTGCAGAAGAAATGAAGAATGAATTTGAGATGAGTATGGTGGGTAAGCTAACTTTTTTCTTGGGACTCCAAGTAAAACAGCTAGATGAAGGATTGTTCATATCCCAGTCTAAATATGCAAAGGACCTGCTGAAAAAATTTGGATTAGATGGGAGTAGCCATGCTAGAACTCCCATGAGCACAAGTGTAAAACTTAGTGCTGATGTGTCAGGAAAGGGGGTTGAGCAATCTCTGTACAGAAGCATGATTGGGAGTCTACTGTATCTCACTGCTAGTAGACCTGACATAGCTTTCAGTGTTGGCGTTTGTGCTAGATTCCAAGCAAACCCCAAAGAATCTCATCTTGTGGCTGTCAAACGCATACTTCGCTATGTGAATGCTACAGTGAATTATGGAATTTGGTACTCCAGAGATTCCAATACTGAGCTTGCAGGCTACTCTGATGCTGATTGGGCTGGAAATGCAGATGATAGAAAGAGCACTTCAGGTGGATGTTTTTATATGGGAACAAATCTTGTTGCTTGGATGAGTAAGAAACAAAACTCCATTTCTTTGTCTACAGCTGAGGCTGAATACATTGCTGCTGGGAGTTGTTGTACTCAATTGCTGTGGATGAAACAAATGATTCGTGACTATGGTATTACTCAAGGTGTGATGAGCATCTATTGTGATAATACCAGTGCCATCAACATCTCTAAAAATCCTGTCCAACATTCTAGGACCAAGCATATTGACATTAGGCATCATTTCATTCGGGAACTTGTGGAAACACATGTAATTACTCTTGAGTACATTCCCACCGAACATCAATTAGCCGATCTTTTTACCAAACCATTAGATGGTCTTCGTTTTGAGTGTCTTAGAAAGGCTATTGGTATTTGTGCCTTAACACAAGAGATGTAACATGCATTTCATACATTGCATGCATATCATTTTTTTTTTCTTTTGCATTGTTATTTTTCTTGTCTTCATTCTCTTCTTTGTCTTTCCCTGATTCTTTTGCCTTTTCTTCAATGTGATGCATGACCTTACTACTAGACAGCACACTTTCAAGCATGTGTCTTGTGAAAATTGTATCATAGGCTTATGTTGCAAAGGTGGAAGATGTGTGTCACTTTAAATATGCGTTTTGCCGCACACACTGCACGCCTAGCTCAATCTCTTGACATTTGACCTTATGTGAGACTTTGGGGAGGCAATCAAAAGTGTAAGGGGGAGCCTTACGAGTGATCAGAATTGACCTCGGGCTAGATGACCTGTGTAAGAACTTTTGTATCCAAAAAGGAAAGAAAATGAAGAGGCTCTATTATTGTATTAAAAAAAAAAAAAAAAAAAAAAAGGGGCAGAAAGAAAGAAAAAAGGGCCAAAATAGAAATCCTGACTCTGGTTCTATTAGACACAAGAAATTAGGTCCTAGCAGCATTAGGTTTGACTTTCTGCGCTTTGACGGGTCTCCCAAGCTCTTATGGTTTCTTGTTTAGCCCAACCCCACTCACACCTCTCGGTTAAAATTTCTTGATTGAGCAAGAGCACTGTCTAAACACGCATAGCCATATTAATTGTGACATACAGTCTTTATACTTGCGTGGCATTTAGAGTATGATATTATTTTACATTTGCTCTGCTACGAATGTTTTTAAATTAAAAAAAAAAAAAAAAAAAAAAAAAAAGGCTGGAACTTCGCTCGATATCTCGCTCGACCATAAAATCTCGCTCGAGCGAAAAACCCCTATATTGCGCTCTGCATCGCGCGATAAGCCCAGACTGCCGACTCTCTTCTCCTTTCTCTCTAACTTCACTCATCTTCTCTCAACCACTCAATCCAAGCCTAAGCATCTCATTTCCTCTCAAACACTCAATCACCGGTAAGCCTATCTCTATCCATTTCTTCTTCATTTTTTTTCTTTTCTTTTCTTTTCCGTTTCATTACATTCATGGGTTGTGTTTGGATTCCAATTTTTTTTTGGATTTGTTTTTAGAAACTTGGTGGTTCATTTTTGGTATGGATGAACCTAGTAGCATAGTGTTGTATTTAGGGAGGAATGGGATAATTACTTGGGTATTAAACCCGTGATTGCACAGCATGCACACTACCTGTTCGATGAAATGCCTCAATGAAAATTTGTCTTCCATTTTGTCTCTCCTTTGGTGCATTGCTCTTTAGACAAATTATAGGTATCATTCATAGTCTGCACACCTTGTTTAGAACATTATGGGTCACATTTTAGGCATGTTAGGCATATAAGGCATTTTAGGCATATAAGGCATTTTAGGCATTTTAGGCATTTTAGGCATGATGGACATCCATCTCCACATCATATCATATATGTCTCACTGTCTGTACTTGGTCCATTTACAGCTGCCATGGCATCCTGGCGTGTTCGTCCTCGCACTGCCCCATCTGCCTCTCGGACTTACTTCCACAGTCCTCAAGCTGAGGAACTCTACACGCAGAACTTTTCCCATCGCTCCATTCTTGTGGAACGTGAAGTTCTTCTAGGTGAGTTTCGGGATACCTATCCCATTGTCCCTCAGATTTTTGAGTCGCGCCAGTGGCTTGCTTTAACCACTGGTCATCCCGCTCCCTCGGTGGAGTTGGTCAGGGAGTTTTACTCGAATATACATGACATCTCAGAGGGAACTTTTCAAGTTGATATCCGGAATATCACTTTCCGGGTGACTCCCGATCTTGTGGCAAATTTGCTGGGGGCACCTCGAGTAAACAATCCTATTTACCCCTATCTCCGTACCCCAGCTCCTAGCAGACCTGATTTGGGTCGCTTTCTCACCAGGTCTCCTATAACTTGGACTGGGATTCCTCCTCTAGCGACCAAGTCGTTTCCTCATGCGTACCAAATTGTGAGTCGAATTGTTTTGACAAACATCTACCCCACTGGTCATTATAGTGACATTGGTCCGGATCGTGCCCTTCTCCTACATGCATTGCTCACTGATGTCCCTATTGATTTGGGCGGTCTTCTCTGTCGGGTCATGATTGAGGCCCATATGTCGTCCAATTTTCGAACTGGTCTTCCTCTTGCCTGTCTCATTACGAGGATCGCAGTGTCTCAGTCTGTGGCCTTCCCGCCCCAGGAGCTTAGAGTGAGCCTGAAGACACCAATTGGCCGGAAGACCATGCAGCTAAGTCAGGCGCATCTTCCTAATGTTGAACCCGCACCTGCACATTCTACTCAGACCAGACCTATTCCTCACGCTCCTGAGACCAGCTCGGGTCCTTCCAGCTCGGGTTTGATGCCACCAGCTACAGAACCATCCCGGCAGACCCTATTGGACTTTCTGATTAGCATTCAGCAGTCTGTGACCAGCATGGATACTCGCATTGATAACCGACTTAACAGTCTTGAGACTCGGGTTACTCAATTGGATACTCATATCAATGCTCGGTTTGACACACTTGACACTCAAGTGATTGAGCTTGGAAATCAAGTTCAGCATCTTCTTGTTGATGAGGAAGAGACTGATGAAGATTGAGACCCCTTGCCATTTGTGACAAAAAGGGGGAGTGATCGGGGGAGGAGTAGCTAGATTTAGGGGGAGATAAGCTACTTTGTAGGGGGAGTAACTTGTAGCTTGTTGTTTTTAGTTTTGATATGTGATTAAACTCTTGATGTATTCTGTGTTGGACTAATTGCTATTGAAGGTTTAGTGTTAAATTTTTATGGCAATTTTTTTTTTCCTTTTGAGTTCATCTGTTAAATTCCTTGCAAGTGTTTTCTTTTGGTACGTTTACATGTTTGTTAAGTGTGCAGATACTTCACTTGCCAAGACTAAAACCTACATGTGGAAGTCCTGTTGTTTGTGTGTGATAGGATTAGGTCCAATGTATAGGTTAGAGGTTTTGTCACAGAAATGCCAAAGGGGGAGATTGTTGATGTAAAATTTAGTAGTTGGCAATTTTCTAGTGAAAAACCTAATATAATTGAGTTGTAACTAATGGTGGACAGAGTACACATGAAGAGGATCAAAATGGCTCAGAAAAACTGAACACAGTGATCTCGCTCGACCCTCGCTCGACATGGCGCTCGAGCGAAGTCCAGGCAGAGACTTCGCTCGACACTCGCTCGACATGGCGCTCGAGCGAAGTCCAGGCAGAGACTTCGCTCGACCCTCGCTCGACACCTCGCTCGAGCGAAGTTAAGGTTTCACGAATTCCTTTAGGGTTTAAGCGCCGTTTCAAGAGGTGGCCTATAAATAGACTCTTAAGTCTTCTGCTGCAAGGAGGAGAAACACAGAGGAAAAACCAAGGAGCCACATTTCATCCCTTGAGAGAAACTTCTCCATTGTTTCAAAGATCATTCTCTCTTGGAGTATATCACTCCCTCACAACACACATTCAAATCTTTAGTGAGTCCATTGGAGTGGACGTGTTCATCAAGCTGGAAGAGTTCTTCAAGGAGCTTGGATGAAGAAATCAAGTTGTTCGTGTGAGAAGCTATAGAAAGGTCGGAGTTCCGGCACTACATGCGTGTAGAGATCGAGTGGGTCGCTCGTGGTGTTGCAAGCCAAGTTTAGTTGCTACAGTGTTTGTGAGTGTTTCTAAATTGGTTGTAACAAACTAAAATTTCTATAGTGGATTAAAGGTGGTGTCTTACACCCGGAGTGGTTTTAGATTTTGAAGAGGTTCTTCAAATGAGTTTCCACTTCGTAACCAAAATCTGTGTGTTGATTTTTCCATTGATTGCTTGTTTATGTTGATTAATTTTTTAAACTGCTATTGTTTTTGTTAAACACCTATTCACCCCCCCTCTAGGTGAGTAAGGTAATTAACTACCGCTTTTTCAGAAACTACACCAGGAGCAGCAGGAATGCCAGAGACTTTGAACTTGCCCAACAAGCTGTTGTCATGGGTGCTGCTACATTCGCCCTCATACACCTGAATCGGCACCTCAGGCTGGTTACGGTGCTGGTTACCTTCCTTGATTGAGAACTCTTTCTTCTTCTTGATAGGAATGGTGGTGTTTCTTGGAATCAGCACACTCATTACCTCTCCATCAGATTCCAATCCAAGGGATAGAGAAGTGACCTCAACGCACAAGATGTCCTTCACTTTCCGACCGCCCTCGCGGTTTAGAATCGCGGCTTGAACAGCAGCACCATGAGCAACAGCCTCATCAGGGTTAATCCTTTTGCAGAGCTCCTTCCCACCAAAGAATTCCTGCAACAATTCGCGGATCTTGGGGATCCTAGTTGACCCTCCAACTAGAACAACATCATGGACACTGTTTTTATCGATCTTGGCATCCTTCAAACACTGCTTAAGCGGCTCCCTACACTTTCTGAACAAATCCATGTTAAGCTCCTCAAATTTTGCTCGGGTAATGCTTGTGTTAAAGTCAATACCATCAAACAGAGAATCAATCTCAATTGTAGTTCGAGTGTTTGATGAAAGGATCCTCTTGGCCTTTTCACAAGCAGTCCACAACTTCTTAAGAGCCTTTCCACCAAAAATCTCCCGCTTATACTTTTTTCTGAACTCTTGAAGGAAATGATTCACCATTTTACGGTCAAAATCCTCACCTCCCAAATGGGTATCTCCAGCAGTAGCTTTCACTTCAAAAATGCCCCCTACAATGGTGAGAAGAGAGACATCCAAAGTACCACCACCAAGATCAAAGATAAGCACATTCTTCTCGCCGGCATTCTTATCCGTGTCAAGCCCATATGCAATGGCAGCAGCAGTTGGCTCGTTGATTATTCGCATCACATTCAGGCCTGCAATGGCACCAGCATCCATCGTTGCTTGACGCTGTGAATGGTTGAAACGAGCAGGGACAGAGATAACGGCATTTTTTATCTTCGAACCACAATAAGCCTCAGCCATCTCCTTCATCTTTATGAGAATCATTGATGAGATTTCCTCCGGCAAAAACCGCTTTTCCTCGTACTTGTATTGAACCACAATATGTGGCCTCCCTTCAGGACCAGGAACCACCTTGAATGGCCACAATTTCATGTCATGTTGCACTGATGCATCGTCGAATTTCCTTCCAATCAAGCGTTTAGCGTCTTCATACCACGGGAAAGAACGTCAACATACAAACAAATCGCTACATTAAACATCATTGGCTTCAGAAATCGAAACCATCAGAAAGCGGCAAAAAAACAGGTCAACAGGTCAACTTTTTTATGCAAAGATAGAGATTGCTCTAAAGCCAAACAAAGATCTATCTACTGGTCGAAAAGAAAATTGTTGAATGCCCTTTAAAGAAAAAAAAGTTAACAAAATGAGTCTTATAAATAAAATTATAAATACATATAGCATTAATCTTTTCTTTAACATCATCTTAAAGAAAGAAAAACAATATATTTAAATGAACATAAGACGAACCCAACTTCAACAGAAGGCATCTATTTTGAAAGCAAGAGTCTAAAATCTGAACTCGTAAAAGTATCAAAGAACAAGAAATATACCAAAAACAGTGTTGCTATGATTCATGGCAGCCTGGTCCATGGCCCCATTACCGATCAAACGGTGGGTCTCATTGAAAGCCACAAAAGATGGAGTCTTTCGGTTCCCAAACTCATTGGGTATGATCTCCACCGGCCCATTTTGCTTCCAAACTGCCGCACACGAATAGCACGTTCCCAAGTCGATCCCAATTGCCGGACCATTGCCTTTGCCAGTCATAGTTAAGAAAACTAAAACGGAAAAAGTTAGGCAAAACGAGTTAGAAATATCTAGGATTTTCTGATTTCTAAAGAAGATCTGCACTGCGTTTTGATGAGTCGAAGAGCGCAGTGTTTAAGCACGCAGTCACAGTTTTATAACAGAAGAGATAACTGTTTTGGACCATGTTCAGCAGGCAGACTTCGCCTGCAAGTCACGCGATTTCTTGCAATCATTTGCTTGAGAGCCTTTGAAGTCTTCGTCGTCGTTCTCGTACGTTGTCCATATTAGCATCATTGTCCTTTTCTTTCTTTTCCCCCGGAATATATTGCCGATAGGATTCAGAGAAAGCATCAAGCATGCCCAGAAGTCTAGCTCAAACAAAGAGGCAAAATTAAATATATAAATAAAGCATTAATAATACTAATAAATCTGAAAGTAATCTTTTTTCTATAAAACTAGGAATTAATTCCGGAGCGCTATATAGCGATCCCGATCATCATAAAAGGAAAAAGGCAAAAAGAAAAGTAAAGTTCCGTTTCAATATAAAAAGTTTTTTATCTTATTTTATTATTATAATTTTTAAAATTTCTAGATAAAATATAATAAATAATTTTAACTTTTTTTTAAATTTTAAAATAATAATAATATTTTATTTAATTATTACTTTTTATTTTAATTCATTGCATCTCAATTTACTATTTAAACAGAATCTTATTCTTTTGAAGGCCGTTTTAATTGCCAAAAGGAAAAGAAGAAAAGCTTTCTAAATGCACCGGACTCTATAGTTTTATTTTCACTTTTTACGAAAAGATTAAGAAAAAATGACCAAATGTTACATATACGCCATCTAAAACATATATGAAAATGATTTTCAAATGGTTAAGTGTAAGTATATATGTAAACATAGTTTACATATTTATTTCATTGGGTATGATCTATGTGTAGAGAATTACAGAAGATAATGCAATGAAAATTTTCCTCTATTGTATTGATGTTCTTTGAACATTATTTATACAGCAATCTAAGTATAGAAAGAATGGAGAGATTTACAACGGCTAGCAAGAATTAAGCTGTATCAAATATTTACATTAATGATAGAAATCAGTAGCACTAATCTTGGTAAGAATACTCGCATGATCTTAGGCTAGGAATCTGGGTGATTTGCTTTGACAGGATCTGCCTTGTACACCCCCTCAAAATTGAGCTGCCATCAGCAAGGGCAATTTTGTTTCTGAGAGCTTCTGTTCTCTGTCGGGATAGTGGTTTGGTTAATAAATCAGCAAGTTGGTCTTGAGTGTGGACATGTCGGACTTGAACTGTTCCTCGCTGAACTAGATCCCGAACAAAATGAAGATCAATTTGTATATGTTTCATCCTTGAATGTTGAACAGGATTGAAACTAAGATGGGTAGCGCCAAGATTATCACAAAGCAGCAAAGGAGTGGAGGTGAGCTTGAAACCAAGTTCTTGAAGAAGAGATTGTATCCAAACAGTTTCAGAGGCAGCATTAGCAAGAGCTCTGTACTCAGCTTCCGTTGAAGATCGTGCAACAGCACGTTGTTTCTTGGAGCTCCAAGAGATGGGATTGGAACCAAGGAAGCTAATATACGCTGAAGTGGAAGTGCGATCATCAAAATTTCCTGCCCAATCAGCATCTGAAAATGTTGTGAGAGTAGGAGCTGCCCTGCATGTCAGTTTAACACCATGAAAGATAGTCTGCTTCAAGTAGCGCAAGAGCCTCTTTGTTGCTGTCCAGTGTGTCTGAGTGGGCTTGTGCATGAATTGAGACAATTTATTCACAGCAAACGAGATGTCTGGGCGAGTAAGGGAAAGATATTGTAGACTGCCAAGGACCTTTCGATATTCAGTGCTATCAACAGAAGCAGTTCCGTCATTGAGTTTGAGAGGTATGCTGGTGGAGAGAGGTGTAGAGACCTCTTTGGCCCCAAGCATGTTGGTATTTGACAGTAAATCCCGTACATATTTATGTTGGGAAAGAAAAAGTCCATCCTGAGTGGGTAAGACTTCCACTCCTAAGAAATAATGTAAGGACCCCATGTCCTTTAAAGAAAATTTACAGCCGAGTTGCTCAATGATGGAAGTCACAAATTTTGAATTATTTCCAGTAAGCACTAAATCATCCACATAAACCAGAAGATAAGAGATAATTGAATCATGCTGATAAATAAACAATGAAGAATCTGCTTGTGAATTTTTGAAACCAAACTGGAGCAGGGCATTCTTCAGGGCCGAGTACCATGCCCGTGGTGCCTGTTTTAGGCCATAAATGGCCTTGCGAAGACGACAGACATGGTCAGGTTTGGTTAAGTCTTTAAAGCCCGGGGGTTGCATCATGTAAACAGTTTCACCAAGTTCCCCATGTAAAAAGGCATTGTTGATGTCCATTTGTCTTAAACCCCAACCATTCATCACAGCAATGGATAAAACAGTCCGAATTGTGGCTGGCTTAACCACAGGACTGAAGGTCTCCTGATAGTCCACTCCTGGACGTTGATGATATCCTTTTGCCACAAGACGGGCTTTAAATCTGTCCACAGACCCATCAGGTTTGCGTTTTACTCGAAAGACCCATTTACAGCCTACCGGATTACAGTGACTTGGAGGAGGAACCAAGTCCCATGTCCCATGCCGCATGAGGGCAGTTAATTCGTGAGACATGGCCGTACGCCAGTGAGGTTGAGAAATGGCATTACTCACACAGGTAGGTTCTATGAGCTCGGGTAGGGGATGCTTTGTGACATTGTGCAATTGTTTGGGTTTGAATATCTGATTCATGGACCGGGTGGTCATATGATGGGTCCGCGGGATGGGTGGGGGTGGATTTGGTGAGAAAGTTGGGGATTCATGCTCAGGTGGGTGGGAATGTTGGTCTGGGACAGAGGTGGTTGAGGGTTGATGCAGATTAGGCAATGGGTTGGGAAGGTTAGGGTTTATAGTGGCCGAATTTCCAACATTAAAATCAGAATTAAAGGGAGCATGAAAATCAAAGGAAGAAGAGACTTGAGGATTACCTGGAGGTGCCGTGACCATGGTGGGAGCATCAGTCGGAGACACTGTTGGTATAGGAGGCATCACGGGTGGCACTGCAACAGGAACTGAAGGAGGAACCGGTGTGGGAGTCGAGTGAGAGTGTGAAGGGGAAGGCTGTTTGGTCTGTGGGTTTTGGGCCTCGTCAAATAAGACGTGCCGTGAGATATAGAGCCTGCGTGTATTTGGATCAAGGCACCGATAAGCATTTTGAGTGAGCGAATAGCCCAAAAAGATGCAGGGGATGGATTTGGGCTCCATTTTGTGGTTATTGTATGGTTTGGTGAGAGGATAACATAAGCAACCAAATTTTCTCAATTTGAGATAATTGGGTTGTTGACCAAAAAGAGCCTGGTATGGTGATATATTTTGCAGCAAGGATGTGGGTTGACGATTTATAAGATATGTTGCTGTTTGAAAAGCATGAGGCCAATATATGAGAGGTAAATTGGCGTCATGAAGTAATGTGAGACCAGTTTCCACAAGATGACGGTGACGTCGTTCGGAGACACCATTTTGTTGCGATGTGTGTGGAGCGGTGGTTAAATGACTTATGCCATGAAGAGAGAAAAAAGATTTTAAGCGCACATATTCTCCTCCATTATCCGAGTATATGGTTTTAATTTTGCATTGAAACCAGTTTTCAACAAGCTTTTTGAATAGGGGAAAGATTGTTGCAACCCCGGATTTTGTTTCCATGGGATAAAACCACATATATTTGGTATGATGGTCAACAAAAAGAAGATAATAGCGGGAACCATCTAAACCAACACAATGGGCGGGACCCCAAACATCAGTATATATAAGTTCAAGAGGTGCATTGCTCAATAGACTATTAGAAGCAAAGGGTTGTTGATGAGCTTTATTGATGGAGCAGGAAGAACATAAAAAAGATTCTTTATTTGTTGTGACTGGAAGTGAAAAATTGCGAACAACATTGTGAACAATTTTGGAGGACGGATGACCAAGACGTTTGTGCCACCCAGCAAGAGAGGTTCGTTCATGCACATTTGCAACCTTTGGAGAAACCGCCAGTGTTTCCGGGAAGATGTTAACACCATTTTCACATGCACCTCTTAGCAGGGTCACTCCCGTGCTCTTGTCCTTCACAAGAAAATGAGAAGGGTGAAATTCTATAAGCACATTATTTTGTGATGTAAAATGATGCACAGATATGAGATTTTTAGAAAGGCTTGGAACACAAAGTGTATCGTTGAGAATAAAAGTCTTTTGTGGTGATTTTAGTGTAAGGGATCCTATGTGTGAGACAGCCAAACCTGAACCATCACCAAGTACGACTTCATCAGTACCATCATACTCAGAATGGATGGATAAATTATTGAGATCTCCGGTGATATTATGGGACGCAGCGGAATCCATGAGCCATTTATTTGCTGTTACATGAGAGGCTGAAGTACAATTGGCAGTCACTGCATTAGAGTTTAGTTGAGGACAAAACTTGGCCGTATGACCAATCTGATCACATAGTTGGCATTTGGGCTGATATCTCTTCTGATTTGAGTTGGGCCGGCCCGTGTATTTTGTATTCGGCCGGTTGTCTTTATTTTGGCCTTGATTTCGCGAGAAACCAGAGGGCTTGCTGTGATGCTTCTGTGAAGGATTTCCAGAAGTTTGCTTTCGGTTGGTGTAGTTTGCCGACACCACAAGCTGTTGAGTGGCTGACTCTAGCCGCCGGAGGTAGCTGTCATGGCCAACCAGAAGGTCATGAAGCTCTTCGAAGGTCAGGGATTTCTCCCTTGCACGGATTGGAGCGGCTATTTCCCTGAAATCAGAACCCAAACCGTTAAGAATGTAAAGGGTGAGATCATCGTCAGAGATGGGATGGTCGATTAGAGCTATCTCATCAGCCAGTGCCTTTACGGTATGAAGATACTCTGGAATCGATCGATTTCCCTTTTGAATCAAGGTAATTTCTTCCTTGAGTTGCATTGCCCTCATTCGGGATCTGCTGGCATACATGTGATTTAATTTTTTCCATGCCTCGCATGATGTTTTAGCGGTAGCAATGAGAGGAGTGATCGTGGTGGTTGTGGAGGCAAGGAGGGCGGAGAGAATTAATTTGTCCTGCCTAACCCAGTGGGTTATTTGTAAGGTAGATGACGGTGTGCCATCAGATTTAGGACATACGGAAGTGCCTGTGACATAATCTAAAAGATTATACCCAATTAGAAGAGCTTCAAATTGGGCACGCCACTGGGGAAAGGTGGAGGAAGTTAATTTCTCATTGATTTGGGCTGTAATGTTGAGAGCAACCAGTGGAATTTCGGTGGGAGAGAAAGGTTGATTGTTTGGAGAGGAAGACATGTCGGAAGAAGGGATCGTATTCTCGTTTGAGTTTTGGTCGTCTGATACCATGTAGAGAATTACAGAAGATAATGCAATGGAAATTTTCCTCTATTGTATTGATGTTCTTTGAACATTATTTATACAGCAATCTAAGTATAGAAAGAATGGAGAGATTTACAACGGCTAGCAAGAATTAAGCTGTATCAAATATTTACATTAATGATAGAAATCAGTAGCACTAATCTTGGTAAGAATACTCGCATGATCTTAGGCTAGGAATCTGGGTGATTTGCTTTGACAGGATCTGCCTTGATACTATGTTGGGTGTAAAATTTCCTATATAAAATTTGTGTATAGATCAAATATTTATCTTTCACTAAATAGATATAAAATAGAATTATACCACCTTTTTTTTAATCAACATCGGAATTTTCCATTAATATACAAAAGTTACATCATTTCCCAAAACAACTTTAAATTTAAGGGGGCCCTCTTCAATCCATACAACCTCTTCAAGAAAAGATAAAGCTAACTTTGCCATTATGCGAGCAACATTATTTCTAGTCCGTGAAACATGCTGGATCTGATAGCCATGAACAGGAAAAAACATCTATTCATATCTTCAATTTTAGTGCCATACCATGACCAATTCATCTTGGGATCTCGAGCTTCATTTACAACCACCTGAGCATCTCCCTCAAACAGAACGTTACTCAATCTTAGTTCAACACTTAATTCAATAGCACGTTCTAATGCCAAGATTTCAACAAGAAAGGGAGAAGAAACAAAACTCTGAGACCAATTTGCTGTGGGCCTATGGCCATTAGATTCCCATCCCAATTCCTTATAACAATGTCACCACTCATAATATTCTGTCGTTCATCCCAGGCAGCATCCCAATTTACTTTAAAATATCCCCCTTGGGCTTACACCATCTCCCCCCCCATCTTGCCTACACATTCCTAAGAAGGGGGGGACTCCAGTATTAACATTTATAGTAGCCTAGGCCTGTTGATAAGTTTCCCTTTCCAATCTAGCACTATTCCAAATCTGAGATGGATTGTCACAAACACCTTCAAAAATCTGCTTATTTCTTCTTAGCCATGTGCATCGAAAGACAATAGCAACAAGTTCCAATTGAATGGTGTTACAATACAACAACAAAATCTGCCATAAATAAATGAAATCACCATCCATACATGCCATCTTCTGCAGGGGACTTTCACAATCAGCCCAAATGTCTTGCGTAGCTACACAATTCCACAGTACATGAGAAATGGTCTCCTCTTCTCTATGGCATATGGGACAAAGACCATTATCACATATTTTCTTCAAGCATAAATTCTTTCTGGTCGGTATAATTTCAATCACAGCTCTTCACATAAAAATCTTCACCTTATTTGAAACATTACTAGCCTGAGTCAAATCCCTCACTACCATTACTAGCCTGTAATTTGCAACAGAAATGATAGGCTGATTTAACTAAGAAAACACCATCTTTGGATGTCCCCATATCAACATATCTTCTGACCTTTGTTTACTGAATGGCAGGCCTTTAATTATGGCAGCTTCATCAGGGCTAAAAACCTCATTAATAAGCTGATGATTCCAAGTCTCTGTAAGCAATAACAGTTCAGACAATATTGCATCTCTAGAGTTTGAATCATAAAAGTAAAGGGAGCAAGGATCCACTTATCGCTCCAAATACTAATTTTCCTTCCATTTCTTACTCTCTACCTCATACCAGCCTTAATGAGCCAGCCAGCATCACAAATGCTTTTCCATATCAGGGAAGAACCCATACCTTTCTTAGCTCTTAACAGATTCCCATGCTTGAAGTATTTATCTTTCAACTCCCTTGCTGATAGGCTATTAGGATTTAACATTAGCCTCCAAAATTACTTAGCAAGCATGGCCTTGTTAAAACACCACATATCTCCCATACCATCTTCCCCCTTAGGAACACCCATTAAAGACCATTTGTTCTAATGAATTTTCTTATTATTACCCAAATGGCCCCACCAAATATCAGCAAGTAATTGAGTAACCCCATCACACAGTTTCTTAGGTAACATAAAAACTGACATAGTATAAGTAGGAATTGCTTGGAAAACGGACTTAATAAGCGTCTCTTTACCAAATTGTGATAAAAACATGTTTTGCCAACATTTGATCTTTGCTTGAACTCTATCTTTAATGGATTTGAAAGTTGCATACTTCCCTCTCCTGACCATTACCAGCAAACCCAAGTATCTCTCAGCATTACCACACTCTTTTGCACCAACTACTTCTAATAATTGGGATCTTGCTGCTATACAAGTATTATTACTGAAGAAAATTAAAGTTTTCCCCAAATTGAGTTGCTATCTAGATGCCCTCTCATAGACTGTTAGTACATTTTGCAACACTCTTTATTGCCGCATATCAGATTTACAGAAAACAATACAATCGTCAGCAAATATAAGGTAATTGATGCTAATACCTCCCCTACTCATCTCATCTCCCTTCAAAACCCCTTTGCTTTCAGCAACTTGAAGAAGTGATGATAGACCCTTAGCACATAGAAGAAAAAGGTAAAGGGAAAGAGGATCCCCTTGTCTCAAACCTCTAGTAGGGCTAAAATAGTTTGTATTTCTACCATTAACAATCACAGAGTATTGGACAGAAGTGATACATATCATAATAAGATTAATCCATTTGGGGCTAAATCCCAAGCTCACCATAACTCCCCACAAATAACTCCATTCAACCCAATTGTAAACTTTAGACATATCCAATTTTAGGGCCATACTACTACACCTTCCCTTAAGCTTAAATTTCATTGTGTGAAAAGCCTTATACGCCACCATAATATTATCCGTAATTAGCCAATTCGGAATAAAGACACTTTGATTGGAAGAGCTAATGTCAGGTAATACCATTTTCAACCTATTTGCAAGGACCTTTGCAATTATCTTATCTACCACATTGCATAGAGAAATAGGTTCATAGTCACTTACTTTGATGGCAGTATTAATCTTTGGTATAGGCACCAAAATTTTCAAATTAATATCCTTCAAAAGCCTACCACTATTTAAGAATCCCAATACAGCCTCAGCAACTTGGTCCCCCATCACCTCCCAATTCTCTTGATAAAAACATGGTCCAAAACCATCTAGACTAAGAGATTTCAAGCAGTCCATCTGGAAGATTGTTGTATCTACTTCTAATCTTAAAAATTCCCCATCCAGAACAAATTTATGCTTAGAGTTGACTCGAAAATTCAGATTATACAGATCTTCTTCAATATCAGTGTGAGAGGGGGTTTGTTGTAGTGTAAACCCCTTGAAAATATTCCTGAAAAGCCTATTGTATGTGACACTAACCAAATCTCACAACTGAACAACCATCTGTCACCTTGATAATTTTATTCTCCCTGTGTCTCTGAGATGCACAATTGTGAAAGAACCTTGTGTTACGATCCATCAACCTATACCAATTGCGCTTTGCCCTTTGGCACCATTTAAGGTCCTCTTACGATTTATTCATAATATTTTTAGTCCTTTTAGAAGTCTTAAGAGTCAATTAGGTATGTTGTTATATTTAAATTCAAAATATGGAACGGTCCAAAACAGAAGACTATTCGGAGTTAAAGTACAGCACAAATTTTCAGAATATTTTAATGTCAGCAAATTGTCAGGAGAGTAATTCAAAAGAAACTCGACCTGTCAGTAGACATATTTCAGCAGGACTCTTTCAGACTGTCTATTTAAAACAAATCGAACTGTAACCCTACTTAGAGTTTTCAACCAGAAGCTAATAACAAAGTTATTAGAGTGCCATTTGAGAAGAAATTTATTGGAAAATTTTCCTTATGTTTTCCATACCCTCGTGAGTGTGATCTTGTTCAATGTTTGAGATGATCAATGGTTGGATTTTATTCATTGGAGGTTCCAAATGAAAAGCCAACAGATTTAAGATCGTCAAAAGTTCTGGCTGCTATTGCGGTAGAAGACAAATTGGTCATTTCTCTGGTCAAGTAAGAGTGTATAATTGCAAAAAAATTTTAATCTGAGAACTTTATTTGTAGTTGATCTTAATCAAATAAAATTAAATTTTCTGGGTTTAGCTGTAAGTTGAGGAGTTCTTTAAATGATTTTCCTTCACAACTAATCATTGTATTATACTTGATTATTGATTTCTTTGCATATATTTAATTGTTTATATATTCATACGATTAAGATTTAACCAATTTGAAAGAGAAATTTGGGAGATAATTTTCAACCATATAAGGGTATATAGGAAATTTCAAGCTAGATAATGTTTCTAGAAAGTCATCATAGAGATTTGGTTTCAAAGATTTTGTCATAAGAGTTCTCATCTACACATTATGTGTAACGCCCTGCTCCCAAAGGTCCAGAGAGTTAGGTCATTTTTCTCAAATCATCCCAAAACACCAATTCATATATTCCAAATTCTCCAATAACCAACTAATATAAAAAGGACACTCCATAATTAATTAACAAATATTTATGAAACTCTCCAAGAAACTAAACATAAACTTTAATAAAATCAAATGACTACAAATACTTGCAACAATCCAAAACTTGACATACTAGAAATATCAATGAAGATAAATATTTGCTAAGACTAAAAAAAAAATGTATCCACGAGCACTTATGCTCCTATGATCACCAAGCCTCTCTAGTAATGGCTACCCTTGCTGATATTGCACTGTATTATCTCCACTATCTGAAAATGTTATTAGAGGAGGGGGTGAGTTATCCACAACTCAGTAAGTAAAGAACATATACTAGTATGCAAACATGAGCATTTACCAAAATTCAGAATGCAGAACGAAATATTTCTTACTTTTCAGAAAAATGCCGAAGCAGGTTATATTATCAAAAATCAGAGCAAAAGTTTAATATAAACAGAAACAGAAAATCATTTTGGCATAGCATAACTGAAACGTCTTATCAGGATAGGAATACCATGTTTAACCCCCGTGGTAGGGTTGTGCAAACCTCGGCGGCCAACCGAGCAGAAACAAAATGTGAATCTTCCCCTTATTATTCTCGAAAGCCTCGAGTGTGCACACAGAAAAGACCACGCAGAAAACCACTTTGCAACCAAAGTGGGTGCACCGGAAACAGAATAGTTGGTACCAACCCAGGACTAAACAAAGCGAAACAGAACCAAAATGTCATGCCAGAGGTTTCAGAAATCATATCATATCATACCCGAGTACAGAATTTTTCCAAAACAAGAACAGAATCAGATCATAATTATCATTTATACAGAAATTTTCATATTCACTCTTTTTCAGTTCGAAAAATAAAATGCAACAAAAATAGCTCATGTCTACACCAGTTCATGCCAGAAAATATTTTATTCTTATACGATTTCTTATGCATATGCGAAACAAAACTGAGGTGATTTCAAAATTTCTTTTCGTAACTAAAACATGCATATTTTTCAAAATAAAACCCAGTTCATATTTTTAATATAAAGTCTAGTATAGGAACCCCGCTTACCTGAACTTCTTAACTTTCTGAATTATCCTCAATAAAGCTGAATTAATTATCATCTATAAAATAATCACATAATTTTCGTAAATTTCCAAATGATTACAAACTTCCAAAATAGACCCTGAGAAATAAAAATCCAAAATTTTTCCTTAACATCTAAATATTCTCAATATCCCGAATAACAATTCTCCTCAAAATACTAGAATTTACTAAACTCCTCTCAAGCCTTAAAATATAATAAATTCTTCAGTACCTCGATCTTCACTTAATAAAATATTACAAGGCTCAAATAATTTTAAAGATGTATCCAAAATAATATAAATTTCGAAATCAAAAAAAATATATTATTTAAATAGAACTCGAACCCAATCCAAAACATTTAGCCAAAACTTTGTCTTAGCATAAAACTCTCAAAAAGAAAAAGAAAGAGACTTCGTAGTAAAAATCTGAGAAGACCCGAAACAAATCAACTCATAAAAATATCACTTTTAAACTCTTTAAATTTGAAATAAAACGAGGTGATAAAACTGTAATCTCCAAGCCATCTGTTTTGCAACACGCAGTAACGGGTACGAACCCATCACGTAGAGAATAAAATAAGAGTTGTGTAGATTTTCTGAAGCAGCAACAAGCTAAACAACGAAAAGAAGGGAACCGAAAGAAAGGGGTTTGGCGCATGACTGAGGGAGGAAATTACCAAATGCAGGTACAGCGCAAGCTATGTGGAGCAAGGTGGCTGAACGCGAGGGAGAGGAACACGGCAAGATGAAGAGGTGGCTCACCAAGAGGAAGAGATAGCGTGCGACGGTCAGAAAGACGAGGAGAAGTTGGCTACGGTTTCTGAGGAATTTCCCGACGGGTTTCTGATGCGCGGCGGGGCTGAAATATTGAGGATAAGGGGAGAGCTTCCCTTGCTCTGTTTTCGGGGAACAAAAACAGGGGCTGTTCTCGGTGATGGCTAGCAGCTGGTTTCTCTTGTTGTGGGTTCAAGGCTGCAAAGGTTGGGAACGGCTGAGCTATATGGAGGCCTTCAACGGCTGGCCATGGTTGTTCTCGGTTTGGTTGTTGGTGTGGAGGCTGCTACATGATACGGGATGCAGGTGCCGAACTGGGGAAGGGCTTTGGCTTTAATGGAAAGATGACCTACACGTAGAGGGCCGCGGCTTTTCACTACAGCATGTCTGGGAGCCTCACAAGCATGCCTATATATATATATATATATATAAGGTGAACTGAGAGCCCTAAACGAAATCGTGAAAGCAGAAGAAACGGACACGCTGGGGGCAGACTTTGCTGGAAAAGGAAATTGATGCGCCAAAAATACCTATCTACAAAGATACTGATCGGTTGCCAAAAATAATGGAAGAAGATACGTGCATGGTGATGTGAAAGTGAGGGTCGTGATTGCGGAAGAGGCTGGGATCGCTACCGTGATGCCTGATTCTATGGGATACGACCACAGAGAGTTAAAAAGAAACAAACGGAAAGGGCAATAACCCGAGTATAGAAGGAAATGTTAGACTAAATTCAACGAAAAAGGAAGGAAATTTTTAAAAGAAAATATAATCAGAGGAACCGCTGGAAATAAACAATTAAAAAAAAATAAAGATCACACATAAAAACTATGTCGGATGAAAATCTGGCTCCCTAAGGTTGTGGGTGTTACATCTATGGACATGAACTTCCACTTTCATAGAAAAAGTGAACATAAAGCAAGATAATTACACCGGTACTTGGATTACTCAAGAGTTTTCTATAAGTTTACATTACCCAGAAACGATGAAATCTTTGTGTTTGAGGAAGACAAATGAAGCTTTTTGTTTGGGGGGTGACGAAAGAAGCTATGTGCTTGGGGAGTATTTTGAGATGAATACGCTGAGACAAAGAAAAAAAATGAATCGTTTTGAGATTAATGCCACGAAAGATGCGGATACCCTACGAGTCCCCCAGGTGGTTACATCCAAAGTTTTTCAAAAACAAAAACATAAAAGAATGAGAAACCAATGATGTTGAGACTTTTTTTTTGAGGAAATGATAAGTACTATTACCAAAAGCCAAATACAAAATATTAGGTTACAAAATAAAGATATCAATTATAAGCTGGATCTTTGCCACTATGAAATTGCAATAGACATGGACGATTTTGGATTAGGAGGATATAACCAAGGGCTTGCGTTGTCGCTGCCCATTTGCGCTATATTGTGTACGCAATGACTGAGGCATAGATGAACTTTTCTCGCTTTTCAAGATTTGAAGTTATTTAGCAAGTGTTTAATCCTCCAATTACAAAGGTTTCCATCTTTTTATCAAAAAATTAAAAATGGTTTTATTGAATTAGGCTCTATTGGTCCCCGCTTTACCTAGAGTAACAAAAGGCAAGATCATAACCTGGCCAAGGAGAGACTTGATCGGGGTTTGGCGAACATTTAATGGCTTAATCTTTTTCCCCAGGTATTGGTCACCACCCTTCCCAGAGTAACTTCTAATCATGCTCCCATTTTTCTAAACACTGTTAATTCCAATAATGGTCCAAAATCTTTTAAATTTGAGGAATTTTGGGTTAGAGATACCTCCAGTTCTGAATTGGTAAGGCAAGCTTGGCAACCCTCTTTTGTTGGTTCTCCTCCATTAATATTTGCTAAGAAGCTCAAAGCAACAAAGAAAGTCCTAAAGATCTGGAATGCTCAATCTTTTGGTCTTATTCAAATCAATCTCCGTATTCTTTGCTCAAAACTCATATCTCTGCAATCTCAAGACAATCTGTCTTCTGAGACCCTTGAGACTAATTTGTAGGAAAATATTAATTAACTTCTAATTAGAGAAGAATCTCTCTAGAGGTAAAAATCACAAATCTCCTGGCTTACCACTCCAGATCTTAATACCAAGTTTTTCCGTGCCTCCACTACTATCAGATGTAGAAAGAATTCTATCGAATGCCTTAAAATTGGGAGAAATAACTGAACCTCTAAGCCTAATGTCACCATTTGGATAATCCGCTTCCCACTAAGATCTCTGTTGTGGATAATGAGCTTCTTTGCACTATCCCTATTGAGAAGGACATTATCTTGATTGTTCAGCAACTCCCCTCCTCAAAGGCTCCTAGTTCAGATGGTTATACTGACATTTTCTATAAATTTTATTGGGATATTATAAAAAGGGACCTCATTGCAGCCGTTCAGAACTTCTTTACCAATGGGAGTTGCAGCCGTTTAGAACTTCTTTGCCAATGGGAGACTCTTGAAAGAGTTAAATCACATTAATCCAGTCCTTCTCTTGAAAACTAAAAACCCAAATAAAGTTCACCATTTTCTTCTCATAGCCTTTCCAATGTGTGTTATAAAATCATTGCAAAAATCCTAGCCAATCGCCTTAAATATGTTCTTCCTAATATTATTTCTCCTTATCAATCAGCTTTTGTTCCAAGAATATTTATTCAGGAGAATACTATCTTAGCTCAAAAAACTTTTCACCTTTCGAAAAAGAGAAGGTTTTCTTGGTCAAATGACTATTAAAATTTATATGGCCAAAGCGTTTGATTCAATGGAATGGCCCCTTTTTACTCTCTATTCTTCATCAAGTAGGTTTTGACCCTAAATGGATCAATTGGATCAAAGAACGCATCACCATTGTTTCCCATTTCATTGTTATCAACGATTCTTCTCATGGGTTTTTTCAACCCTCCAGAGGTCTTAGACAAGGCGATCATCTTTCACTTTCCTCTTTATTTTGGGTAGTGAGATCCCCTCTAGACTTATCTTCAGACGTGAAAATCTCCACCTTATCTAAGGAATAAAAATCTCTAGAGGTAGTCCTCCTATCTCTCACCTTGTCTTTGTTGATGACCTCTTTCTCTTTGGTTTCGCTACAAACTCCTCAAGCATTCTGAGATTGTCTTAACACTTATCACTCCTGGTCTGGCCAAAGCATCAATCACCACAAATCCTCCATCCATTTCAGCAACAATATTTTCCCAGGCATCAAAGTAAACATTAATTCGATTTTCCATTTCAGAATCTCTCCTCCAGCCACAAAATATCTCGGATTACCTCTTTCTAGAAGTAGAGATACCAAACTTTTCTTCAAAATTGTCATTGAGAATATTCAAACCAAACTTCAAGAGTGGAAAGCTAAAATCCTTTCTCAAGCAGTCAGGACTGTTCTCATCAGATCGGTAGATAGTGCAATTCCAAGTTATGTTATGACTACCATTACTTTCCCCAAATCTGTCACTTACCATCTTGAATCACTCTTTCATAGGTTCGGTGGAGAATAGATGAGTCTAATAATAAAAATACACTCCTAAGTCTTGGAAAGACATTTGTCTTCCTAAATCAATGGGTGGACTTGGTCTCAAACAAATGCATCTCTTCAATTCTGCTTTTCTTTCCAAATACACTTGGTCTTTCATCAAAGGTACTAATAGTCTTTGGAAAGAGATCATGACAAAAAAGTACCTTACCTCAACCACTTTTAGCAATCTCATCCCCAAAACCTCAAATTCTTGGTTCTGGAAATTCATTCTAAAGCAAAAAGATCATCTTAATTCCGATTATTGCTTCTAGATTAACAACGGCACCACCACCAAAATCTCAAATGATCCCTGGATTCCCACCCTTCAAACTCTCAGACCCCAGCCTAATCCAGACTCTCATTTCATTGATCATACCACCATTGTCTTGAAACTCTTCCTTGAGGAGCCTAGAAGATGGAATACATTGATTTTAAATGCTCTTTTTCCCCAAACTTCAATGACAGATCCAAAAAATTCTTTTGGTTACCCATGATTTTCACTCAATACCTAATAAAGTCAAATGGTTTCACCAGTCTTCTAGAAAATTTTCAGCCAAATTTGCCTATGCTACACTCAAAATCATACTGCTTCTTTTTCCAACATCTAGAAGAGTCTTTGGAAATTAAAGATGCAAGATAGATTTAAATTTATTCTTTAGAAAATTTTCAATGACATTCTTCCCACCAAATCTCATCTCGAAAAAACCTTTCCACTTGAGGAAGATTGTACCAAATGTTCTCTCTTTCTCATTGAACCAGAAGATCGCCAACACATGTTCCTTAATTGCATTTATCCTAAATTTTCCTGGAGAAACTCTAATTGTCCATTGATATTTCTTTGTTCACCAATCAACCTATTACTGTTTGGGTTAATAATATCTCTAATCTTGGTACCTGCCTTAAAATTTCGGAGTCAGAGCATCAGAGTTTTCAAATCTTTATAGTTTTAGTCATGGAGTTCATTTGGTTTATTAGAAACAAGCTCATCCATGATCAGATCCAGACCACTCCCATCTCTTTTATAACCAATGTCAAAATAGGATCTTAAGAAAATTTGTATGCTTGGATAGAGAAGCTGAATACCCAAAATGAGAAGGAAACCCCAAATCAAGATTAGAAGATCATTTCTTTTGATGTGACAATCTGAGACAAAGGAAGTTTCAACTCAGACATTTGTAAAGACAACCAAGAAAAAGTCTTCTTCATAAAGATTGATGACATTCATAGCACACATCCAAACACCGATGAAGCTTTTGCGACTCTAATGATTTTCCAATATGTAAGACAGAAGAACCTAGAGTACATTGTTCTGAAAGGAGACTCTAATGTGGTCATTCAAGCCATTTAACCCCCTCTGTCATTTCAAAGATATTGAGTCTTGAAAATATGGTCATATAGAAACTATTTTATCTAAATTTTTTTTTTATCATTATAAATATAAATTCTCATATAAATTATATTAAATAATTTCATTTTTTTCAAATATCAAAATAATATTATTCAAAAAATATTCTAATAATATTTTATTTAACTTTTATTCTCATATAAAAGTTCTCATATAAATAATATTATCATATAATATTATCAAAATAATACTATTAAAAAAGTATTCTAATAAATTTAAAAATTCTCATATAAATAATATTAAATAATATTTTGTTCTAAAAATATTCTAATAATTTCATTTGGTTTATTAGAAACAAGCTCATCCATGATTAGTCCAAAGCACTCCCATCTCTTTTGTAACCAATGTCAAAAAAAGATATGAGGAACATATGTATGCTTGGATAGAGAAGTTGAATACCCACAATGAGAAGGAAACCCAAATCAAGATCAGCCTGAAGAGAAGATCATTTTCTTCGTTGTGGCAATTTGAAACAGAGGAAGTTTCAACTCAGCCATTTGTAGAGACGACCAAGGATAATTCATTTTCATAAAGATTGATTACATTCATAACACACATCCAAACACTGGTAAAACTTCTACGACTCTAATGACTCTCCATGATGCCAGACAGATGAATCAGAAATGCATTGTTCTGGAAGGAGACTCCAATGTGGTCAATCAAACTATTTTAACATCCTATGTCATTTCAAGGATGTTGAGTCTTGAAAATATGGCCATACAAAAACTATTTTATCTAATTTTATTTTATTTTATCATTATAAATTTAAAAATTCTCATACAAATTATCTTAAATAATTTCATTTTTTTCAAATATCAAAATAATATTATTAAAAAATATTTTAATAATATTTTATTCCACTTTTAATTTTTATTTAAAACTATCCAATTTAATCTCACTATCTAAACGGAGCCAATCGGTTGTTTTCCAAACAAAGGAAAAAAATATATGGCCCTTTTGCTTTATAATAAGAGCGTTTCAAGCTGAAACTACCTATCATGAGGTTTCTTTTTTTTTTTTTTTTTCCTGGGAGCAAGTTCAGAGGAACTATTGGCTATATATTTCTAATGGAAATCTGAATATACAATAGAGTTACAATGCTAATATGGACGTGCAGTAAAAGCAACAAAAGCCTCACCCTTCAAGCCTCTAGAGCTTTCAATTACTCACAAACAAAGATCAGATTACAGTACAAAGAAATCTATACATATATTTTTATCACCACCGACTCCTTAGTTCATATTGGCAATGAACGGATGACAGATGCCCTCTAGCTCCTTCGTCTTATTCTCAAACTTCCCTGCCTCGGCATTCTGGTTCCTATCAAGCCAAAGAATAGTCTGCTCAATTGCATCTTCGGCCTTTGTCAAAGCATTCTTCACACCTCTGATTTTGTACCTCATGTAGTAAGCACAACTTTCCAAACCATTTTTTGCCTCAATCTCATGCACCTTATCTTCGGCCATGTTCTTCTTCTCAACCTTCTTCTTCCTCTTCTCTATCTCCTTCTCAGCCTCCTGCATTTTGGTTTTGGTCTCATTGTTGGGCTCCTCATGCTTTTGCGAGGCTTCACCCATGACACCATTAGCAACTTGATAAGTCCTGGCGATGATTGGGTTGCAGATGCTCTCCAGTTCCTTCATCCTCACCTTATATTCATCTGCCTCGGCATTGTAGTTCCCTTCGACCCAATGGATAGCCTGCTCAATTACATCTTTGATCCTCTTTTTGTCAGCTGCAGGGACCTTAGCTGAAATCTTTTCATCTTTTAAAGTGTTCCTCATATTGTAAGCGTAGTTCTCCATTGCATTCTTTGCCTCCACCTTAATATTACACTCCTTTCGTTGATCAATGCACTTCTCAGATTCCCCCCTTGTGATTCCCCTTGTGTCACCTATTAGAAAACAAAGATTGAATAAAAACAGTGAGGCGATTATTAATATGTCTCTTAGATAAATATTGCCTCTCACTCGTATAAAGTTCTGTAAAAAAAATCTAGTGAGTCAGTCTTCAGGATACAATATTATTTATATAATGTGCAGATAGCATTGGGTGAAACTGCCAATAATATGTGTCTACCCTTTTATTCTATTTTATGTATATTGAAAATCATTCACTTATAAACCACTAAAAATATTCTTGTCTTTCCAAAGTGAGATTAAGAAAAAAATACATTAGAGAAATATTTCGAAAATGAATAATTCAGAAAAATTGAATAGAATATTTGAAATAATCTAACATAACCTTCAGTACCTTGATCAATTTTGGCAATAAAAGGGTCGCAAATGCTCATCAGCTCTCCCTTCTTGAACTCAAATTCTTCTGCCTCAGCAAGTTGGTTTCTGTCAAGCCAATTAATAGCCTGCTCAATTGCTTCTTCAATCTTCTTCTTTTCTGCAGCAGGGACCTTAGCTGCAATCTTTTCATCTTTGAACGCATTCATCATGTTGTAAGCATAGTTCTCGAGTTCATTCTTTGCATCAACTTTCATTTTATGTTCCTCGTCCTCAGCCTTGTACTTCTTAGACTCCTGCACTAACTTCTCAATTTCTTCCTTTGAGAGCCTGCTTTTATTGGGGCTTGTGATGTCAGTCTTCTGTCCAGTGGCTTTGTCTCTGGCAGAGACACTCAAGATACCATCAACATCGACATCAAAAGAAACAGTGATTTTTGAAACTTCACCAGGAGCAGCAGGAATGCCAGAGACTTTGAACTTGCCCAACAAATTGTTGTCATGTGTGCTGCTACATTCACCCTCATACACCTGAATCAGCACCTCAGGCTGGTTATCTTCCTTGGTTGAGAACTCTTCCTCCTTCTTGATAGGAATGGTGGTGTTTCTTGGAATCAAAACCTCCATGACCTCTCCATCAGTCTCCACTCCAAGGGACAGAGGAGTGACATCTAGGCACAAGATGTCCTTCACTTTCCGACCGCCCTCGCGGTTTAGAATCGCAGCTTGAACAGCAGCACCATGAGCAACAGCCTCATCAGGGTTAATCCTTTTGCAGAGCTCCTTCCCACCAAAGAATTCCTGCAACAATTCGCGGATCTTGGGGATCCTAGTTGACCCTCCAACTAGAACAACATCATGGACACTGTTTTTATCGATCTTGGCATCCTTCAAACACTTCTTAAGCGGCTCCCTACACTTTCTGAACAAATCCATGTTAAGCTCCTCAAATTTTGCTCGGGTAATGCTTGTGTTAAAGTCAATACCATCAAACAGAGAATCAATCTCAATTGTAGTTCGAGTGTTTGATGAAAGGATCCTCTTGGCCTTTTCACAAGCAGTCCACAACTTCTTAAGAGCCTTTCCACCAACAATCTCCCGCTTATACTTTTTTCTGAACTCTTGAAGGAAATGATTCACCATTTTACTGTCAAAATCCTCACCTCCCAAATGGGTATCTCCAGCAGTAGCTTTCACTTCAAAAATGCCCCCTTCAATGGTGAGAAGAGAGACATCCAAAGTACCACCACCAAGATCAAAGATAAGCACATTCTTCTCGCCGGCATTCTTATCCGTGTCAAGCCCATATGCAATGGCAGCAGCAGTTGGCTCGTTGATTATTCGCATCACATTCAGGCCTGCAATGGCACCAGCATCCATTGTTGCTTGACGCTGTGAATGATTGAAACGAGCAGGGACAGAGATAACAGCTTTTTTTATCTTCGAACCACAATAAGCCTCAGCCATCTCCTTCATCTTTATGAGAATCATTGAAGAGATTTCCTCCGGCAAAAACCGCTTTTCCTCGTACTTGTATTGAACCACAATATGTGGCCTCCCTTCAGGGCCAGGAACCACCTTGAAGGGCCACAATTTCATGTCATGTTGCACGGAAGCATCGTCGAATTTTCTTCCAATCAAACGTTTAGCGTCTTCATGCCACAGGCAAGAATATCAGCATACAAACAAATCAATACATTAAACATTATTAGCTTCAGAAATCGAAACCATCAGAAAGCGGCAAAAAAACAGGTCAACATGTCCACTTTTTTATGCATAGAGATTGCTCTAAAGCCAAACAAAGATCTATCTACAGCTCGAAAAAGGAGAATGCTAAATGCACTTAAAAGAAAAAAAAAATTTAACAAAATGAGTTGAACATAAGACGAACCCAACTTCAACAGAACGCATCTATTTTGAAAGCAAGAGTCTAAAATCTGAACTCGTAAGAGTATCAAAGAACAAGAAACATACCAAAAACGGTGTTGCTGTGATTCATGGCAGCCTGGTCCATGGCCCGATTACCGATCAAACGGTGGGTCTCATTAAAAGCCACAAAAGATGGAGTCTTTCGGTTCCCAAGCTCATTGGGTATGATATGCACCTGGTTTTGATTCCAAATTGCCGCACACGAATAGCAAGTTCCCAAGTCGATCCCAATTGCCGGACCATCTCCCTTGCCAGCCATAGTTCACAAAACTTAACGGGAAAAAGTTACAGAAAAACAAAGAAGAAATATCTAGGATTTTCTGATTTCTAAAGAGAAAGATCTGCACTGCGTTTTGATGAGTCGAAGAGCGCAGTGTTTAAGCACGCAGTAACGGTTTTATAACTGAAGAGATAACTGTTTTGGACCATGTTCAGCAGGCAGACTTCGGCCCTGTTTGTATTCGGAGGTCAGCTCATCTCAGCTCATCTTTATTTCATTATTATATTTTTATAATATTTTATATAAAACATAAATTTTTATACACTTTTTTCAATTTCTAATACCTATTTTTTAATTTTTAATATATTTTTTTTAAATTTTAAAATAATAATAATATTAAAAAATAAATTAAACTCATCACAATTCATTTCAACTCATCTCATCTGAATCAAGCCAAACCTTCGCCTGCAAGTCTCGCGATTTTTTGCAATTATTTGCTTCAGAGCTTTTGAAGTCTTCGTCGTCGTTCTCGTACGTTGTCCATACCAGCATCATTGTCCTTTTCTTTCTTTTCCCCCGGAATATGTTGTCGATAGGATTCAGAAAAAGCATAAAGCATGCCTAGAAGTCTAGCTCAAACAAAGAGGCAAAATTAAATATATAAATAAAGCATTAATAATACTAATAAATCTGAAAGTAACATTTTTTCTATAAAACTGGGAATTAATTCCGGAGCGCCATACAGCGATCTCGATCATCATAAAAGGAAAAAGGAAAAAGGGAAAAAGAAAAGTAAAGTTTCGTTTCAATATAAAAAGTATTTTATAATATTTTTTTATTATAATTTTTTTAAAATTTTAGATAAAATATAATAAATAAATTTTTAATTTTTATTTCAATTCACTGTATCTTAATTTACAATTTAAACAGAATTTTATTCTTTTGAATGCCGTTTTAATGACCAAAAAGAAAAGAAGAATATTAGGCTTTCTAAATGCACCGGACTCTTTTCGTTTTATTTTTACTTTTTACAAAAAGATTAAGAAAAAATGACCAAATGTTACATATACGCCATCTAAAACATATATAAAAATGATTTCCAAATGGTTAAGTGAAAGTATATATGTAAGTAAACATAGGTTACATATTTATTTCATTGGGTATGTCGATCTATGTTGGGTGTAAAATCTCCTAATCAAATATTTATCTTTCACTAAATAGATATAAAATAGAATTATACCACTTGAATTATGTGTTGTGTAAAGGTATTCAAGTAAAATTATTTTATAAAATATGGAATCAAACTCAACATATAATCTGATTTGGTAACATGGTAAACCGAGATTTATCTGAAAAGCTAAAAAAATTATTTAACTAATTAACTTTAACTCCAAAAATTTCATTCTTTTGGAAACTGATAATTGAGGAACAATAAATTCTAATTGTGTTACTTTTATGTATTTAACGAATATTTACATTATAATCCATTAAAAATAAATAAAGATACTATTTTTTTCCCTTCTTCTTCTCTTGTTAATTATCTTGTCACACATTTCTCTATTTTTGAAAAATAATGATACACTTAATACATTGTTATAATATGTTTTATAATAATATTATAAGTTGAAATTAATTTTATTAAAAAAAATTTTATTTTTCTATAATATTTCTTGTTTAATACATAATCGTATATCACAAAAAATGTTATGCCCAGATCATTTTGCTTTTTCAAGTGTGAAAGAAGAGCTTTTTTAAGATAAGATGAGATTGTTTGAGATAAAAATTAAAATTTTAATAAAATATTATTATTATTATTATTATTTTAAATTTTGAAAAATTAGTTTGGAATTTTAAAATAAAAAATTAAATTTTTTATTATATAAATTATTTGGATTTAAAAATACTTTTTTTAACTCATCGATCATTTCATTTCGTTATTATAATTTTCACAAATTATTTAATAAAATATAATAAATAATTTAAAATTTTAAAGTTTTATAGCAATAATAATCTTTAAAAAATATTTTCATAATATTTATTTTATTTTTAATTTTTATATAACATTATTTAATCTCATTTTAATATGTAAACAATTCTTAAAATTTTGGTCATGATACCCTAGGTGAGTGTCATCGATCCACGTCACGAGGTGCTAACCTGCTAGCTAGCCTCATCAATCATGTTGATCTTTTAAATTATAAAATTATAAATAATTAAAAGTGTTCAATAATGTATCCATATAATTTTTGAGATTTAAAAATAAGCCTATGGTATAATATCACACCAAAAAGATGAGGTAGGGACGATGGAATATTGAACACTTCGAGGTTACAACATATCAATTCGAAGAAATTCTATTTATCTCTTCTATTTCACATCAATATCTTATTTATTATTTCTATTAAAGTATTTAAATAAAAAAACTATATATTAGTATAATACAAAAATACAAGTTCATTTTTCATTTATACATTCATGATTTTTTTTAATATTAGTATGCGATGTAAGTTATTTACGCAAACTCTTGTTAGACTTCTTCAAAGAGTCAACGTCCTCCACCAAGATGTCGCACTCCAAGGTCAAGTCAGCTCAGCTCCCCGTCATCTGCACGCCTCCTTTCCTAGAAGTGAAGGATGGGCCTGCACACACCAACACCAAGGTAGACTTGGACCTGCTGGAAAAGGTTCAAGGAGGCACCACACCCAAGCCTACCTGAGCACTGCTAGTACAGATGGGCTCTTCTGACAGTTGAGTCCTACTGAGAGGAATAGATTCTTTTGGCTTGCGACCAAACCCCCAAACTCCAGCTCGCCTTGGGCAAACGGCACCTCTTAAGGATTCTATGAATCGCCTGGCACACCTCTCGCCTCTTGGTCTGCATCCTCCTTAAATATAACAGACGTTAAGGAAGAAACATCTTCCATAGTGATTAGATCTTTCCAATTGAGGAATGACCCCTCTTGCTTGAGAACCCACCAAATCCTAGGACAAAGGCATTGGTACTTGGTCATCCAAGGCTAAGTATGAATTAACATCAAACTCAGTAAAAAGCTCTAGTGAATGGGGCGAAATAGACGCCCGGTCATCGTTGCGCCTCCAATGCTCGGGGAGGGCTAGGAATAACTTTCTCATGCCAAGCAGGAGTCGAAAACATTAGAGAATGTAGGGGAGCTGGTCTCCTAAGTAAAGGCTCGATATGGGTAGCCTCCACCTGGAAGAGCGTCTCCTCGAAAGAACGAAGAAGCTCAACTATAGGGACATACCCATGGGGAGCGAGGTTGATGAAAATGTTGAAGAAAGTAGCATCAATGATGACACCATCCTCCTCATCCTCATTCATAGAGCCTATTGACAAAAATGAGAACACTAGCAGCATGAACAAAGGGCGAGGAGCCTCAATTGTGGAGACTCAATGAGAAGTGCTAGCTTGGTCCCAATAAGAGATGCTCCCAAAAGTATTGTGAAAGAAACCCGATGGGTGAGATTAGGAGAGAAGTGTTGTCGAAGGTGCTTCAGGGGATGTTCAGCAAAATTGGTCGAGAAGTGAAGCCAAAGGCACCAAAAGGAGATCCCATAGGAGGTTGAAAGGATGAACTAGTGGGGCCCTACAAGTGGAACTCAATAGAATGATGCGATAAGAGCTAGGGTTTGGGGTGAGGGCCCCCAGCCCCAGGCCTAGACAAAGTCTCAGTAATGTTATTAGAGCTTGACAACATTTGCCCTGATTATCAACTAGTATAGGGGAGGATTATCGCTTCCTTCCGAGTGAAGAGGGAGAACAACCAAAAACTCCCGATCGAGCACGAAAGATCAATCAATGAGTATCAGGTAATATTTGATGTTGATCTTCGTCAACAATGCATTAGTCTCAGATGTCGAGGGCTGAGCAACCGTCCAAGACAATACATTGGCGATCCCAAGCTCCTCCCTCTTGGATAGCTTGATCAAAAAGGATCTACTTGTCGACACATTGGCCTAGACAACACGGACAAGGAACTCTTGGTGGACCTCCTCCCTCTCGGGGTACTTCCAGCCCAAACCGGTGATGAAGAAGCACTGTTTCCATTCTTTGATGGATGAAAAATGCATTTCCAGGTTAACGAAGCGTTTGTCAGCAGTCCAGGCCTAGAAGCTACTCAGGCTTTTGTCAAGGCGCAAGAAGCGGTACAAGAACAAGAACTCTGCGATGTAAGTGTGAGGCATAACCAGAAGAATGAAGAGCTGGCAAACCACAACCCAGGAGTCAGGAACAATTTAATCTTTTATTTTAGATCCTAAAATTCTTCAATATAATAAAAAAACTCAGGCACGAAATCCTTGAAAAATTTTCATCGCTAATGTGAGCTATTAAGCTTGGATGCAAGACGCTACCCTACCCGAGTGCTGAATCTTATTTATTTCCCCTGGATCCCTCTCTCTTCCACGCGCACGCACAAACACGTTGTGGGCATGTCGACACTAAAAGATATCCTCACCTAGCAGCCCGTGGCCAATACGATCTGTCTCACGGTGCCCGCCGGAGGTGCTCGCCCAGCACCACCGATGGGACCTGCTCTGGGACAGTACCGATTGAACCTGATGGCTACATGCAATGACTTTAATGCCCGCACGTAGAAGTACAAGCCCGACACACCCATGGTTGTTATTGTCATCGCTTTCAAGGAAAACACCTTCGAGTTCATCGTGAAGTCCCCCTCTATCACCTGGTACATCAAAAAGGCTGTCGGGGTCGAGTCCGGTAGCAGCCGACCGGGCCACGAGGTCGCCTCCACCATAACTCTCCAGCATGTCTATGAGATTGCCAAGGTGAAACAGTCTGACCCTTATTGCCAATACATGCCCTTGGAGTCCATTTGCAAGTCCGTCATTAGGACCGCCAATTCTATAGGGATTAAGGTTGTAAAGGAGTTGGATTAACAACGTTCCAAATCCTGTTCTTTTGATTTGATTGTTAGCCCCTTTTCTCATTGTTTTCAATTTTCTAAAAGATGGGCATAAATTTGTGGTGATGGACTTGTGGGGTGTTGTACTTATCTTGAATTTGTTTTAGTTTGATCATTAGAGTCTTGCATAATTCCTTGGTGATAAGATATGGAAGTAGTTACTTGGAAATGGTACTGGTGAAGGATGGCAGAATTGCAATCACAACCCGTTCGTAAATATTAATGGGAAAAGGGCAACTAGTGTTGCCATCCCATCCATTTCCATGGCGAGGGTGCGACGTCCAGGAATCCCCAAAATTGCTTTCGAAGAAATATTATATGACTTTTACCACGCACAAAGGTCGTCAGCAATCACAATTGACTCGCAATTCCGCCTAAAAGGAAGATGAGACATAACGCCTCAATTTTGTTCACCTCGATTAAATATAAATTGAAGCGTACAGACAAGTAACACAAGGCTACTTATCCTACATAAACATAAGGAGTAGCACGCATGCATCTAAACTTACTAACTAAATGCAACACGAAATACAGCAAAAAGAGATAAATTTCCAATATATACAAGAGATCTAACTCTTGCATAAATAGATCACATGGCATAGTAAAATTATAACTTTCATAACTTCATATTTACAGAAACATCTTGTATCCAAGACTTACATAATCTAGTTAGTTTTCTTAAAACCAATATCGTATCCTACCGTCGTCTGATAATATTACTATTTCACTTGATCACGTATACGAGAGATCATTTCATTTGGAGTCTAGATAAGAAATGATAGATAAAACTTAAAGGAGTGAGATTTTTAAGAAATCTCAGTAAGTACACACGTAACTTCATAAAAGTATAAACATCATAAAATAATCACATTCAAGTTAGACAGTCAGAGTATACATTTATGAAATGGTTCATGTGACTCATGCATAACATAGATTTATCTCTTATGTGGACTTACACTAATATCCTTTATTTCCTAAACAAACTTATCTCATGCATGGACTTTTCATTCTTATCTTAAGATTTTTATTCTTGTAAGTCTTTATTTATATCCATTATTATTACATGTGGTTAGGCCATATCCACTATTATTACCCATGGTCAGCCTATATCCACTATTATTACTCGTGATTGGGCCATATCTAGTATTGTTTCCCCTGGTTGAGCTATATCTAGTATTGTTACCTCTAGTTGGGTTATATTCAGTATTGTTTCCCCTAGTTGGGCCATATCTAGTATTGTTTCCCCTAGTTAGGCCATATCCATATTCTTGTCAATTGTCCGGGCGTTACGTATCGCCGTCCCCTTCGTGACGAATCTTATCATTTTCGTCATATGGTATTACGTATCGTCATCCTCGTCATGACGTGACTGACTTATTAATCTTTCCACTTGTAAAGTTTTCTTAACGTATTTTCTTATAACATACGTCATGACTTACGACGACACTTATATGTGATGAAATGCAACGTAAACATAACCTTAAACTTATGACATACATATTTCATGTCCTTAAATCTTATAGCATATGAGAACATTTCACAATAGCATACATCACATGTACATGTATTTACGTCACATCAATTCATAACGTCAAAATATAACGAAAACTACTTAAATAACAAAATAAAATATTAAAGTATTATTAAATCAAGACTGGCCGAAACTTCTAGAGGATTAAACCTTATTTTATTTTAATTCAAATCATGCTAAACTTCCCATATTTAACATGTCAAATCTTCCTTAATCAATTTATGTAAATTAAATTGTTTTTCTTAGTATTTCTTCTATAATTCTTAGTAAAATGATTCTTAAAAATTCTCTAAGTAAATTAGAGTTTCTAAACTCATTATAATTATCAAAATATCATTCAAATAATTAAAAATCAATTGGATAAAATTTAAAATAAAAATTTCATTCAAACCTTATTATAATCAAATTGCTCTAGGTTTCATTTCTCAATTTTTTTTCTCAAATCAAGATCTCATATTTTGATATAATTCTCTTCATATAACAACATAGAATATATTTCTAAGATCTCATAATTTTCCTAATATTTTTTCATAGCAAGAACCACTCCAAAAGCCCATATGTTTCAATTTAATACATAAACAAAGATTAAGTTCAAATAAATATCAAATATGATCCAATCACTAAACCACTTATTCTATGCCAAGATTAAGTTAAATTGTATACATACTAATTTTTCCAAAACTTGAAGTGGTTATTGAACAAAACTCTTACAAATTTCTCTTCAAACTTACTCAATAGCTCACTTTGATAGTATTTGAAGATTCAAGAGTTTTAAGAAGGCTTTTCTTTGTTTTTTCTCAAGCTAACCGTGTGTTATTTCTCCTAAAGAGATCTAGGAGACTCTCAAGCATTTATTTATAGGAGAGGGGGCGACACACTTAGGAAAAGAAAGGTGAAAGTTTGCTTAAAGGTTTCCCCCTTAGAGACATGTGTGTGCTTCCAACTTGTTTAGGTGAAATGATTTGATCTAAGTTTAGGTTTGGTGAGTCATGCTGACATCCAAGGGTCAGTTTTTGAGCAGCCTAAAATATCTTCTTCATCAATGGCTCAAATAGACCCAACTCACGTGGGGTAGAGACAAAGTAGTATGATGGTATCTTCCAATGGAGTGTATCTAGCCACTTCCATCCCAAATAAGTCCTTGATATGATTCGATTCTTCGAAAACTTACAACATGAAAGTTTTATACCATTCTCTTAAGATTTTATAGGATTTTGAATCACCTTATTCCAAAATCAAATAAGAGAGATATGTTTAATTCACCGAAATATGTCAAAACCATCTAAAAACACCCAATTTGAGTTCTCCATTTATTTTTCTTTGTTTTCTTACCCACCAAGGCTTCTAGATCAATTTTTATCAACTTTCCACATTTTTCCATACATTTTAAGACTTCAGAAAGTTTGGTGGCCAATCACAGTTTTCGTCACATGGCCGAACATTAGACAATTCATCTAAGTCAGTTACCAGTTGACTTCTATTCCTGTCTGTCCACTTCATACCAGATTTAGTCCTTGATCCATTACTTATCTTCAAAAACCCAAAACATAAAAGTTATATATCTCCCTCTTATGGTTCTATAGGAACTAGAATCACTTTATTATGAGCTCATATGACCAAGTTATGATTATTCTACTGAAAGTTAACAGATCAGTCCGAAGGCACCAATCCAGGCACACCAAGTATTTGATAAATAATCCTTCTTATTTCACACAAAACTTCCTATATAAAATCTCCTCATTTTCCATATTTCTACACATTTGTCATGATCTTAGGATAATTTATAAAATAATCCAAAAACTTAATCTTATTCAAGGTCACTAGTTAACTCCAAGTCAATGCCCTATATATCCAATTATGTTCTGTTACTTCAATCCCAATTTAGTATTTTATTAAGTCTATAACTCTTAAACTTCAAAACATAAGAATTATATATATTCCTCTTATATTTCCAAATCATTTTGAATCATCTCAATCCGACATAAAATGAGTAAGTTATGTCCATATTACTAAAGGACGTTTAAATTGTCTAAGATTGCCTAATTCAAAAATATCATAGAGTATATTCCTTACTTATACCATTTGATTTTCTTTGTAATTTTCCTTCAATGCCTATACAATAATTTATTGAATATTCAAAAACCATATATTCTTATCCTATTTAGTGTCTCCCATGATTTTTTTTCCAATACCAATAAAAGGCTCATAAAAACTATATATATATATATATTCAAAATTTCAAAAGTTCCCTAAAATAATTTTAAAGAAACATAATCATACCAATTATGAAAATTAAAACAATACTTAAAATTTCAAGTTATCACATGAGACAACCTTCATTATCACTATGCATAGGCATAACAAAAATCAAGGAAGAATGGTGAGTAGAAAAAGAGAAAGTGAGTGTAGATAACTTGAAGAAGAAAGGGCAGAGTTTTGGGAGCAAAGAACCACAAGTAAAAATGGAAAATGGTGGGGTGATGAAAGTTTAAATAGATGGATGATGACAGTTGGCATTTGATGGACAGTGAAGCGATCGAGGGTCAGAAATTGAAGGGATGTGACAGTTATCGAAAAATGTGTGACAACTAGGCGTGCAGTTGGCACAAACCAATAGCAATCGTTGTGTGTGGGCGAAAAACCCGTAGACCGGATGGCTTGAGCGGGAAGAGTGAAAGTAACACTTCGATCCTTATAGGGAAGCCAAACCGTCGCGGGATCAATCCTAATGCTTCAACGAATGGTGTGTCTGCAGGAATCTAAACAGCCAGATGGTACATGCATGGGCCCCACACTTCCACCTGAGCACCACATGTGGGTGGGTAGAACTTATGGCCCCGTAAGGACTTAAATGTCGAAGGCAAACAGTTGCACAGGATATGAAGGTCATTAATTCTTGAGCTTTGGGCTAGATAGAGCAAGCCTAGACCATGGAGCCCAGGTAATATACTGAGGACGAGCTAAAAGCGAACGGGCTTGCCTAGAAAGATCCTAGTCTGAAAGGGTAAGAGACATATTAGCGAAACTGACTCAGGTGTCAAGTACAACCCTAATAGCTAAGACCAACAACATGGTGCAGACTGAGGCTCCAGATAAGTGGTTGACAACACAGCTGCAAGGTGTTAGGGATAACCCAACACTTGAGTACCCACGGATAGATAGACTCGGGCAGTATTGGCTCACCTGACTATGACTATGTTGCATTAAATGAAAGACCATGTCGCATTAAATGGAATACAACGTTAAGCATGACATGACCAGTATAGTTGTTAATGGTCACCGCGATTGGGCATGGGTGGGAGAACCTCTCCCACCTGACAGAAAACTGACATAGGATTCACCTATGGTACGGGCCCCAGAATCTTCTCGTCAGAAGGTCTCCTTGGCTAGGTATATAATACCCCCCTCTCATCCTTTGGGGCTCTCTCTTGAGATTCATTCATTAATTTTCTCCTTTTAAGTTGACATACTCTCCAAAAAGTTTAACTTAAATATCAGAAGTATCTCAATTGTTTCGAGCGCCCTATTCTCTATTGTGGCAGGTATTCAACTAACCCAATAATGTGGAATTGTCCAAGCAGTGAAATATAACATCAACAATTACATTGAAATGTCAATAGAGATCTCTAAAGTTCATTCAAACTTAGGTACTGTTTATTTTTAGAAATGAAATGAGATAAGATAAAAGTTAAAAAATAAAATAAAATATTGTTGTAATATATTTTTCATATTAATTTTGTTTTGGGATTTAAAAAATTGCTTTTGAAATTTGAAAAAGTTGAATTTTTTATTATATTTTATATAAAAATTTAAAAAAGTATAATGATGAATTTAAAAATAGTTTAGAATTTTTAATTTTATCTCCCAAAATAAACTTAGCCTTAGAGTGCTAGAGATAGACAACGTGAGAGGTGATTCTACAATATTTATGAATGTTTGGGTAAATTCATGAGACGTTAGGTATTTATAACTTTTTTGTTTATTCTTTTATTTTAGATCCTAAAATTCTACAATTCAGTAAAAAAATTTAAGGAACGAAATCCCTAAAGGACCACCATCATCAATATGAGTTATTTAGTTTTATTTGGATGTTAAATTGAACTAAGTTGAGTTGAGTTAAGTTAAATAAATTATTATTAGAATATTAATTTTTAATATTATGAGTGTGTTAGATTTTGAAAAAAATAAATTATTTATTATATTTTATATAAAAATTTAAAAAAATTTAAAAAAATTGTAATAATGAAGTTGAATAAGTTGAGGTGGGTTAACGAGACAGTTTTGGATGCAAGATGCTACCCTACCCGAACGCTAAGTCGTATATATTTCACCTGGATCCCTCTCTCTTTCAAACCCACGCACAAACACGTTGAGGGCATGTCGACACTGAAAGAGATCCTCACCCGGCGGCCCGTGGCGGCCACGATCCGTCTCACGGTCCCGGCCGGAGGTGCTCGCCCAGCACCACCGGTGGGACCTGCTTTGGGACAGTACCGGCTGAACCTGATGGCTTTCTGCAAGGACTTTAATGCCCGCACGCAGAAGTACAAGCCCGACACCCCCATGGCCGTTATCATCACCGCCTTCAAGGACAACACCTTCGAGTTCATCGTGAAGTCCCCCTCTGTCACCTGGTACATCAAGAAGGCTGCCGGGGTCGAGTCCGGCAGCAGCCGACCGGGCCACGAGGTCGCCTCCACCATAACTCTCCAGCATGTCTACGAGATTGCCAAGGTGAAACAGTCTGACCCTTATTGCCAGTACATGCCCTTGGAGTCCATTTGCAAGTCCGTCATTGGGACCGCCAATTCTATGGGGATTAAGGTTGTGAAGGAGTTGGATTAACAACGTTCCAAATCCTGTTCTTTTGACTTGGTTGTCAGCCCCTTTTCTCGTTGTTTTCAATATTTCTAAAAGATGGACATAAAATTGTGGTGATGGACTTGTGGGGTGTTGTACTTTTCTTGAGTTTGTTTTAGTTTGAGTTTTAGTTTTATCATTAGAGTCTTGCATAATTCCTTGGTGATAAGATATCGAAATAGTTACTTGGAAATGGTACTGGTGAGATAATGAAAACCTTTGCAATATTTTCTTTATTCCTAACATTCATTTACCGACACATATTGATTAGTATTTGACAACATTTACAGATCATATTGATTTTACTTCATTTTTGTTTTCCTTTATAACAAATGTGTGTATTTCAGATGCATGTTTAGAGATCTTGTTCCATATAATTTTCTGTTGCTTCTATAGGATAGAGTCGAGGAACTTGGATGGCCTATTCTAATTTCTATTGAACGAGCTGGAGAAATGTAACCAACCAGGTCTTGAGAATTCAGGATCAACTAGCTTCCCTAAATTGGGAGAAATTCCCATTGCGTGTAAGAGGAGTGAAGGGGAGAAGTACTGAGCTGATGAATGCATCGCATGGTATTAGGAATTCACTACTTTATTTCGTGCACTGCTACTGAATCTGATATCTGCATATATCCAACATGCAGTTGGACGAAATGAGCCACTTCAAATAGGTTCATTGCTCATTTAGTAGATTTTCAATTTTTAAGACTTGTGAATGCACTGCAATTTGAGCTTTTGGATTATTATAAGAGCTTGGCAGGCCATTTATGGGAGTGAAAGAAGCAAAATTGGGGACCATGTCCAACAGTAACAGACCTGCTGTGCTTATTGAGCATTTTTTGCTCAGGTTTACTTAAGAGATAAACCATTTTTGCATCATGGTTTTTCTGGATGAGGGATTTATAGCCATTTGTTTTTGGAAGCTTGTTTCCGAAAGTGTCTTAGATATTGGGTTTAGAATCATGGGTTTGGTTGCTTGAATTGAAACTCAACCATCCATCTCCTTGATTTACACTTCATACATATTATAGCATGTTAGGATGGGCATTTTTTTGTCCATATTGTCTTTCAGATGGATTCTATTCTTCAGTTGGTAGTTCTTAAATTGCTTGTCAAACTCTGAAAACCTTGGCTTCTTATATTGGACTATTATTATTATTATTATTATTATTATTATTTGTGCCATTATCTAGCAACCATGAATATTAGTAGGGCTGGGCAGCAGGGCACCCAGACCCAACTTCCCTGCCCAAACCGCCAGCCTGTTGAGTGTTGAGCAACGGGCGGACAACTATTTGTATGTTGAATGGCAGGGAAGTCCCGCCTCTTACCCATCTGCCTGTAGGATGGAGACAGACAACTCCTCTGTGAGGTTGGGGAGGGGGCGGAGAGGGCAGCTAACAACCTGTACAGGGCAGTTAGTAGTCCGAGTAATGTTATATACCACACTACAATCTTGCTTTTATCTTACTAAGTAAGATGTGACACATTCATCATTATTAGATGATAAAAAATGCATTCAATAAATGATCTTTGAATTTTGGTAAATGTGTTACATTTTAATTAACGAGATAAAAGTGAAATAATAATGTGATATATAGAATTTTCCTAATAGCCCTGACCATGAAGTCTATTCTTTAGCTTTGAGCGTGGGCTTATTTTTACTTCAGAACCAGCCTCCGAAATGGCAAGATTGCAAGGCTACCAATACTTTCATATTAAATAGACCACGTGGTTCATTCATCGTCCAACATCATCGATTAGTCACTTTTGGTTGAGATGTTATCAACAAAATCAAGGAAAAAAATAATATTTATAATTATAAGGTCCGAAATAGTGAGATTCATTATTAAAAATTAATTTTTTATATAAATTTTATATCTATTTATTTGTTAAAGAATTATGCAATGCTTGCATATTTCACTATTATAAATATTAATTTTCTTTTATCTTAGTTTGAAAAGAAAATAAGAAAGTTTGGTTCACACACAAATACTACATTAAAATATTTATATGTGCTAAGATTGCAAATCTTTTTATTTTAAAATAAATTTAATTGACAATATTTATCAGTTGAAATTTTTTATTAATCATTCATACATCACAAATTTTTTTAAAATTTTTTTCTTTTTTTAATAAATGCGTGATGTAAAAATGATAAATAGAATACCTCTTATTGATTATGCAAAATTCTTGCACAAGATTTGCGTGTTAAGCAAATGTTTCTCTTTAACAAAATGTTGGCAACTTGGCACTACAGTAATCACTGGGGGTCTCACTAGTGTATATTACATATTTTATTTTTTACATATATTTTTTAATATTCTTAAATATTTATTTAGAAATAAATAGTTCACAATATTATTAACAAATATTTTTTTAATTACTAAATAAAAAATAAAACATTAAGTAAAAGAATTCAACGGTAGGCAAGTGGAAAGAGGAAAAATGCTGCAAGTGGGAAGAGTAGCATTTTCCGTAACAAAATGACTAAAGAATCCTTCAACTCTTACACGTGGAATTCGGACATTGGGTACAGCAGTTCGTGAGCTACCCGGGGAATTTGACTCATTTTTATATTTTGCCCGTTCATTAATTTAGTTTTACGAGTTTGCCACCTTTACGGAAGAATTTACTCAAAATATGGATAATTCGATTGAAATTATATTATTCTACGTTCTCCACCATCGATCGGTCTTACCTTCACTGCCGATCCCCTCATCTCCCATGAGAAGCTGAGCTCGTTTCATCACCCTCTTTTCTTCTCCCATGGCGAATACCGTTATTTCATCCCCATTCTTCATCGGCCCGTCCCTCCCGTCCCTCTCTCGCCATGGCCTCCAGACCCTCCCTCACCGAGGTCGTCTCTTCTCCACCACCACCAGAGTCAAGCTCAGCTTTCATGACATCCCTCCCATCGGTTCCGTCCACTCTCCTGTTGATTTATCCGTTCTCCTTAACAGGGCTGAAGGCCTGCTTTACACCCTCGCTGACGCCGTGGTTGCAGCCGACCCAGCCTCAAGCTCTGCTGAGGCCGCCACGCAGAAAAATAACGGGTGGTTCGGGTTTATCTCCGATGCCATGGAAGCTGTTCTCAAGGTAAACATATATGAATTATTTGTCGGTATTTTTGTAATTTTGCAAGAATTTTCTGTTATAATTTGCAAGAGACATACGAAGTTTTGAATTAATTGCTTGTTGACTCCTGTAGGTATTGAAGGATGGACTTAGTGCTGTGCACGTTCCATATGCGTATGGCTTTGCTATTATATTGCTTACAGTTATTGTTAAAGTTGCAACATTTCCTTTGACAAAGCAACAGGTGAGTCTTTCACTGTAAAAGCATCCGATTCCAGTGTGCGTGTAGGGTTATTATTTGCTGGCCTCGGCCGTGTTGGTATTATTAGTTCGTGAAATGTCACTACTGTTTGTAGGTTGAATCAACACTAGCTATGCAAAACCTTCAACCAAAGATTAAAGCCATTCAACAAAGATATGCTGGTAATCAGGTGAGACGCTATCTTGGTTATAAGTGATCGCACCAACCATTCAGTTTGAGCAAAAAGATTTCGTACTTATTAGTTTGTTTTGGCCCCAAAGTAGTAAATATTGTGCTTTCTGATATCTCTATCCCCTTTTTCTGTGTTTAGGAAAGAATACAACTTGAGACATCAAGGCTATATAAGCAAGCAGGGGTTAATCCTTTGGCAGGTGTTCTTTTCATAAATCTGTTAACGTTCCAATTAATACTCTCAAATTCAACCTGTTGATTCTTATTCCAATTATATGTTCATTTGGTCCTTGGTCTTTAGGCTGACAAAAGTTCAAAATTCTGATGTGTCCATGGAAATATATTAATTGTCATGCACAGATGGCCTTGCCTTAAAATGCTAATCAGCTGATACACACACACACATGCATTTATTAATATCTTATTGATTTTCCTGCAAAGGTTGTTTCCCCACTTTGGCTACTATACCGGTCTGGATAGGGCTATATCAAGCTCTTTCAAATGTGGCAAATGAGGTAATTAAGAGGTTAAGACCTTAGTATCATGTTGGTGATGTTATTGGACATAAACCTTATACCTTCACAAAAAGTTGGTCATTGCTAATTTTTGTAAAAACTGTATCTGAAGGGACTGTTGACAGAAGGTTTCTTTTGGATTCCCTCTTTGGGTGGCCCAACTACAATTGCTGCTCGACAAAGTGGGTCTGGCGTTTCTTGGCTTTTTCCATTTGTGGTAATTACACTTTGCTTTCACATGGCTTGTGGAGCTAAAAATTGTATCGCAGTGTCTTTAGTTATATTGCTAACATTCAATCTTTCATAGCAATTCTTAAGTTAAACTCCATTTTTATGGATGTTTTTATTTTAATAACTGATCGTGGAAGTGTTAGCTTGAGCTCTCAATTTGGGGATCATATCTGAAACATGTAGTGAAGCAGGGATTTATGGTCAATAGTCAGGCATCAGGATGCTTTTGGTATTGTGGCTTGTTTCCCTCACTGTCCTATCTTCCCTGTCATCCTTAATCTTCTCTGTTGTGTGCCTTGACCAAGACTTAGCAGCCAAAACAAGAGAGATAGGTCATTTCTGAAGTTTGGAAGGTTAGGCTTGCATTGCCAGTTTGACATTTCTTCCTATTTTGTCTGCTTCCATCTTTAGTTTGGTAGATGCATGTCATGGGTGGTAAGCATGTCCTAGGGTATGAATGAGTTGTGTTCCACACGTATCTTTGAGGATCTACAGCATTAGGTCCACAGTTTACAAAGCGGGTTAGGGATACTGCCCTCATTTATCAGTTGTATTATCTACTTGTATGGCACTCAATGCCGAAGTTTTCTTGCATGTTTATGCATTTGATTTGGCTTTTACAATCCATCATTCTTGGTGCAGGATGGGCATCCACCTTTGGGCTGGAATGACACTGCAGCATATCTTGTTTTGCCTGTCCTCCTTGTTGTTTCTCAGTATGTTTCAATGGAGCTCATGAAGCCTCCCCAGGTAAAGCATTGACCTCTTCCCTGAATCTTTTAATTTCTTTGTTCTCAATTTTTCCTTCTAAGTATCATGAAGCCTTAATTGTCTTTTTTCGGCAGACTGATGATCCATCTCAAAAGAACACTCTTCTTGTTCTCAAGTTTCTTCCACTCATGATTGGTTACTTCTCCTTGTCTGTCCCATCAGGATTATCCATTTACTGGTTGGTTTCTCATTAACACTTCCATTTCTCTGTATCAGTCCCATCATGATTATCTGCCTCCATATTCTTTTTTGATAACTGCATTGTTCATAGGTAATCAAGAAGTTTTATTCATAAAACTTATCCCAAAAAAATAAATAAATAAATAAATTATTCCTACACAAGGCCCAAGTCTACGGGGAGTGTACATGAAAAGTACCCAACTAGGATTTACCACCTAATGTAGAAAAACATGGACATTAAGTCCATTAACAACAATGGCCCCCGCTCATAAGAATAAATTTCTAAAAAAAAACTTTGAGCTCATTCATTGTTCTCTCGTAGTCCTCAAAGCTTCCCTGCACATACATATGGGAACCATTTTCAAGATTACTGCCACTTGTGAATTATCTTGAAGGCCTCTTCAGCATGCAAGGAAATCAACAATTATAAGAGGCATGACCCATGATAATCCACTTCCAAAAATAAAAACCATCCCACGTGGTCTTGGCCACCTTGCAATATAGAAGCAGATAATCTATCAATTCTCCATTCTTCTTACACATGCAATACCAATCCAACACCATTACTCAACATTTCCTTAAGTTATTAGTGGCTAGAATCTTGCCAAGGATACTTATAAAAAGAATCTTGTCCAAACAAAAAAATATACTTTTGAAGGAGCTTTCGTCTGCCATATACTCTTTCATGGTGAAATGATCTGATAGTGAATCTACCTTTCTTGGAGGGGCTCCAATTCATCTTATCTATGGTACCCTGGGTTATGCTTACAAAATACAGTGCTGCATAAAACTTTGTGACAGCCTCCAACTCCCAATCTTGAGCTGCCTAACAAAATCTATATTCCATTGAGGGAAGCCACTAGAAAAGACCACAAGGCCAGCTATCGCTTCATCCTTCAGTTGTGCAAGCTCAAAAATGGCAGGGAAGGTGTCTTTGAGGCTTTGTTCACCATACCATTTTTCGTGCCAAAATCTAACACGATTACCCACAACAATATGTTCATGTCTCTGGAAGATCTCACCTTTATTCTAATGTATTTTTACAAGCCCACCCCATATGGACCCGCATACCTCATTCGAGCACCATCCTCCCAAAGCCTCCCCAAACTATGAATTTATATCAGACTTCCATAGGGCACCCCTTTTGTGTTGGTACCGCCACAACCATTTACCCAACAAAACTTGGTTGAATTTCATCAAATTACTAATCCCCAGTCCAATCCCAGAAATTGGTGGACAGACAATTGACCAGTTTATCAGATGAAATTTGAACTCTTCCCCCAACCCACTCCACAAGAAGTCTCCCAACCCACTCCACAAGAAGTCTCGTTGTAACTTTTCAATATAGTTGGCAACCTTTTTGGGGAGTAGGTTCAAGGACCGAAATTAGGTTGGTAGGTTAGGAAGAGTACCTTTAATCAAAGTGAGCCTACCACCTTTAGACAAACACAACCTCTTTGAAGAAGCCAATCTGCATTCCACCTTCTCAACCACTCTTTTTATAAATATCACTGTTATTATGATTTTGTTGCACCTACTGATTCTGCCGCATAATTTTGTGATTTTATCTACCATGCTGAGAATTCTCACAACGATAACAAATATGTTTGCTCAGTACAATAGGCTGTCTCTAAATCTTCTTTCTTGCATTATTTGTTTTATTTTAATTCAAACATAATAATTAATGCCAGAGAGAAGATTTCAACAATTAGATTAGCAAACCATTCAATTGATTATAAGAACACATGCAGCCTATTGGGCTTATAAAATATATTTATTATCATTGTGAGTATTTTGGGTGTAACCAAATGGTCAAAGGCTGGGCTTTCGGTGAAAGTTAAGACTCAAACATCCTGTGTTCAATTTTGAGTTCCTTTTTTATTGTCTGGTACATGGTATGTTGTTCAGCAGGTTCTTTGCAATTGCTCTTTTAACAACTAACATGTCATGAACTGATTGCATTAGATATTTTAAGATACAAAATTAAATCATAGGGTGTTTGACCAATATATTTCCTTTTCTCCCGTTTTAAGCTTTATCCATGGATGTTATAAACTATGTATTCTGAACAAACTTGTTTGTTTGTTAATTCATAAAATTTATTGTGTGATTGTTAGGTTCACAAACAATGTTCTCAGCACTGCTCAACAAGTATGGTTACGCAAATTAGGTGGTGCAAAGCCTGTTGTAGCTGAGAATGCTGGTGGAATCATTACAGCGGGACGTGCAAAACGATCAGCTTCTCAGTCAGTACAGCCTGGCGAGAGGTCAGTCTTACATTACGGAATGCATACTAGTATCTTCAGGTTTTTCAAAGTTTTCTTACTGGAAATATGGAAACCAACAGGTTTAGACAGTTAAAAGAAGGAGAAAATAAGAAAAAGTTGAGCAAGGCCCTGCCTACAGAAGATGTTCAGAATCTGGCTTCGACATCTGATTCTGAGGATGATCCAGATGAAGAGAGTAAAGATAAGGTAAAACTCAACTTTTAGTTTCTTACCATATATTCAGTTGAAGTATCGTTGCTGTTCTCCTCTTTAAGCATTTTATTATGCAATAATATCATGTTTTCTGTTTGTGAGTAACTGTTAATGTAAATAAAGAAGCAAAGATGAAAGAGCTTTGTATTCTGTTGTTATGATACTAATGCACATGAGCAGATAACCCTCCATCTTGATTGCACTTTTGATATCGTATGATGACTGCTACTTTTTTGAATTTATATTTTTATCCTTTAAAACAAAAGGAGCGTACTAGTTTAATGTTTAGGCTTCTCGGTAAAATTTATTGGACCAACGAATAGAAGATGCAGAATTCATATGGCAGCATGATCATGAGCTGATAGTGTTGACATCCTGGTGGCAGTTGGTGGTTCCACTACATCTAGTTTGTCATTTCTGCTATTGTTGTGAAGTTGACATTGATTGGTCTTTGGCTCAACACCAAACAATAAAGTAAACAAGCTGTGTTGTATTTGTGTCTGGTGTCTGCATGCACGTCTATGGATTATCTAATATGGTATTTGATAAAAAGAAAACCATAGATGAGGAGGAAGTTCTCCTGTCTCACCATCCTACAACCGCTGTGAGAGGAAGAAGGCATATTGGTATACATATTGCAAAGAGACGATGAAGTGAAATAAGGGCATAGTCCTAAACATATTCCGAATGTGAACATAGTCCTAAACAAATAAGGGGACTTATACTAAAAAAAACACCGTGCAGCTGCTTTATTTTATATTTGCAATAGAGAATCATTATCAATCTTGACGGCTTCCAACTCAATTATGATCTGAAGTTGGGATGCATAGTTTTATCTTGTGAGCAGCATTCTTTTTTCTTATTTTTTTTCTTGACTCATGACTTTAGAACTAACTTAGGGATTTTGACAGGGCGAGGAGGCTCTTGAAGAAGCATATGCTCCTAGTAGTGGTAAAGATGTACCAAATTATCCGCGCCCAAGGCGGAGCAAGCGATCAAAGCGGAAGCGTGCTGTATAGAGAGACAATTTACCATATTTTGTAGTTTATGTTGAGTCCTGTATATCTCAGCAAATTGTATCATGGTTAATATATAGTGGCCATTGTTTTTGTGTCAGCTCATTCATCTTAAGTCGATCTCCATGTTCCTTGTTATTTTAAGCAAGGTCTAGCCACCACGATTGTCAGAGCATTGACAATGGCCTAATGCCAGTGCTCTTATGCGTGTTTAGAGTAATTAATTACCTTTAGAAAATGGGGAGGCCCGAAAATTTTTACTATGAAATGAAGTGAACGGCATTTCAATCTGTGTATCAGAGCAAATCTCATTAATGGAAGATCGTGTGAAGCAACATGAGTTTATGTTGATGGAGTTCATGTCCTAGAACATAAGTACTAAAACTTACAAATTAGTGGTGGAAATAACCTTCATGGTGATTCTATGAAGATTGATTTTTCTGCATTTGGTCTCCAGATATTCATACTCATATCGGTCTCTCTCTCTCTCTCTAAAGAGCTGATCCTAATGTCTTTTTTCTTTTTTGGGGACAAGACAAATTACCCTTTTGAGATGTATAGAGATGTACCCATTTTGCAAACAGGGGGCATCCGCTGATGTGGTAAAACATACGAACCTCTGGGTCCCTTTATCTCTACTACAAGGCAAGAGAACCGTAACATTTTTCTGCAAATAAATTTTACGCCTTGGTTTCTTTCCTTTTGAGCCTTCATAGGCTGGATTTTAAATCATATGTTTGAAGATTTTACTGGGGATTCAGCTTAATTATGATTCATGATAAACATACCAATTGCTCTGAATAAAGGCTTCTACAAGACACACCCCAACTAATTTCCATTTTTTACAAGCACAATACCCCTAAAGACAGCTTCTCAAGCTACGTGCATATATCTGACCTTTTTCAATCCTTGAAAATGGCTGTAAAACTTCTAACTTCTACTAGCTTTTGAAGCACTTACAAGTGCATCCATCTATTTATGTCTAAACGGCGGGTGATGATTCCCCGCAGGGTTGGGGCCTGACGGAATCTTATGAGTCTTCTTTCCTTTAACCTGTTTCTGGTCAGTGGACTGATCAAAGAGTGCAGGTGTACGACATTTGCATTAACTTATTATCCATATAAATGAGAAGAATAATTGAACTTGAAAATAGAGTGATCCTTGTTCTTACCCAACTAGGTAAGGCATCCCCATTGTGCGACCTTGAGCTTGGTTGCCCTTGTGTAAGCCTCAAATGAACTGTGTTCAAAATTCAGTAAAACAGAAAGGCAAGGTATATTAGAGCCTGTAACAACAATAAAAAGTAATCCCACAAACAAATGGCTTCATATGATCCATTAGATCTCTTTTACGATAAAAGTAAATTTGTAATTCAACGAGCTACATCAAACCACATCAGCTTGTGGGAATTGTTTTTGTATAATCTCTTTGTGGCTAGAGTATTTTCCAACAACAAATGGTCTGCTGGCTTGTTTTCCTCTGTATTTCAGTGTTATCATATTAAAGTAAAGAGCTTAAGCTATCAGTAAAAGAGATGGAAGCATACAGAGAAGGGGAGAATGGGGTATTGGCTTATCTGATTTAACAGATTGGACACTCAATGTGAAGCAAGGGTATTGAGAAGCTGCAAGCAAGAGCCATGCCAAGATAAGATGGATTGGAGTGAGTCTTCTCATTTTTGTGCATGAGTTTGGTTCATGCTGCCTGTGGAAGCTTTTATTATTGTGTTTGAAGAAGAAGCATGAAGAAATCATAACAAGACTTATAAAAAACAAAATTGTGGGAATGTTTGTTAAAAAGTGCTTGAGAATCCTATGCCATTACAAGCTGATCTATTAAGATCAGGAATGGAGGTAGCTTTTACTCATTGTGGATTGACTTACTCTCAGGTATCATTGCATCCATGATAGATTTCTCAAGTACTTTATCATTTTGTTTTGAGTGGTAAGTACTAAGTAGGGACCCGCCAATTTATTTTTAAATGATTGAGCTCCCTGATATTGTCATATGTTTTGATTTGTTCGTAATATAGGGAATTTCAACTCGTTCTTAATTTGTCCATTTATGCATAGACATAAGTTAAATTTTCATAAGGAAATATCAATGAATAAATCCAATGACTCATTTGGATACAGAAGTGAGGTGAAACCTTCTTATCACAATTCATTTCAATCAATAATTTGATTACTATTCACAAACTATTTCAACTCATCTCATCTCATCTTACTGTCCAAACGGGCCTAAATGTTCCTCTTTTATGGTATTAAGCATATAGGGATGAGGTTCTTATTGCTTACCATGTGAAGGAGAAGCCTTCCAACTGCTATGACTCAAGTCTCAGGGTTTTGTTCCTATGAGGTTCTTATGGCTTGGATTCATGGCTCTCTCTTTCTTGTACTTTCCCTGATCTTGGACTTGGCCTGAGTTGCACATGCTAAACCCATGAACTCATTCTTCACCCTATGTTTTATGAAAGGAGGAGATCTATTTTGTTAATTTATCTCGAGTTAAACTCACGCTGTTCCCCGAGTCCATGATGCTTTAGTTTCCTTTGGTCGTTGCAGTTTGGAAGGGCTTCAAATGAAAGAAGAGATTCTGTAGCAAAATGATTGGCAATGTTTACAGTTGGCAAAATGAAAATGTACAAAATAGATTGAGATAGTTTAGTTTTTATTTTATTTTTTTATAAAAAATTATAAAAGTAAGGGATTTTATCATTGATTAATTTTAGATGAGTTGAATTTGGTTTAATAACCAAACATGGCCTTAGAGCACTCATAACCGGTCCCTTATAATAGGGATCTGACTATTATTTAAAGACCAAAATCTACATCCGATCTCTGATAATGAAGGGGATTTGATATTGTGAATAATGCTCCCCCATATTTATTCCTAAGGTTAAAATTTATTATATTTTATTGAGAATAATATTAAGATGTGAAATAAAGTAGTAGAAAAAATAATAAAGAAATAATATAATATTATTATTTTAATAGATGAGAAAAAATATAAAATATGAGATATAGGAGTTTTTCTTAAGATAGTTCAAATTTTAAAAAAAAAATTATACGGAGTGGAATTTTTTATTAGAATTTAAAGAAAATTGTTGGAGACCGAATGTGAATACTCTTAATAAGCTAAATTTTGATTATAAAGTCAAAGCGTAAATGATACATCCTCATCCTCTTCTTCTTCTTCTTCTTCATTTTTTTAGTAGGTGCTAGTAACTTGTTTGGCTTAGATTGATTTCCACCACCAATCCACTAATGAGTTTAATATAAATTTTAACCCTAAATTTTTGGCTTTGGCAAGGATGAGACATTAATAAAAAGACTACCACCACAAAGAATCCCAAAAGGAGAAGAAAGAAAATGGATTTTTGGTCGACAATTATTAAGATGGGAAGTCACCCAAGTCATGATTAGGATCCGATTAGGATGCTGCAATCCATGGCTTGATGCTGATATGTCAATGCCCAGATGGGAGGGCATAGGCCAATACGCCGAGTAATGATGATATGGAAGAGGACTTGAAATTAGGCCTAATTTGTTTTTATAATCATTGTCGTTTTATTTAATTATTATATAATTTTTTTAAATTTACATATAAAGTAAAATAAATTTTTAAAAATTTAAAATAAAATAATATTAAAAAATAAATTTTAATAATATCTTATTTAAATTTTAATATTTATTTTAACTCATCTGCCAAAAAAGACTTTATCCTCAAATGTGAGCTTGTTTGGAACTTGCACGAATTAAGCGTTGGATCATGACATGGCCATGGCCCATGGGTAGTAAAGATCAAAGCCTACATGAAAAGAAGCCAACAAGATTTTACCCAACAGATCCAAGAACTTTGCTTTTTTGTGGCCCAAAAACATCATTCAAATGGGCCCCAAGCTCTTGAGCCTTGACAACCCAAAATTAGCTAAGTTCCCATCAAAACACCGAGGAAAATAAATGAAAGAAGTAACGGGAGGGATCTTGGGTTATGCCAACCACATAAGAGGGTTGCCGAATGGAGCGAGCCCCAAATTTGTCTAATATACTAATGTACATATGATCCTTCTGTTACTGCAGTTTCCATTCTGGCTTCCAAGTTCCAACAACAAGAGAAATCAAAAGAAATGCACCGCCTCAAAGTTTTTTGCTAATGTACTACTACGTGCACGTGCATGTTCCTTCCTCACTAGAGATCCATACTTCAATCTGTCCTGGGGATGGTGCCTTTAAGTCAAATTGGATTCAATTGAGATTAACTTAATTTAATTAAATTTTAAGTTAAATTTAATATCTAAATATTTAATTATTTAATTATTAAATTTATATTAATTCAAAATTTTTTTATACATGAGATTTATAATCTTTTTCAACTAAAATACATTTTTGTAGGTAAAACTGATAACTTTTTTTAAAAACTTCTCTTAAATACATATAAATTTATTTTAATTAGGATAGTACATAAAATTGAGAAAACTGCTCGGAATCGATCGGACCGGCCACCAAAGCACCGAACCGATGGAGAACCAATCGGCCGGCAGCAGAAACTAAGTAAAACTAATGTCGATCGATTCAGTTCACATTTTGACCATAGGAAAATTGCTAAACCAACCGACGTCTATTATACCTTTTCTTAATTTTATACATATAGAGAAAAGACGACGTTTCACTTCTATGAGTGAAACGGAATCATTAAAGACCCTGCATTGAGAAAAAAATTTGAAATGATGATATCGTTTCAAAATGAGATTAAACGAACCCTCTCCCACTTTCTTCTTCTTCTTCTTCGGTCATGAAGGGTTTCTAATTTTCTTCTCATTTGTAGTATGTTCTTTGCACAGTCCTGGCATAGTCGTAGACGACGGTCCTTTGTCACAAAGACACCGTCGACAAATCAATTTCGACGTGCTCTCTCCTACTCGACCAATTTCGATCGGTGCTAAGCAGCTTTCTCCCCCATTTGTGGGGTTTTGGCTTTGGCACTAAAATCGATGCCTAATCCATTGATGTTTAGCTCTAATCTTAATATTTAAACGCACCTAAATTCATTTTTGATAAATTTTATAAATTTCATTCTATTATTTTAATTCAATTTAATTTATATAAGAGTTTAAGAAAATTTGGTTAATAGAGTATTCTCAAGATTTTTTAAATATTTTATTATTATTTACTTTTTATTATTATTAATTACTTATTATTATTATTATTTAATATTTTATTATTATTATTTATAAAATATCTGATATCGTTTCACTATTTAAGCACAACCTAAAACCCACTACAAAATCAGTAAAAAAAAAATGCTTAGTAAGATATATCCTCTTCAAGTTGTAAACCAGCAGCAGTCAAGATGGACCGAGCCAAGCTAATCATATTTCGGAATGGCACTAAGAAGCATACTTGCAGCCATCCAATACCTGGAACCAAGAAAGAAACTATTTTTTTTTTCGAGTTTTCTTTCTTTTACTTTTACAAAGTTTACAGACAACAGGATGTCAGTAACCTCGCAGACGGTGCTGCTTAGTGCTCATCCTTTCTTGCCAACGTTTTTGTCGTGACTGTCTGCCTCGAGATCAACGTTTCTTTTTCTCTCACGCATGCACCGCGTCTTCAAACGCCACCTGTTTGGACCATTTTCACTTAAGTAAATTAACAGGCTTAACAAGATTAGTTTGAATTTAAAAAGAGTAAGAGTTGGAATGAATTAAATTTATTTTTTAATATTATTATTATTTTAAAATTTAAAAAATATATATTTAAATTTAAAAAATATATATTAAAATTTTGAAAAAAGATAGAAAAATTTATATTTTATAGAAAAAATTATAATAATATAATAATAAATTAAAAATAAATTTAAAAAAATTTTAAATTCAAACCGGACATAAACATCCCGATTAAAAGAAAACAATACTCTTTTCTGAAAAAACAATAAAAAAATTGTTGTAGGGTTCTTTCACTAGTCTTTGCTTTACTAATTCTGACGACTAAAGTTCACGGCAACGAAAAACGAGGGCTGGAGGGCAATTGAACTGAGTCCACGACAAAAAGACAGCAGTAAGTAAACTGCATACGAATAACAAAACCTTTTGCAGAATTAAACACCAACCACAAGGACAGTTTAGTCTTTCCATTCTCATTAAGAACACAGTTTATAATGCGCCCTCCTCACCTTGCCTATAAAACTCCAAGCAAACCCTACGCTTTTCTATCAATTTGAGAATGGCTTCTAGGTTTTTACTTTCTCTGCGTTTTACCCTCTTTTTCACTGCCACATTTCTTATCTTGAGCATCTTCACCCAAGCTACACCTTATCACCACCACCCAGAGTTTATTTTAACTCTGGTCAACAACTGCCCTTTCACAGTCTGGCCTGCAATCCAGCCCAACTCCGGCCACCCGGTCCTCGAGCGCGGCGGCTTCGCGCTCAACTCCCTGACCCACCGTTCCTTCCCCGCCCCGGCCCAGCATTGGTCTGGCCGGATCTGGGCCCGCACTGGCTGCAACTACAACCACGGCCGCTTCTCGTGCGCCACTGGCGACTGCGGCGGCCGGCTCGAGTGCAACGGCTTAGGCGGCGCCTCCCCGGCCACGCTAGCTCAGTTCAGCCTCCACCACGGCCACAACGACCTCTCCTCCTACGCCGTCAGCCTCGTCGACGGCTTTAACGTCCCCATGACGGTGACCCCTCACGAGGGTAAGGGCCTGTGCCCGGTGGTCGGTTGTCGCGCCAACCTTCTCGCCACGTGTCCCGGCAGGTTGCAGCTCCGTTCGCCACCGGGTCACGGTCCGGTGGTGGCATGTAAGAGTGGGTGCGAGGCGTTTGGGACGGACGAGCTTTGCTGTAGGAATCACTACAACAGCCCGCAGACGTGTCGGGCATCGAGCTTCTCTGAGTTCTTCAAGCATGCATGTCCGGCCACGTTCACGTACGCACATGATAGCCCATCTCTCATGCACGAGTGCTCTTCCCCACGTGAGCTAAAGGTCATCTTCTGCCACTAGACATGACCTAGATTATGCTGCCATCGTGGTGTATTGCTTGGAAAATAAAGTTGAGTTTAGTTTCTTATTCTGCGTCTTTGACACTCTGCTGTGTCTTATGCTGTATGCGGCGTCCATGGCCGCTCGGCTTTAAGATCGGAATGAAAGTATTAAATATTGTACTCTTATGGGTCTGATTAATATTTGTTTGGTAGATCTAACGTATTTTCCGTTCGCTTTTTTCATTTTTGTTTATAACGTGAGGAAGTGAATGATATGGACCTGCAAATAACTACGGCATGCTCCATTACGAAGAAAGTGAGTTCTTTCAACTTCACGGTTTAAACGTATGGCCGGTCATGCGAAGGAGACCGAAGGGATAGCAAGGGATAGCTAACGATTCTCTTCTCTTTTCTTTTTCAAAATATTAAGAAATATTCTTTAATATTGAAACAAAGAAAAAAACCAACTGATCAATTCATTTCCTGCATTTGAAAAAAAAAAAGTAATATTAAAAAAATAAAAAACAAGTTTGTCCTAGACGTACAGACAATCGGTCTTCCATTTTCCTTAAACGTAAATCTACTTCTGTGATTAAAATATTTTTAAAATTATTAAATAATTTTTGTATCCGTTTATTTGTAATATTTCCCGAATCTTTATTTTTATATTTTCTCGCGGTAGTTCCATGATTTGGTGAACAATGGTGATCCAAGTTGGAACGCAAGTATGTTACGTACTTTCCATTAAGAACCTGATCGTTAGACAAGACTCATGTTGTCCGGTCACCATCATGAAGGAGATTGGGGGGAGAGAAGGAACGAATCTCTGAAGAATATCTCGTGGGAGCAAGAAACATTTTTGACAGAGATTTACTGTACACAATTGAGGTTGCCACTTTAAAAAAGTTTAAAAACTAAACGAGAGTACTATTTTTTTTAACGAGAGACACTAGGAATCTGTCCCGTTGTTTTCAGCGTTTAAAGTAATCCAATGCAGTCCAACGATAGTTTATCGTTGGATTACTTTTTAATAAAAAATACATTAAAATATAATAAAAAATATAATAATATAATATAATAAAAAATATAATAAAAATATAAAAATATAATAAAAAATACAATAAAAAAATAAAATAGAAATGAATTTTAAGGGATATTCAGTCTTGACTGCAACCGAACCTATTTCGAATTTAAGCTTTTGTGGGCCACATCGGAGATCGTTGGAGGTCGTTGTTGAAGGGGTAAGCTCGCCGGAACCCGCCGGTTCCGATGGAGTGGGCGGTGTTGCCCACCACCTACGGGAGGTGACAAACTGCTTTTTACACGAGGATCGATCCTATGTAAAAATTTAAATTTTTATATAATAGATAATTCAAGTTTTTTGAAATATTAATTTAATTTTTAAATTTAAAATAATAATATTAAAAAATAATATTTTATTTAAAATTCAACTCAATTTTTTTGTTTAGATTTAAAGATAAGATGAGGTGAGTAATAAATAGTAATAAAATAAATAATTAAAAAAGAATTAAAATTTTAAAATAAATAATTAAAATAAATTAAAAATATAAAATAAATTATTAATAATAAAACTAAATTTACTGAACAAACTTATCACATTGAATTTTGTGGCCAATGCATGCATATCAGCCATTTGAATTTTGTGGGGGGTTCTTTTGGTCAAGAAAACTCCCGATCCTTCTATAGCTCCTACTGCCAGAGCATCACAGCTACTCATGTCCTGTTTGCTTTTATGTTTCTCCTTTATTTCATGCACTGCCTCCGCTATTTCTCGACAAAGGCAGCAGGGGGGCGCGCACTACAACACTTGGTTTGAATGTCAAAAGTATTTAGGAGTGTTTAAAAATATTTATAAATAATAATAAAATATTAAATAATAATATATAAATAATAAATGATAAATAATAAATAATAGATAAATAATAAGAATAAAGTAATAAATAATAATAAAAAGTGTTTGAAAGTGTTTTAAATTAGTTAAATGCTTTTTATATTTTAAAGAACATGAGGTAAAATAAACCTACGTTTGATTAGTTAAATGTTTTTCATTTGAATTTTAAACTACAAAAAATCCATTCTATTTTTTAAATAACTACAGATTTTCATTCTCATTACTTTATTATTTCATTCCCGCAGCACTAGAGATACCTCTTTTCCGTAACCTCGCATCTTCTCTCCCTCGAAATCTCATCCTTTCCATTTCCAGGTCTGCCCATCGTCAGGTTGTATCGTCGGTAGCAACTCTCAATCGCCAGCTCCTCTCTCTCGTCAATGAGGTTTTTGTCGTCATCTCCACTCCAAGCAGTGATTCTTCCCTCCAGGTAAACACCTTTGTTATATCATTTTCTCTACTCCAAATTGGACTGATTTTAGCCCTTTGAAAGTTGGGTTTTTGTTTGTTATTTTCGGTAACCAAGTTGGCGTTATTGCATTTTCTACTATTTTGTATGTGTCCTGGACTGACTTTAGCCATTTTCTCTATATTTTGGGATTTTGTTGATAGTTTATTTATTTTTATTTGAGTGACTTTGTGGGGTTTATTGCATTTTCAACTGATTTTCTTCATGGGTTTTTATTTGTTTTTCTTCGACGCATTTCAAGTTGGGAGGATTATTATCTTTGAAGTTCTTGATCAAATTCTATTAATTATTTGGTAGAAGAGAGACACATATATTATTTTTAATCTCATCGTTTAATCGTTCTTGATCATGTTGTTGGCAGGTACTTCTTATGTGTAGGTATTGCTTGACTGTGTAGAAAATGAATAGGTATGGATATATATATTGATTTGGGTTTATAAACATGCACTTATTTCAAGTTAAAAAAATAAAAAAAGAATTAGGTTTATGGCAGGTTTTATTGATTTGGGATAAATGTGAATATACATTAATTTGGATTTATAATATGGGAGACGCTAGAGTGTGGTCGGGATGCATCCCAGCGTTTTACAGCTCACTCTCTTTCACTTTCTAAACTCTTATAATTAATATAAAAATACAATAATAAAATATAATAAAAAATACAAAAAATAAAATAAAAATAAAAAAATACAATAAGAAATACAATAAAATAATAAATGAAGAAAACGTAATAAAAAACATAATAAAAAACACAATAAAAAAATAAAATAAAGATGAATTTTAAAGGGATTTCGGCCTCACCCAGCCCTCGACACCGCCGGTGTACTGGGTCCGAAATGGGTTTAAAGCCGCCGGGAGCACATTAGAGGTCGTCGGGGCTCGTCGTCGCAGGGGTGAGGTCGCCGGCTCCCTCCGGTCTCGATGGGGTGGACGGTGTCGCCCACCGCCGCCGGAAACGGCGAGGGCTGCAACGGTGGGGATTCGGTCAGACCGAACCCCAGCTTTCCTCTTATAACATTCCTTTCTTTATTCGATTGTGAAAATATACAATGGATTGTGAATATGATTATTGGAGGTTATTGGAGAATATGAAAAAAAAATTAATTAAAAAATAAAAAATAAAAAATGATAATATTTTATCATTATAGAGAATATGATGGCTAATTCAATATAGACTTTAAGTTTTAAGTGATTAGCTAAAATAAAAAAACTGCATATTAGTCAAAATTTGAAAAATAAGATAGCCAATCCAATGACAATGCTCATAGAGTACTCCAATTAGATTGTCTAAAGCTAAATAACAATTTTAGTCAATGAAAAAAAAATTTGACTTTTGGCTATTCCATTTACGCGAGTCCCACATTAGATTAGCTATTTTTTCATTATATGACTAAAAAATATTATAACAATAATTTTACTTTAATTATTTACATCAAATTTTTATATTAGATTATCTATTTATTCATTATATAGTAATAAATATTTAATAATTAAAAAAAATATTTAAATTTTTTGTAATTATTAATTTATTTTTATTTTATGATATTTTATCATTCTACCTATTATATATTAACTAATGAACATATTCTAGTTAAATTATTGGTTAATAAATTAATTAATAATCATATTCTATTTAAATTAAATTAATAATTAATAATTTTTAAAAATATACTTAATAAAATAAACATTTGCATGAATATAAATATTTACTCTATGCTAAATAATAGATATTTGTATGAATAAGAGAGAATAAATTAATATAATATGTATTTGAGCAATATAAAGTACTAATTGTCAAATTGGGAATAAATTTTAGCATTACTTAGTTAAGGCCAATTTTTTTAAAATTTTAGCCAATTCAATGTAGTTTTATTTTAAGGCTTACTGACTAAAAATATATTAAATTTGATTTTTAGTCAATCCAATAAATTGCTCTCATCAAATTTCTTTGATCTACTAAAATCTGTATAGTAAATTTTTGCCAATGCATAACGTGGGCTTCACCTGCCATCCCTTTAATCCAGATAAAAGTCGTTTGAGCTCTATTTCTACCCATATGAACCATTATCTAATTTATCTTCATTCTAATATTTTTCAGGTTTCCCATTGATTTTGCCTTTTTTTTTTTCTTGTTGTTTTAGGGTCTGGAGCCAAAATCTACACCGTGTAGCATCAGAAAACCACTATAGCCATACCACTCTGTCGTCAACAATTGTCATAATCATCTTTTGATCACTGGCAAGTGTGGGACATGCATCATATGATTAGAAAAAATATAGGCAGCAGCCCGGCTGCTGCGCAAGCCTCTCACAGATATGGTGCCCCCAGTTGCCATCGACGTCCACTCCACTGCCTTTTGTACACTGCCATTCTAGAAGTTTCATGCTTCATCCTTCGACAACTTGGGCATGGTGTTCTATGGCGTTTGCCTTAAGCAAGATTGTACATTACATATTTCACAATAATTTGCCAATGGATTGAACTAAGAATCACCCGAGTAGTGTGATCAGTTACTTGATTTCAAGCCAAGAAACATGAGACTAACTTTTTATAGCCATTTTCCATTTATTTGGTTTTTATTTTTTGGTATGTATCAACTTGTTTGCGACATCTACTGGCATTCAACATTTCAATATTTTTACCTCTTTTTAATTTAATAAAAAGATAAGATGCCGTGAAAGTTATTGACACCTTTTTACTTCTACTGTTTTTTTTTTCTTTTCCCCCATCTCTTTGACGATTGACTGACTTACCTAACTAGATGCCTAACTAATAGAAAGGGAAGTCCTTGGCGCACATACAGGAGTCACCTCACTCTCTTTATGGCAGGAGATTATGGACCATTAAGTGAAAGAACTACACTGGTTTGGTTTCAAAAGGCAATTAATATCTATTCCCTCTTGAGTATATGTGCGTACAAATCACAGAGCAACTATTGATTGTATTCCAGTTGACTAGAGTATTATATAGGAATCCCCATGGCCTATAAACAACGTTTCAGCAGATGCCAATATAATTCTTGTACTATTACACCTCTTCTTAAATGCCTTATTGCATTAACAAGTGCAATGAATCTCCTTTGATATGATATGCTTTAACTCCAGCTTCGAGCAAAGAGTAGCAACTTTTAAAGCACTAATGGATTTTATAAGAAAAATATTTGGGTAAGAAATCTTGGTCATTCTAAGAGTAGCCACCACCCTGCCTTCCCGGTTATTCACGACAACTCCAATGACAATCATACATTTTGCCTTGTCAAGAGTTGTATCCCAGTTGAGTCTCATAAAACTTTTTGGAGGGGGTTACCAACAAGATTGGTCAGCGTGGGGGGTATTAGCATTCCTGGTACTGCTTGCTCTCTCCAGCTGCTTATATTCTTCAATAGCTTGAATCATTTTGTTCACCAGAGTGTCTGAATGCAAAAACGATTCTTCAATACAAAGGAATTTCTCATTTCCAATATTTTCTGAGCCACTATTGTAAATTCTTTAATTTCATTGCTTTGAAACACTATCAGTCAATTCTTTAAGTTCAACATTTTCCTGAACTACTCATATAGGTGATCGTATCTTGAAAGATACTGGTCTAGGCAGCTAATTATCATTCCAGATATTGACTGATGCCCTATCTCCAATCCTCCATATATAGCATTAATCATTCTTCAAGAAATCGTTTGGAAGCCATTAAGCTTCTCCAGATGCATGAAGGACTATTTTTCTTTGAAAACGTTTTCTGCTAATTATTCTTTATCCTACACTACCTCCATCCTTGTTTGGCTAGCATCAAAATTAAAATTCACAAAATCTTTAAAATCAATACCTTCATCAGCCTTTGCTCTCCACATTTTCTGCTATTTGATCCAATGTATATTGTTCGTATCCTCACTAGGCTGAATATCGATGGGATCGGCGTGGTTTCGGTGCCAAATCGTACTGACGTGTTTGGTGGATGCTCAGAACCGGCCGAAATCAATCGATTGGGGGAGAGAAAATTGCTATTCTCGGCCGAAATCAATCGATTGGTTCAATTCTTTGGCTTACCATAAGCGTCTCTGTGAAGGTTTGGTCCAAACCAAAAAATCCATCAAGACATTAATCCAAGTGTTATGAAGATGATCAGTAGAGTAATACACAAAATAGAAGAATTGTGTGGAGCACAAAAAGCTGAAGATATGGAAAAAGGAATAAGCTGGACCCCAAGCAATAGACAAATGAAAAGTCGAACTGTGATGCTACTGTGAGAACAAAATACTCAGCCATTGCTGCAATATCAAGGAACTCGTCAAGGATATCATCATGCTTAATTTAATTGGACATAAAAGATTCCAGCAACATCGCTCTTTGAAGCAGAAGGTAAAGCAGCGATTCTAGCATGCCTACTTGCAGAAAAAACATGCATTGACCAAGTACAAATTGAAGGAATGGAAGTCATTAACGCCATCAATGAAAGATAACTTTTCGCGAGAGCAGAGAGAGGCTGTTGAGTTGTTTTCGACCCCCCTCGGTGGACTACCTAGCTAGTCTCTTTTTGACCAATAATCTTGTAACATGGTTATATTAATGATTTGTCTTTTCTTAGCAAAAGATTATAAAAAGGCTATTAATAGTAAAATCCAAAGAAATGAAGGATTTAAGAGGAACATATATCAGTCCAATGGATTTAAGCCAGTTACCGAATTCGGCCCAAAGGTCACAACGTCACTCACATCAATCCATTCCTTTCTTTTGAGTCTTTGACCTAGCTACAGGCCCATAAAGTGTCTTGCTACCATAACTCTAAAGCAATAAATAAAGAAGATTAAAATAGTCATACACGTCTTTGTCCAACAAGTTCTTTTATCTTTCGTTCTCTATTTTTGGGGGGTTTTGGTCTCAAAAGTTAACAATACATTAATCTCTTTCAAATATAATTATCCATTAGATACAATTAGTAAATTTTATAATTATTTTTTATGCTTAATTAATATATATCTTAACATTATAAAATAGAAAATATTATATACTACACATTTATCGCATCATACGGTTATCATTAAAAAAAATTCATTTGCAATAGAAGTTTTGCAAATATCGTGCTTCTAGGATCAAGTTTTATGACAATGTTCTCCACATAACAAACTAGAAATAAGAACCTTAGCTAACAGTTTAAAACTTATCAAAGATCAAGGTCTCAAAATATCTTAATTCTAAAATTTTCAAAAGTGAAAATCCTCAATGATCCTGGGCATAAGGGTTATGGGCCCACATCTCCAATATGCTTCTTTAAAAATGCTTGTCATCAAAGTCTAGTCCATTAATAAATATCTCAATTATACACTTAGTGACATATATCAATCAAACTCCAAATATTTCATGGCATTCATACTATTCATACAAAATCTCAAACCTATCATGTGTATGGCTATGCACATAAATCAATCATCTTTTTTCTTATAATCCTTAAACATGTATATATACGTTCATACACCTACTGCCATTAATCACACACTTAAGGATTTAAACATATAAACCTTAATCATGGTTTGATTAATAACCTAATAATAACTTCTCCCAAAAATTTTCATCCTTAACTTATAAGAATTTCCGTGTAACATAATAAATGGAACTCTCCACATAAACCATAATTAAACCTTTCCGAATACAGTGATAAATAGTTCTCCTCATAATTAATAACCTCAAGAAAATATATTGACTCCACAACTTCCTTCAATAACTCTCAATACTAAATAACTCCAAGATATGTGATTTTTTTTCCATCATTCAATGTGAGAGACTTACATTACCTAAATAACATTATATAGTTTACATCAATCGTCTTGAAATACCAACAATATGCAATCTACGTTATAACTCTAAAATCTACTAGCTACATAATTAATCTCCTCAAGTAACTCCAACAAATATACGACAATTCTCCATCCATCTGCATGAGCTAGATCCACAGCTAATCTTAAAATAAATTCTCAACTTTCATTCCTTCAATCAATCACTCTATCATAACCAATCGACACATAATTCATAGTACAAGTAATTTCCACAACAATCTAGTCTCCGTGCTACATGAAATTATCTAGTGACAGGTGTCATATTCTAGTTAACCCATAGCTAGCATTTCAAAAAAACTAAAACAATAATAATGACAATAACTATTAAGACAATAACAACATCTTAACTATCTACTAAAAGTTAATAAGCGACTTATCTTAATATGACATCATAATAACTCTTGAGCAAGCCAGTAGCATCCTAAATAACATAACTTATATATATATATATATATTATATTTCTGAAAATAGAAGTCCACAAAATCTCGATCAGCTCTGATACCATTTTGTCATTCCCGTAGGCTAAGGAGTGTCATATAATTTTTCTAAAACTTTTAATCCAGCACGAGAATCTTATTTTTATAACAAAAAAAAAATAGTATTTATTTCATAGAACTAAAGTTTTAATAAAATGTCTTTTCAAAACATTAGTTGAAAGATATTTGATTTAATAATTAAATAATAAAATAATTAATGTTTGAATTTAACTGCTACATTTAATTCTGATCTATTTGCTCATACTGATCATCTTTTTCACCTAGGAGGTTTAAAAATAGGAAATAAATTAAAATGAGTCGACAATTCAGTAAAAAATCTATCACATCGTATAAATAATACTTATAGGAAATTTTCATGTTAAGAACTAAAATATGATTATTCATACTGATGCTTATGCTTTGCATAACTGAATTATCTATACTGACTGACTAACTAGTTTAAACTAACTAACTGATTTAACTCACTGATTTGAGTTAACTGACTGATTTGAATTAATTAACCGATCTGACTGACTTAATTGGCCAACACACTTAATCATGTGTGCAAAGTTGTGCACCGGCCCCACTTCTCGCTACATCAAGGGGAGCCATTGATAGTATTCTAGCGTCCTATATTGGACCACGCTTAGGTTCATAGCTTGCACATCCATACTGACCTGAACTACATTGGTACTATGCATCTAAATGGTTATCTGATTAACTGAATGACTGATTAGCTGATTAATGATCTTATCTTATCTTATACTTGAACTTAACATAACTTATGTGACTTTTGCAACATTAGACGCGTAATATATATATATTGGTATAAATAACTGTAATTTGCTGAATCTAAACATAATGCATAATGACATAATCGTATGTTATACCGTGCTGAATGATATACTTGCATGATATGAGAGGTACATAAAAATGGACTATCAAATAACTGATTCTACTAATAATATAAGCTAACTGTGAATAATCTTAATTTGTGATCAAATTCACTTATCTCATAGTGTTGCTTCCTAAATTCTCATTTATAACTCGTTACTTATACGAAATATAATCGTCACTAACGTTTTTAGAATAACGTGTTGAAACATCCTACTAAATTAATACCTATCGTGAAAAATAATTGAATACATATTATGATTCATACAAAATACATTAAATACTAATATCGCAAAGTTAATAAAATACTAGTAACATATTACACTTAGTTAAAACTATAATGTAGGAAATACTCAAATAAATATTTTGCTTAGTAGGAAAATTAATAACTTCTAATATTATAAATTATTTAAATACTAATAACATATTTACACCTTTAAAATATACTTTAGTAAGATAATCAAAGCTATGTTCAAGAAGTCGAAAACTCAAGTTATTTGCATTAAATCTAAAAAAAAAAAAACATCTGAGTTAGGATGTTACACAATGAGAGGACTAAGACTAGATGATCGTGTTATTCTCTACCCATTTTTTTAACATATATAACACTAAGCGGATACAAGGATGCAAAGTTTAATAAGGTGGAAGTCACCAACAATCACAACAAATACATAACAGACACTAAAATAAAAAAATGATTTCAGAGTCACAAGTGTGACTCCCATCAATCTCAATGTCGTCCAAATCAATTTTGAAATAGTTTGATAAATAGTATATAGAACTGTGACTAAAAGCTGCAGCGAAAGGAGGTGCGCTGCATTCCATTGAGCTGGTCTTGCTAGAGGGGATTATCACGTCCACTTTAACTTGATCCCTGGTTAGGGAAATCGGAGAGGGAGCACCGCCAGTAGTAGCAGTGTGTGAGGAGCACACGCCACATTGGAGAGGAAACAAGAAGCCGGTGCGTGGTGCGTGGTGGTCTTAAAGGCCGTTGATTCCTATGGTGCCACGCGCACTGCCCTCCACTGCCCTTCACACGTGAGGTTGACTTGTCACTTGTTTGGTTGTTATGCTCATCTCCTTCTATAGATTGACGGTTGTAGAGTCCAAATGTCTAGGGCGTGGTGGTCTTAGATGTTTGGCAAACAATAGATAGGAGATTCTTTGGGTTGTGAACAAAATCTATAAAAGTTTGGAAAAAACCTAAAAAAACTAGAGGAAAATCAAGAGAAACAGCCACAGAGGGTTGGGCAGGAGGGAGGAAAGAGCAAAAGCTCTGCCTTCCCTGGGAAACAAGCTACAATAGTTTGGAAGAAATTGATGAGGGCAAAAGATTAGAGTTATAGAGGGAGAGAGAGAGAGAGAGAGAGAGAGAATAGTTGATTTTTCGGCCTTTTTTTCTACTTTATTTTCTACCCACCTAAAAATCAATCACTTTATTACTAAGAGCACTCTCATTGGAATAGGCATTTGCATAATCAAATCCAATAATTTCCTACATTCGAGAAGGCAAAGGCAAAATAGATAACTTTTAACTACAATAAAATAAACTCCTATTACCAAATTGACTATCATTATAGCTAAGTCAAAAGTATTAAAAAATTATTTCTCTCTCTAATTCACCCTTTTTCTCTCCCACGATCTATTTCTCTATTGCGAGTTCTCCATTTCTCCATCCTTCTTTGTTTCTCCCTTTTTCCTTTTACCGATTTCACCCCTCTCCATTTCTCCCTCTCTCTCTCTTCCCAATTTCAGCTCTCCCTCTTTCTCTCCCCCGATTTCAGTACCTCTCCATTTCTTCTTCATTTCTCAACTCTCCCTCTTTCTCTCCAATGATTTTGGCGCTCTCCATTACTCGAAAACCCTAAGTTGCAGTGTATCTCGAAAATCCTAAATTGTAGTGCAAGCCTTGGAGCTCGACGATTGGGTCTAGAAGGGTTACAATTTTTTTCTCTCCCGTGATCTCAGGCTTTTGAGATTTGCAATTTCTTTTTTTTATTTTTGGGAGGGGGGAGAGGGGGGTGGAGTAGCGATTATTTTGTCTCTATTTTGTGTATAAGTGTTGTCTTAACTTGTACGTATGACTTGTGGTTGTTGGCTTTGATTTGTGCATATGCTTTGAGGTGTCTAAGTATTTAATTAGTCAAACTAACATTGTAGTTAATTGATATTTTGTCTGATTTTAGTTGCTATCCAGCCACATGTAATAGAAATATAAGTGGTTGGGTAGCAACTATTTTTTGTGATGAGATGATTTATGTGATGAATATCTTTTGTGATGGGTTGAAATGTTATGAATATTAGTGATGATATTTTTGTAATGAAATATGGACTGCATGTTTGATAGACATTACACAACGACGGTATGGAATTGCTATTTTAATCTCTTTATTTGATAGATATATGTAGGTATGTAGATATTATTGTTAAAACCCTTTCAAATATAGCAAATCTTGTTTCAGATTTATCTCTTCAAAATTAGGGTAATTTTATTTGTGATAGTGGAATTAAAAATATATATGTATATATTTCGTTCAATTTATCTCTTTAATATTTATTTGTTTTAAAAGAATACAATGCAGTTAAAAAATATATATATATTTTCAAATTGATAATATTTTGTTATTATTTGACTAGAAGATGGATAATCTAATGTGTGAATAAGTTTTGAATAGTGTAATTAATTGCAAAATGATATGAAATTATGTAAATTTTATAAATACAAATACCTAATTTAATGAAAATGTTCTAATAAAAGAATAAAATAACAAAAAACTAAATTATAGTACAAATTGAAAAACAATAATTGTAAATTGAGTACACAGGTGTCCACTTCAGAGCTGGTCCAAATTGAGTACAAAGGCGCTTGCAGTAGCAATCGCACAACGAAAGCCATTCCACGCCGCTGGTACTTTTTTATTTTATTTTTAATATTGTCTTTTATTTTTATATTCTGGATTTATATTTCCCTTTTCAAATAATAGTACATGTAATTATGGAATACGTAAGTTTAAGAATATTCGCTTTGATTTCATCAAATAAATTATTAAAATTTGATAAAAAGAAATACAAATTTAATGGGATATATATACCATACTCATCATAATTTCACTCTGAATTCATCATTAGACTCATCAAAATAATAATATAATAATATTTTTTTTTTAAAAATACTTTTAAATTTTCTCTACTATTTTAAATAAATAAGAGAAAGATGTAGGAGAAATAAAATACATTAAATAAATGAGTTGAATGGTGAATAGTAAGTAACCCTTCAAATTTAAAAAGTTTGATTATTTTTACTGTAGCTCATAATTTAATAAATAGAGTTTGATGAGACTAATATAGAGTAATTTTTAATATAAATCATTAAATTTGTATTTGATAATTGGTTTGATGAGACTAATGGAGATGTTCTTATATAATTATTTTAAAAAATAAAATAAAATCTATTATTAAAATATAATTTTTGTAATATAAATTTCTTAGTTATTTAATCTTTTCAAAATAATTATATAATATTTACATACTCAGAACTACATTATCATTTATCTTTCCAATAACCCACTTGAAGATTTTATGATTTGTAGGATGGAAGTATAAATATTTCAAAAGAAACTTTTAACACGGAGTACTAAATTGCAAATTTTGATAACTTGAGATTCAATTTAAAATAAATAATAGTTTTTTAAAGTAAAAATAAAGAATATTCCCTCGAAAAGAAAAAGTTGGGCCTAAAGCGAGGTTGGAGAACCTTTTCTTTTCTGTATATTCGTTAACAATGAAGGTACCCCAAAAAAAAAAAAAAAAATTATTCGTTATCCTGAAAGCCAATAAAATCGAATCTAATAGATGACATTTCATATGCATATTCATATAAACTAGAATCTATAAAGTATTTCTTTTGAATGTAGAGATTATGGGGGCATTGGGGGCTGAATCTAACGCATGCAGTCCTAAAGTCACATGTGCTCTATCATAATGATTAATGCTTTTATTTTTAAATAATTTCATGATTATAAAATTTCTTCTTTCTAAAAGTAAAATAAAAAATGAGTAATGTTAGATGCTTCGTATATAAGAAAAATATTAAGAGGAGATTACTTTTCGAGATTTAAAAAATATTTTTAAGTAATTAAAAATACTTTTAAAGAAAATATGACGTATTTGGTAATTTTATAGAAAGTACTTTAGGCAGTTAGAAAAGTTAAAAATTGATTTTTTCAAGAAATACCAAATTGAAATTTTTATCAAAAAATTCTTGTAGATAATTATATATTTTAAAAAATTATTGTAATTAACTCTAAAAAGTACTTTAGTCATATGGATCCCAAATAGTAAATAGTTTTTAATAGTATTAACATTAGTCTTTAAGCTATAAGCCTCAAGCTAAAAATAATATTTTTCACCGCAATTTTAAACATGTATTAAATCTAAAATGTACATAAAAAAATTATTTTTTAATAGTAAACTCATTTTTTTCTCAAAATAAATACATGAGGTTAAAAAATTCTAAAACTATATTTAACATTATTCAATCAAATATTATTATGCGTATTTGTATTATATTGAGAGGGTTGGTCAATTACATAATTTAAATTGCTTAAGGGATTAATACCAAAATAATAATCTTGCTAACAAATAATGATGATGATGACAATTATATATACGATGATTTAAGATGATTTAGATCTTGATTATTTCATACATATTACTTTATTGCTATTTGGTTTTGGTATGTGTTAAGGACGTATTTCGTAGTCTGACTTATCAATTCCCGATCAACTAGAACCTGCAAAAGTAAGAACAATGATGATCGGGGTCCAGGACCACTCCGACGATTAAGTTAGTTACAGAAAATATGATAAGAGAAATTTGTTAAATGAATTGTCAGAATATACCTCGTTTCAACTTTTGTTCAGTCTTATTTATAGGTGTCTTTCTTGAGAAGCGGTTTTATGATAAAAGATCTATTAATCAGGACATCACTCGAACGTCATCTTTGAGAAGGATAACCTGATTTGATCCTGCCTGTCTCATCGCATTAATTGGATATTTCCTTATTTAATGCTCAATCAGACCCTTTTGGAGAAGGACATTAAATGCTACCCCATCCTCATTCAATCTAGTAATTAATGATACATGTTCGTAGCGTTTGCGCATTTAGAAGGGGAAATCTGTAGATCGGTGATTGTCTGGTCATTCATAAATGAGGGAATGATCATGATGTGAGATGGGTCTGCAAGATATGCCAATAAATGAACTGTTGTTCCTGTCATTAGCGTATCCTCGATGCCGATTCATTTTCTTCTTCTCTATTCAGGATAGCCAGTGACTCAGATAGTCTCTGATCCTGGTATTTCTAGTGAAATTCAGATACGTGTCATCTGGGTTTAGATCACGGGTCTTGGGCCCAACTTTTTTGGACTTGGGCTTGTTGCCAACTATCATTTCAGTACCCCGCGAATTTTTATCGAAGGTACTTCGATAGAAATTCTAAACGCTTTAGGGATATTGTCTTCTTTTTCTTTATCTACGTTCTCCTTCAGTACTGGACAACATTCTCTTAAATCCCTTTCTGAGCGGAATACTTGGTCGAATATATCCGGGCGGTTCTAGTTGGTATGTTGTTTCGTTTACCGGTTGGACTTCTGGGAACGATTTAAATTCTGATCAATTAATGCCGGGTCATACTCTTTCGTGTTCCGTGTCAGGTATTTAATGCCTTTCAGAGTCTAATTATACCGTCGTTCTGATTTCCGAACCGTTAATGACGTTTCTGGTTGTGCTGTTGGCCCACGATTAGTGCACGCGCGAGATCGTCATTATCTAATCTGTCATTTCGGCGCACGCTTCTTACCTCTGATTGGCCAGCTTCGAGCATGCCTCCTGTTCCCAAGAGTCACGTCTGAGGACATGGCGTCGGTGTCGCTTCGTTTCCCGCTTGCATTAAGTTCGGTTTCTGCGTATAAATTACCCAGAAGTCTCATTACCATTTTTCCTTCTCCATTTACTTTCTCAGACTCACTTTCCGTTATTTTCCTGCTCTTCTGCTGTTCTTCCTTCTCATACTCATTCTTTGCCGTTTCCTTGTTCTTTCGCTGCATTTCCTTCTTCGCTTATATTTCTTTCTCTAACCCTTGTTTCCATGGCTTCCTCTGACCCATGCCCTTTCTTTGCGGGTAACAGCTAGACTTCTTCCATGCAGTCCTCTAATGTGGACGCGCTTAGGAAGAAGCATCGTATTTCCTGGCAGCATTCCCTAGAAGCCCTAGGGGATGGCGTTAGGGCTTGCGAACACGATGAGAGGGCCTAAAAAGTTGCCCTTTTTTACCTCATGTTCTCGAAGGGTTTTCGCCTTCCTTTCATCCGTCCCGTCCGAGAAGTTCTTCACTTTTTGGGCTTACCCCTGCCCAACTATTGCCGAACGGGTGGCGTATTCTTTTGGCCACCTGTGTGGCATTCCGGATTGTTCTTTCTGGGAAGAACGATCCTTATCCCAATTTAACTGCTCGGGAATTCTTTTCGATGTATCAGCTCCTTCGTCGGGACAGGAATGTCGCCGGTTTCCAAATAAAGCCAAAATGTCGACTGATCCGAATGGAGGAGAGGCATTCGAGTGCCCGAGACTACCACAAGAAACTCTTCTTTGTCTCGGGCAGGGATTGGGAATTCCCCAAGCGAGAGGGGAATGAATTCTCAGTCCAAAAATATTAGAGCTTTCTCCCTTCGCCGACGCATATGGAGATTACTCTCACGGCCCAGGAAACTGAGAGGGTGAAAGCCGTCCTCTCTTGGGGGCCAGAGGATCCTGACCGGCTGTGGTCTGACGCCTTCTGACCAAGGAGAACATTGAAGAGTTTCTGACCCGACCAGACCGGTCTTATGCTGAAGGTCAGAATTTCTTCAACATTCCTAAGGAGCCCCCTACTTCTTCTCGCAAGCGGGCCTCTGATCGGGAGGCTAAGAAGGAAAGGCGTACAAAAAGTCGTCATAGCGAAGCCACTTCAAGCCGTGATGCCCGTCCTAAGAAACAGAAGAAGGGGAAGGGTCCATGGATTGGGGATCAGAGTGAATGTATTCCCCCTACGGATTCTCCGATTCGTAGTCCTGAGCGGGCCTCCTCGTCAACATCTTCAAAAGGGCTTCGATTCCTGGAGGCCGAGCGGATAAGGTCCGAGGCCAGGAGAGTTGTCCTCGAAGCCCAGATAGAGGCAACCGACGCGGCAGGGGTCGAGTCATCAGATGGAGAGGACATCGACTAGGCCTTCCAAGAGGCTCTGGATCGTGCAGCCGAACTTTCAGCTGGTGCCATGCCTTTTGCATAAGTCTTCCGGCAGGAGTCGGAAGAGCAGGCTGCTAGGGCAAACCAATTGCCTACTCCTCCTTCTTCTTCTTCTGAGTGCCACTCGGATGCTTCCGTGGGCGAGGATGAAGTTGGGGGCGAACCCGATTCCGAGGGCGATCAAGGGGAAGTCAGCCAGCAAGGACGGGAGCAAAATGAAGACGAAGGATGCCAAGGAGGGGCCGGACCCGGTGATACTGGCCTTCCCGTGGAAGGGACACACAGGGAGACTTTGAATGAGGGTGGGCAACATTTCGTTAAGCCCGATGAATCTCCTGAAGGTCCACTCCCTACTTTTGAGAGGGGGTCGACTTCAGGGGTTCAGTTTGATGGCAGACGAGCATCTTCGGACTCGAAAATTCCTACCCGACCTCCGTCCCCTTTCCGATTTCGGAGTGGGGTTGCGGTGCTCGGTCGTTTCTTCGAGCTAGAGTCGGAAGGGGGGGATCAAGCCGGTGAAGTTGGTTCAGAGCGTCCCTCACGCTTTGAGCAAGCCAAGGCGAACGCTTCCGAGCAAGTGGCCAAAATGCTAGAACCCCTGCTGACACAGGTTTGACTTGTAGGTTTTGTCAGATTTTACATAGTCTCTTGGTTCCGATCTGATAATTTCTTTTCCTTGTGTTCAAGTTGCCAAGGAAATATCCCAGGCTGTGGGTTCCAAGGTGGCAGAGCTCGCCGAATTCAATAATGAGCTCGGAACCTTCTGTAAGTTTGGGCTTTACAAGTTGCAGTAGGCTAGAGATCAGCTCGAATCGTCGCAGAAAACTTGCGGGGGTCTGATCAAGACGGTCGAGGAGCTAGGGGCCGACAAGAGCAGGCTAGAGAAGGCCAATACTTCTCTTCGAGCTGAACTGGAGGCGGCTCGGGATTTGCTGGCGATAGCCCATCGGAGGAATGCCCGCCTTGTAGATGCCAGGTCGGCCATCGAGCAGGACAAGATTCTTCTTCAATCTAAGTTGACTGCTCAGACGGCGTAATTAGCTGCTTCTGCCCAAATTCTTTTACTGAGTGAAGAAGAGCTGGCAATTTCGGAGCAGGCTTGAAGCTAGGGGTGTCAAATCGTGTTAACGGTTCGTGTTCGTGTCGTGTCAAGACATATATATTATACTATATAGGTCAACCCTAACCCGACCCGTTAAGCTTATCGTGTCAAAATCTCAAACCCTAACCCAACCCGTTAACATAACGTGTCGTATCGTGTCAACCCGTTATGACCCGTTAATAAATATTACAAAATATATTAATACGACATAATATGATTCATTTTAACCTGTTTATGTAAATGAGTTGAATATGTCCAAAATTAACTCGTTTGACTTAATTAAATTTAGTATAATTTTATATAAATATTAAAATTACAATATCTATAAAACTAATAACACTAATTATAAGTCTAAATTACAATCTAAACAATAAAATATCAACATTAAAATTCTAACAATCTTACTTTTAAGTATAAGAATATAATTGTAATTTTAACTTTCTTAGCGTGTCATAACGTGTCATAACGGGTTAAAGCAGGTCAACCCGCTATCAACCCGTTAAGCAATCGTGTCATAACGGGTCAACCCGTTTTGACCCTAAACCCGTTAAGACTAAACCCTAACCCGCTATTATCGTGTCGTGTTCGTGTTGGGTTAACGGGTCGTGTAAGAAATTGCCACCCCTACTTGAAGCGTGCCCGAGAGGCTTTAGGGGTGGAGCTGGCTAGGTCTGAACAAATCCGGGCTGCTCAAGAGACAGAGCTGGAAGAGACTCGTCATGCCTTAGAAGAGGCCCGTTCGAGAATGGCTGATTTTGAGCAGCAGATATCTCGAGTGGTGGCCATTCGCAACTTGGCCTGGGGGTATGGTTATACTAAAGGTCTCCGTCGGATAGGAGTCCAGGTTTTGGTAGACCCTCAATTCAACCCCCACAACATAGGTCCGAAGTCTTTTTGTCTGGACCGGGTTGCGAAGAGATTTGTGAAGAAGATCGAGAAGCATGGCTACCCGCCTTTTGATGACTTGAATCCTCCTCCTCCCCCTCTTGAGGCTTAACCTTCTCGCTGTGTCTACTTTTTTTTTTTTTGTAACTGAATATATAACATTCGAGACATTGGCTTCGGAATATATATCTTTCGAGACATTGTAACTAAATATATAACATTCGAGACACTAGCTTTTCCTTAGATGCTTTGTTCGCTCTATATACCCCATAAAATTTTGGTTAAGTGTAAACTTTAAAAAAAAAAAATTGAGCATAATGTACGTTCTTGAGGTCGAGATTCGAGAGTTGTGAGTTACTTCGCGTGGGTGGGTTGACCGACCCCACGGGATTCGAGAATTTTCTTCGCTTGGGTGGGTTAACTGACCCCGCGGAATCCGAGAGTTATTTCGCATGGGTGGGTTGACCGACCCCGCAGGATTTCGAGATTTTACTTCGCGTGGGTGGGTTGATCGACCCTGCGGAATCCGAGAGTTACTTCGCGTGGGTGGGTTGACCGACCCCGCGGGATCCGAGAGTTACTTTGCGTGGGTGGGTTGACCGACCCCGCGGGACTTCGAGATTTTATTTCGCTTGGGTGGGTTGACCGACCCCGCAGGACTTCGAGATGAGAACTTTATAATTTATAATACATTGGATATTAATAACAACGGACTTTTATAATTTCAAGAAGTAAAATACATCGGTAAACGTTATGCATAGTACCTCTTAAGCCTCTCACTATTCCAGGAGTGCGGTAGATCAGTCCCGGAGCTGTCTCTGAGTCGGTAAGATCCGGGCCTATTTGTTGTTGTTACCATGTAGGGCCCTTCCCATTTCGGTCCTAGTTTTCCTTGTGCTGGTGTTGTAACGCCCGTTTGTCTTAGTACTAAGTCTCCGACTCTGAAGTTGCGCGATTTTACTCTTCTGTTGAAGTATTGTTCTGTCTTGCGTTTATTGTTGGCAACTTGGATGAAGGCTTCTTCTCTTCTTTCTTCTAAGAAATCTAAGCATTCCATCGTTTTAGCATCATTGGCAGTTGTATCATAATGCTGAACTCGCAGCGTAGGTATCCCTATTTCGACTGAAATTACAGCCTCGCAGCCATATGTAAGGGCGAATGGTGTAGTTCGGACTCTTGTGCGATATGCCCAAAGGACTCCTGGTAGTTCATCGGCCCATGCCCCTTTGTGCATTCCGAGTCTTTTCTTCAACGTATTGAAGATCGTTTTGTTGGTCACCTCGGCTTGCTCGTTAGCCTGTGGGTGGCCAGGCGAAGAGTATTTCACTTTGATTTTCAGCTCAGAGCACCACTCTCAATAGTGATTGCAATCAAACTGCTTTCCGTTGTTTGATATGAAGCTCTGAGGTATCCTGAATCAGCAAACAATCGATTTCCATAAGAATTTTGTGATGGCTTGAGAAGTGATGCTGGCGAGAGCTTCGGCTTCTACCCACTTCGTGAAATAATCCACTGCTACCACAATGAATTTAGTTCTGCCTTTCCCGACTGGGAATGACCCTATGAGATCTAGCCCCCATTGATCAAAAGGCTAGGGGGATGTTATCGAGGTGAGTTCCTCCGACGGGGAATGTGATATCGGGCTATACTCCTGACATTTTGGACATTTTTTAACGAACTCCTTCGCTTTTTGGAGCAAACAAGGCCAGTAATACCCTGTATGGGTTACGCGGGCAGCTAGTATCTTAGCCCCCATGTGAGCTCCGCAAATTCCTTCATGGATTTCGGCGAGTATATACTGTCCTTCTTCTTTTGTCACACACCTGAGTAGTGGTTCGGAAAAACCCTTCCTGTATAACGATCCGTCAATCAGAATGAACCTGATTGATCTATTCTTTATCTTGCGTGCTTGATCCGGGTCAGGAGGTAACGTGCTTGTCCGGAGATATTCGATAATGTCAGGTGCCCAGTCGGGACCTGCGGTTGCCACCATTCTAACTTCCCTGCTGATGGAGGGGGTGTCTATTGTTCTGACCTCTGTGTTCTCTGGGGGCGCATGCTCGTCTTTTCCTGATGTTATTTTTGCCAATCGATCTGCTAAATGATTTTCTTCTCTTGGGATCCGCAGCAAACAAAAGTATCTGAATCGATCCCTCTCGATGCATACTTGCTCCAGATATTTTTTCAACTTTTCGCTCTTTGTGATGTATTGACCGAGTACTTGGTGAAATACTATTTGAGAATCGGTTCGGGCTTCCAGCTCCGTCGCCCCGAGGAAAAAACGGCGTTCATTACAGATTGAGGACTCTATTGCTACACCGCCATGCCTTTCGGACTCAAAAACGCAGGAGCGACCTATCAACGATTAGTTAACCGTATGTTCAAGAACCAAATCGGAAGAAATATGGAGGTTTACGTCGATGACCTCCTAATCAAGAGCCACTGCCCTAATGACCATTTGGTAGACCTAAGAGAGGCATTTTCCATTCTGCGGCATTATCAAATGAAACTCAATCCCGCCAAGTGCACCTTTGGGGTTGAATCCGAAAAGTTCTTAGGTTACATAGTCTCCGAACGAGGAATTGAAGCCAACCCCGAGAAAATACAGGCTATCCTCGAAATGGTTTCCTCGAGGAACCTGCAGGAAGTCCAACGATTGGCTGGACGAGTCGCAGCTCTCAGCCGATTCATAGCAAGGTTAACAGATCAATGCCTTCCCTTTTTTCAAGTCCCCGAAAAGCATACGAGTGGGACACATCGTGTGAGAAAGTATTCGAACAACTGAAAGACTATCTGACACGCCCTCCGCTACTTAGCCAGACAGCTCCTAGAGAAACTCTTGTGGCCTACTTGGCGGTCTCACCTCACGCAACGTCTGTGGTCCTAGTAAGAGAAACATATCGGAGACAGAAGCCTGTCTACTATGTTAGCAGAGCTCTTCAAGGAGCAGAAGATAGGTACCCCCGAACGGAGATGATGGTATTCGCCCTGCTGACGGCAGCACGCCGACTACGTCCTTACTTCCAGGCTCACACCGTAAAAGTAATGACCGATTAGCCCCTCGGAACCATCCTCCAGAAACCTGATACCTCCGGTCGATTGGCCAAATGGGCAATCGAGCTAAGCGAGTTTGATCTGATGTTCCAACCCAGGATAGCAATGAAGGCACAAACACTGGCGGATTTTGTAGTAGAATACACTGGGTTCCCAGAAGAGATCCCTAGTAAACCCCAGGAATAGTTATAGCAGCTATATGTTGACGGGTCCTCATGTCGAGCTGGGGGCGGAGCAGGGGTACATATCATCACCAACCGAGGTTCCCAGCACAACTACATCATAGGCCTGACTTTCAGAGTAACCAACAACGAAGCAGAATATGAGGCCCTCGTAGCTGGAATGACAATCGCCCGGATCCTCGGGGCGACGGAGCTGGAAGCCCGAACCGATTCTCAAATAGTATTTCACCAAGTACTCGGTCAATACATCACAAAGAGAGAAAAGTTGGGCCCAAGGCCCGTGATCTAAACCCATATGACACATATCCGAATTCCACTAGAAATACCAGAATCAGAGACTATCCGAGTCACTGGCTATCCCGAATAGAGAAGAAGAAAATGAACCGGCATCGAGGATACGCTAATGACAGGAACAATAGTTCATTTATTGGCATATCTTGTAGACCCATCTCACATCTTGATCATTCCCTCATTTATGAACGACCAGACAATCACTGATCTACAAATTTCTCCTCTTAAATGCGCAAACGCTATGAACACGCATCATTAATTACTAGATTGAATGAGGATAGGGCAGCATTTAATGTCCTTCTCCAAAAGGGTCTGATTGAGCATTAAATAAGGAAATATCCAATTAATGCGATGAGACAGGCAAGATCAAATCAGGTTATCCTTCTCAAAGATGACATTCAAGTGATGTCCCGATTAATAGATCTTTTATCATAACACCGCCTCTCAAGAAAGATACCTATAAATAAGACTGAACAAAAGCCGAAACGAGGTACATTCTGACAATTCTTTCAACAAATTTCTCTTATCATATTCTCTTTAACTAACTTAATCGTTGGAGCGGTCCCGGACCCCGATCACCCTTGTTCTTACTTTTGCAGGTTCTGATCGATCGGGAATTGATAAGTTAGATTGCGAAATACGTCCTTAACAGTATGAACTATTTTTGGATAAGAATAAATTTTATACATGCTACATAAATCGATCGTTATGTCATTTTAACAGTGAATTTCAATGAAATGATTTGAAAATAGTAGTTAAATAATTTGAATTAAGATATTTTATTAGACTGTGTAAATAAGAGATAAAATGTTGTATAAAATTAAAAAATCACTTGAATAAAATTCTTACTATAATTTTTAATTTTTAATTTTAAAATTTGAAATTGTGTTTTGTTTATAAGTTTATGAAAATTATAATATTAAATGAGAACGTTGAAGATTTGAAATTGAAAAATATTATATATTTGAATGATGTTTGAAAAAAAAATATCATAAAATACTTGAAGATTACAATTATACTCCTGAACGGGTCCTAAATAGATATAACTAGCAAGAAGAATAATATAAGAAATAGTCATCCATGTTGATTTTGTCTAACAAACTCTTTATTCCCGTTTGGACTCAAAAAGCTTTTCAAACTTTCGTCTCATCTCATATTTTTATTATAAATTTTTTAAATTTTTATATAAAATATAATAAATAATTCATCATTTTTAAATTATAAAAAAATAATAATATTAAAAAATACAATAATAAAAAGAAATAACCGATGTGCAACTGTTCACCAACTGCACACTAGCTATTTAAAGGAAAAAAAATATTAAAAAAATCGTGTGAGAGGGATGTACAGATGTGCAGCAGCACAGTGATTATTGTCAATCACCTCCTAAAAAATAATATTTTACTAATATTATTAATTTTTTTTTTAATTTAAAATCCTACTATCTCATTTTTTAGTCCAAATGAAATCTTTATCTTTCTTTCTCTTTATGGGCTTTTGGTCCTAAATTTGTAATCTCGAAAATAACTCAAAGTTAACAATACATTAATCTCTTTTAAATATAATTTTCCATTAGATATAATTAATACATTTTATCATGCTGAATTAATGTATATCTTTTTTTAATTCATGTATATCTTAACATCATGAAAAGGGAAATATTATATACTACACATTTATCGCGTCGCATGGTTATCATTAAAAGAAATTAATTTGCAATAGAAGTTTTGCAAATATCGTGCTTCTTCTACCCTTCAAGGATCAAGTTTTATGATTTCTTTTTTCTCATTTATGATTTTTTTTAATGGAAAATCAGTTATGAAATTTATTTTTTATTCATACGGAAAAATAAAATAAAAAACTTCATTCGGTCACTCATTGGACCCACTTTCTTTTTCAAAGTCAAAGAAGCCTTTTCCTTTTGCAAATATAGATAAGAATGAAAAGGGACGTAGCATTAACAAGTCTTATGCAAAAGGAAAAAATATGATAGGGGACACGATTTTACGTAGAATTGATGATGAAATAAAAGTGTCAAGTCAATTAAAATATTAAAAATAATAATAAAAGAGAAATAATAATAAAAAATATGAATAATTAAATTAAATAATATTTATATACGAACAAAAGTAAACAAACTGTATATAAATAATATTTCTCATACATTTATCTGCGGCGATAATGGACTGGACCTAACAAGGGAGAACACACCGACTCCAACACAACTTGCAAAGGTAATGGGGAGCCCGCAATCGGAATGTTCTATCTATAAATACAAAGCATGCCTCGACTGTTCAACTCTCTTTTTCTCTGTGTCTTCTTGCCTCCCGCATACACAGAGCCTGATCAGGCTCCTCCCCCATTCTCTTTCTCAATCTCTCTGGAGCCGACTCTCTCATGTCTTCCCAAGCAAGCCTCCTCCTTCAAAAGCAGCTCAAAGGCATATAAATCTCAATGATCTCTTCCTCCTCCCCTCTCTCTGCGTGTCTTAGAAAATTTAAATTTAGGTTTATTTTTATTTTTTGTGGGATTGGCTATGAGTGGTTGTGTGATTGATCTTTTTCCTTGGTGCAGATCTTTGCAAGCATCCCGTAGATGGGTTCTCCGCCGGCCTGGTCGATGAGAGCAATATCTTTGAATGGAGTGTAACCATTATTGGACCTCCAGATACTCTTTAGTAAGTCATTTTAATTTTTTTTTAAGCATAAATTTCGTGTCTTTTTTTCATGGGATCACTGATTGGGTTTTGAGGTTGAGCTATAATGAGTGAGGCGGTAAATTTTTGCTGTGGGGTTGGATCGAGGCGCCTGGGATTGTTGTTTCGTGGAGACCTTACCTATAAGTAGTTATTGGGATTTGAAATTTGATGGAATTAATTGGGTCTTTGGTCATTGTGGATTCTTTAATTTGACTTGTTTTCATGTGGTTATAGCTTATAGGCCACTAAGGCCAATTGATAACTTTACATGGGGTATCCATTTATCAATTCTTGGGAAAAGAAACTTTAGAAGGAAGCTTAAGCAACTCTTAGCTTGTTCCTAGGCTACGAATTTCTATTTAATTTTGTTTCTGATAGTTCCTAATCGGCTGGTTTGGGTTTGGGATTGTTGAGAGTTTCATATTTTAAAGGTAACCTTTTGTACACAAGGGTTTGTTTAAAAAGATGAGGGCCGGGAGAGAGAGAGAGAGAGAGAGAGAGAGAGAATTTCTCATAGAAGCTAAAGAGTCTTAATTTTTTCAGTTATAAAGGTAGATTTTTTTCTTCTATTTGTCCCACGGCTTCTAAGTCCGGGGATGTATCAATTGCTCTTGTTTTTGGTTGCTTAGTTGGTTACTTTGTTTTTTTTCATATTGTGATTATTGTGCGCGCTATAATTGCAGTGAGGGCGGTTTTTTCAATGCAATTATGACCTTTCCATCCAACTACCCAAACAGCCCTCCGACAGTGAAGTTTACTTCAGAGATATGGCATCCTAATGGTAGGTTACTTAATGAAGTATAATATGTTTAGTCTTTTTGATCTTGCTAGTGGCATGCTTCCTAATACTGATGTTTTGGTTTTCTCTTATAAAAAAAAATACTGATGTTGGTTTTAAAACTTTTTTTTTTTTTTTGAAAAAAGAAACTGATTTTGGTTGCTTCATCAATTGTAGTTTATTCTGATGGCCGTGTTTGCATATCAATTCTACATCCTCCTGGTGAGGACCCAAATGGCTATGAGCTTGCAAGTGAACGCTGGACACCGGTTCATACGGTACGTCATAAACACTTCAAACTAGTGCTCTCTTGCTTCCTTTTTATAATTTAGGTAATTATGAGCTTGGAAGTCTTTGCTTTCCGAGTTCTAGTTCAAGGAAGGTTGTGCTATGTTCATATTCTAAAGCAGATGTTGAACAGTACATTAAATTGCAAAATGTTTTATAATATTTCTTTGTAAATGCAAAATGCTATTAAATATGATTTTAAGCATTGATGAGTGTGTGAATATACTGATGTTAGGTTGGTTTGGATACACTGGAGTATAGAAATAAACTTGTGATGGTTCAATAAACTAACAAATTAATAGTGGTTCAATGAATTAATATCTCTATTATGACTTACAAGAACTAAAGACTGTGAAGTAATTATTCTATTAAGCTTTAGGAGATTGCGTGTATACATATTATGTACTTGACAGGAAAGTGGTAGTTTTTGCTGGATTTACCATGCAATACAAGCATATTAGTGTTAATAACAATAAGTACAATGGGGGATCTCATAATGTAGAGCTATCTTGCAATGGATGGAAATATAGTTCTATCTCACCTTTATATAAGCATCAGATGTGATATATGCAAAAAGCTAGTGAATTATCTTAAATTCCTCATTAGAAGTACGGCTGAGCATTTGACCCAAAAGCCTTTGCCCTGTGCTCACTTTCAGACATTGTGTGCTGGTCATCATTATTGGCAGTGATCCATTAAAACCAAAATACTCAAATCTATTTCCATTTTGCTTCCTCTGACCAGTTTGATAGTTGTCCACTTCCCCTAAATGCTCAAACCCATTTTTCATTTTCCATTAACTATTAGGGGTTGGCTCAAGTGGTAAAGGCCTTACACTTGGGTGTATGCTCCACCAAGCCTAAGGTTCAAACCCCCTTAGGTGCAAACAATCTCTACGGTCCATCGAATTGGGAGATTTTTTTCTTGAATTATCCGAAGTGCACTTATTAGAAACTCCTTGCCAAGGGCCTGTGCACCCCCGGGATTAGTTGTGATGCTGTAAATAGACATCGGTGCCAATAATTAAAAAAAAAAGAATCCATTTTCCGTTGAACTATTTTGTTGCTTGGTAGGATCTGAGGCTTGCTTTGACTCCCATTCTGAATGCCCTAGGAACCAATTCAAGTCTTAGACCTGCCTGTTCAGGGTTTTGCCCTGGGATTTGATATCAGACTAAACAAACACCTAGATGGGTTTTAACCCAACCATTCCAGCTAATGCTTGCATGCTTATTTCCCAAATATGTCATCACGCCTTCTTTGGGGAAAAAAGTTTACAACTTGTGGGCTTATGTCTAGTTCTTTGATTCAAACAATACCCATTTTGAAGGCTAGATCTATCAACCACCACCTTGAAAGACAGTTTATATTTTTATTTTTTCTTCCACCAAGTAGTTTATATATTTTTAAGTTATCTTTTATATACCCTTCAAATATTTTGCCCAGGGTTCACGCTTGATTGAATGTATGCCATGGCTTGGTGCAAGTGATTGATCGATCTTTACTATAACCTTGGACTTACACGTGATTTCTCTTTCTTGGTTGCAGGTTGAAAGTATAGTTTTAAGTATAATATCAATGCTTTCCAGTCCTAATGATGAATCTCCTGCAAATGTGGAAGCTGCTGTGAGTGATTGTTAGCTGTTATCTTTTATGTTAATACTGATTAAAGAACTTGTAGTGTAGATATAGAATTGCTTTGAGATGAACATAATTTTAGTAGTAACCCCCAGGGGGAGATCCATAATGTTGATAGCCTTGTGATAGATTACTTTAATCAGAAAGACAGTTAACAGATGAAGAACATGCTAAAGCTTGTCATGCTCATGAGGAAATTAATGGATCTTGTAGGAATTCCCAGACAAAGGGGGATTAATCTAGTTCTTTTTAAGCATCCATTGAGGGAACTAAATTCTCTTAACTAGATATTACCCAATGAATTATGAACATCATTTAGTGAATGAAGAAGAACACAAACAGGTTGATATCTTAATTTTAGTCATTCATATGGTGGCGCTTGTGTAGGTGGTAGAACTCATCAAAGAATACTGTGCTTGTGTGAGGATCTTGGGACAGTGGACATGTCGCGGATTGCTTCATTGACTTTGATGAGTAGAATGTAATATGTGGCTTTGTTCACGGACACCCAGTGCCAAAATATATATATATATATATAATGTCATATAATCAGGGATCTACGTGAGTCCAAGTCAACTGAGTGAAATATGCTGATGATACTTGGAGAAGTACCCGTTTATGATGAAAGTTTGAGAGAATGGAGGAAAATGTCTCAACAGATATATTATCACTTAAAAAGGGCCATGTAATCTGGTGGCAGAACATCAAGGAACATTATACTTCTGTGCGAAATCCAGAAACGTGGTGCCCGCCACCATGTGGTGGGTTATTTCTCTGGTGTTGGCTAGTGCCAAAATGTTAATATGTACTGATGGCTGAGTATGAATTAATCTCATGCAATAGTATTTACAAATGCTGATATCTAAGATGCCCTCAGGACTGCTTATTGCTTGCTAGTGTCATATGTATATATGTACTGATTGCTGGGTATGAATTAGTCATGTGCAATGGTATTTACAAATGCTGATGTCTGAGGTACCCTCATGACCGCTTATTGTCTGGCTAATAAGTATAGGAAGCCAAGATCTCAAGCACAAATGATTCGGTGCATTTGAAATAGCTTCCTTCTCATTCCTCTACGGATTTTTTTTCTTTTTGATCCACCAAGTCTTTGTGTAATTTTGTTGACTGTTTGGGATATGGTTGCTGTTCTTTTTTCTTCTTTTTCGAAATTGACTTTTGATTTTCACTTTCTCTGTTATGGATGGTCGTTTATTGGTAATTTATTGCTGCTCTAGGGTTCGTTTGGATAGTGAAATGAGATGAGATGGTGTATGAATATGCCCCTTCACATATGATTGGAATAGATACAGCAAAATCATTTATATTATTGTTATCACATGTATTTTAATACTGTAAAGTTAATATGACAAACCCAAGCTCTATGATCTGTGCTTTCATTCTCTTATTGCAGAAAGAATGGAGAGATAGGAGAGATGATTTCAAGAAAAAGGTCAGCCGATGTGTAAGAAAATCACAAGAAATGTTATGATCCATCGTACTATGCTGCTCTTTTGTGATGGTGAATGCCAGAGAGAGGTTTTAAGTTATTGTGCTGGGGGGGACTGGTTCACTGGGCAATATATTGGTTCTTTTAGCATGCTGCTGAAGTTCACACCTATCTCTTATTTCGTTCATGGGCTTTCTCAGCATGGTCAATTGTATGACATGGAACATCTATGTATTCAAAAGGCTTTGGTTAGTAGCAAGCGGTCTTGTTGGGTACTTTTATGTTATCTTTTGAGTATCTTGGGATTAATCCTAGGAATCGATTTCGTTTCTAATCAAGTCTGGTATGTGTATTTTTGTTTTTGTTTTTTTTAATATTTTATTTTATTTTTTGTATTGCAAAACCAAAATGTGTAGACAAGCTAATAGAAATCCCTAATATTTGGATATTGAAGCTGTGCATGTAATGCCTCTATTCTGTACTTCCTATTTTCCATCTTGTTTGAGTCATTTCCTTCATGGGTGTTGATCCTTTACGCTTTATTATTATTATTATTTATGTTTTTATACTATTGTTTTTTATTCAATTATTTTTTCCCTCATACTCTCTTAATCTAGATTAAAGACCTCTTTGTCTTCAACTCTTTGAATCTAGATTAAAAATTTCGTAGCATGACCACCTTGCATAATCTACAAGAACGTAGACTTAATCAACAAACGAAATAATAGAAAATTAGTTAAGAATGAATTTAATTTTATAGAAGTATAAAAGAAGGTCAACTTTTATAAAATTGAATTTATTTTTTAATTGATTTTTATGATTATGTTAATTGATTGAATTTATTTGAAAATGATGTTATGAGATCATTAATCCAGATTCAAAGAAAAAGTAAATAAATAAATAAAAATAATAAAGAAAATATAAGAATATTATTGTCCCCAAAATCTTATCACCCTTAGTGCGGGGTGGGGTGGGATCGGGGATCCTCTGACCTCTCCCACACCCCTTAGACTAAGATTTATTTTGAGTTTAAAAATTTATAAATACATAAAAAATTACGCATTAGAATTATATTTTGAATTATCTTTACTTCCTAAATCAACTTTTTATATTGGAGATCGATAAAATATAATAACCATATTTAAACAATGTGAAATGTAATAAATTGCTTAAATATAATTATTCTATTACCTTGACCTCTTATATAAAAATTGACTTAAGAAGCCAAACAATCCAATAACTTAAATGCTAATACAACCTCAAGTTTTCAATAAATTATACATTTAGACACAATATAGTTATATATATATATATATATATATATATATTATACTTTATTTTTTTCATATAGTATAGAGCACTGGACTCAGCACACACATTCTCGCAAGATGAGGGCCCCACCTCTGCATGAACGATGCAGAGCCCCCAGCCCCCAAAAAACCTGTCGATTTGCCAAAAGGCCATTATGCGTTGGTCGTGACTATTTTTTTTCCACCAAGGAATAAGTTGGGGGATCGAACGGTCTGGCTTTTTTTAAATAATAACGAGATTTGACACGTATGCGTTCCAGCGTATGAAGGTTGCAAATGCATCTCGACCGATAATCTTCAATTCTTTCTCATTTCTCTCTTCGACTTCTTCCATTCCCCATCATTATGCATCCTTTCCCCCCTCGACTCCCTCTCCCCACCTCCTTCCTTCTTCTCCATTTCCCCAATTCGACACCCTCTCGCATTCTGTCACCGGTCCCATTTTTATCGGAAAAACAAAGTTGCCCTTTCCAATCGTTTGATTGGAGTTTTGTGCGTGGCAAATCATACCACATTTGCTGAACTGGTACAGAGAACGAAACACCAGGCTCTTCTCCATTTCTTGTTTCTTATAGTCTTTTGGAAGTTTTTTCACAATTTTTCATTATTCGTTTTGTTACAAGATTTTTCTGATCGAAGATCTACCTGTACTGGTCTTTAGTGTAGTCCTGGAGCTTGAGCTTTTCTTTTTCTTCTTCTAATTTTGATGTTCTATTTTATTTTTGGTTAAGGACTCGATTGCTGGTGAGTTTCACCCATCAACACTACTCTTTGTATGCTTCAAATAATCTGAATTCTGAGTTCTGCAATATTTTCAATTGGGTATCATGGAGCTTCTTTCTCGTTCTTGTGGTTCTAAATGTTTGTGATGAAGAAGCATGATCCGCCTTCACAGATCTACCATGGAATGCCATAAAACCTATGTATTTCCACTCCTCATCTCACTTCTCGTGGTGGTTTTCGGTGGTACTGACCCCAACAACGTCGCGATTCTCAACCAGTTCAAGAAAGGGTTGGAGAATCCAAAGCTTCTCAAGTGGCCCGAGAATGGTGCTAACCCATGTGGGTCGAACTGGAAATTTGTGGTTTGTAAGGGCGAGTCTCCCAGATTCACGTCCAAAACATCAGCCTGAGTGGCCCTCTCCCGCCAAACCTCAACCAGCTCTCTAGGCTCACAGACCTTGGTCTCCAGAAGAACAGATTCACCAGAGCTTTACCATCTTTCCGAGGCATGACCTTCCTTTTTCACTATCTTCTAGAGCCATATAACTTGAGTCATTTTCTTCTTGCCAACCCTTCACCATCTAGTTTCGAATTTGATTGAAAGAGGTAATCTTTTTGGTGGAATTCGATATGGCCTTGCCCACCTTGAATTTGTTATAATTACTTATGTGTCAGCCTCTCATTACAGGAATGTTTTTTAATGTTTAGAAGCCCATATGATCCCAACATCACCCTTTTACCAATGCAGACAATTTTATTAAATGACGGCATGTGTAGATTGGTTACTTTACAAGTATTTCCGTGCTAATGTATTGATCAGCTACTGTATGTGTGTTGAATAGAGAAAATCTATTCTTAGTCCTATTTATCGTATTCACGCCACACGAATATGATGTGGCAAAATGGTTTTAACTTAAAATTTGTTCTAAATCGAAATTTCGAGTCTTCCAACTCAAAACTGAATTAGTATTCAATAATCAGAATTCCCCCCACCCCCCACCTACATTCGCCCCTCACCCATCTCATCTTTATCATCTTTGCCCACAAATATTGTCTGACAGCACCGTCTTAGGTAAGTTCTCTTCTCTGCCTCTCACAGCGACTCTCTCTCTCTCTCTTTACAAATCTTCATTTCCATATTCTTTTACGTAAGATTCAGATTCATATGGGGATAGTGTCTTTGAAAGAGTGTTCGGTATAGTAAATTTCTTTAAAAAGAATACTCTTTTGCTTGGAGGGCCACTTTGGGTAAAAATTGAATTGCTAATAACCTTTTACAAACAATGTTCCTAGTTGATTGGAGTTGCATGTCTTCAACCATGAATGCGAGCTGAATGCCTATGTGAATTGAAAGAAAAACAAAAAAGCAGGGCATAAGAACTTGATTACTGGACATAAGAAAAACAGGAAAAAATATTTTAGGAATAAAATAGAAAAAAAAAAAAAAGTGTGAGATTCTTGCCAGTCGTGAATGCGAGCTGAACGTGGATACGCGGTTGGTCAATTGTGGTTAGATTCTTGTCTACGGTCACAGACAGTGGCGAACATGAAAGGGCTGGTGGATGAAAAACGTTGGGGGAGGGAAAAAATCAGAAGTCACTCAGACCAAATTTTAGGCATTTAAGACTCTAAAATGTATAATATGTGCCTTTAATTTTTTTTTTAAAGAAAAAGACACATCACCAATTTCGTGTGGTGTATATTGAAAAGAGGCGGGTAAGTAAAACTTCTCACTGTTGAATATTGCAAACAGAGAGACTCATCCATATTCACTTTGGGGCTGGAGGGGGATGACTTTCTATATATAATATAGGATCTAAATTTATCCGTGTTATATATGAATTATCCTTGTAACACCAAATTAACGTTTTTACTAATTAAGTCCGAGCAAGTTGCCATCACCTAGAATCTCGGGGATTGATGCATTCCTAAACAATTGCGCGCGCATGATGAGTACACTACCCTACCAATTAAGTAGGTCACATGTGTCTCGTATAGATCAATGCAGCAGTACGCATACATATTATAACATAAGACATGAAATATATCGAAACATGCATGTTCATGCATGACATGAACACATGAAGAAACACGAAATTACATGCATTTGATTTAAGGATAATGATAGCATTACTATTTTATTATTTATTTATAATTTTTTGTGTATTTAATTTTTTATTAATTTTTAATTTTACTTAATGATTAAGGAAATAAATATTAGTAAAGTTGTATATATTTTTTTTTATTAATGATTAAAAATACTAAAAAAATACTTTAAAAAAATGATAAAAAAAAAAAAGAAAAAATTCAAATACACTAATAAGTAGTAAAATGGTAGTACTCCTATCACTACCCTTTGATTTGAACCCTCCCCCAAAATTAAACTAATTAGTCTTGTTTGGGTGGGTTGACGTAGCTCCCCATCCTCACCACGATCCCGTCAATATCACGCACATAACCAACTTTCTGTCCCCATTCTTTTGTCTTCGGCTCGCTCACAAGCACCGCCCCATTCTCCACCGCCCTCTGTTGACCCAATCCACATTAATTAATCACAACAACAGCACCAAAATTTTCATCTAAATTATTTTAGTCTTATACAATATATATATTTATATATACCTTGTAGGCAGCATCGACATCTGGATAGGCAAAGCAAACCTCAACTGACTGTCTCTGGCCACTGGACCTGGTGGTCTGCACAACACCGGTTAGGTCATCGGTCTCGTGCTGGTGCAAAGGTGTAAACGCTATGGTGGTCTGTCCGCTTTCTAGCTCTCCCCACCTTCAATCCATCCACAAATATTAAACCATAACATTTTCACTCATTCATTCTACAATATTTTTGGATCTGTCATGCTTTACATATATAAATATATATATATATATATATTATATATATTATACCTGTGAGATTCGTCTAAACGACGAACATTGTGGCCGAAGGCTTTGGCGTAGAATGCCACCGACTTGGCCACATCCTTTACGTATACGACTGTGTAGGCAAATGCCGGGTTTAGGTTAGACGCCATTATTGTTGAATCTTGATCACCTGGTTCATAATGAAAATTATGTTGACAACGTTTTATTCTTGAATATGTGATGGATTTTACACGTGTCAAGCGTTTGTAGAAACTTAAACATATACGTGGAGCGCATGCCGCGTATTATGACTAAAACCTTGGGGTCTATCTATCATTGGTGCATGCATGCTTGGTCCATTTGGTTCAAAATGCAAGACATGATAAATTAAAACCGATCTGTTTTATCCTTAAAACTCGTCTATTAATTATCACTACAAGAAAAATTAGCATGTATAACTAATTAATGATAACCAGAAGGCCAAATTATTTGCTTTCATCGCAAATAATCCTTCTAGTTGCCACTATTTAATTACAAATAACGCCAATTTTTCTTGCAGTGTATTAGATAAATGATAGGCTGGTGTCGTGGTGATCATATATATGATTTCAAAAGAAGAGGTGAATTAAAAGATGAGATAGTTTCATGGTAAAATGACAACTTTGATCATCATTTGATGATAAAATAGCATTTTATAATTAAATGAATATCTAGATCAAGATGATCATAATTTCATTAATTACGGATGAACAATAGTGCTTAACGATGGCATAGTTAATTTTATGCTATTAATTATCATGACTGTGACCTCACATTTATCTATATTCAACAAATTAAAATTTGCTTAAATTTTTTGCTCGAACATTTTTATTATTAGACAGAATTTTTTTCCCTCTAAACAAGTATATATTTTATAGCAAATAAGAAAGCATGCATATGTATAGATCAAGTTAACTGATTGTTCTAGAATGATCCTTTTCACTATGACAATCTAAATAATATTGCAAAATTTTAATAATGGTATGCTATCGAAGATATTGTTTGATGCAGCCCATTGCGCCAATTAGTGCACATAATATCGATTCTGATGCCAATGAATTTTCTGTGTAGTCCAGATTTGGAAGGATTTTAGATTTTAGAAGGCTTGAAATGTCATTGAAAATATTCATGAGGATGACCAATCCGAAGATTTGGAAGGATTTGTGATTGCAAAAGTTACCACTTGAGTGCCTCCTACAATGATGATTTGTGCTATATAATATTGAATTGCCTCCTCTATTTCTTGCTTTGCTGTCATGACTTCTCCAAAGTTTGTATTAACATAATTCACATATTGTGTTTTTAAAAAAATGATTTCCTCAAAATTTGATCTATAAATGGTAGTTGTAATAGATCTATTTTTTTGACAGCTACATCATAAGAGAGTGAAAATTGTCCTGTAAGAAGAGGAGACCATTCAAGTAGATTGTTGTCTACTTTATCTTTGTATTCTACATATGTTGATTTTCTATGAAGATCTTGATCACCAGTACTTGGATAAAGGGAAACGAGATTGACAAGGAAGATGATGGGTGACAAAGGCCTTGTTTGTTTTCCAAAACCATCTCATTTCATCTCATCTCAAACTCATCATTATATTTTTTCAAATTTCTATATAAAATAATCTAAACAATTCAATTTTTTTAAATTTCAAAATAACTTTCTCAAATTTCAAAACAAAAACTAATATTAAAAATATATTATAATAATATTTTATTCTTTTTTAACTTTTATTTTACCTCATCTCATCTATAAAAATAAACCAGGCCTAAGTGACTTCATGATTTCTCAAGAATCACATGGAGTCCATTAATGCAATAATAGCAAAGAGCTTGAAATTATGGAAAATATACTTCTTAAAATCGAAAAGTTTGGAGGGATCGAAGATCATTTTTAACCAGATATCAATTGATTGTGAAGCAAATAATGAGATGCTTTTAGCCCAAGGGGAGTTCTACACAAAGAATTTGAGAGTGAGCACACCTAAAAAATAGGTGATCAATGGTTTCCTCTTTTGATTGGCATATGGGAACAAAGCAATTTATTTTCTAAGATGGATAAAGAGGATTTTAATTTAAATCTAGTTGGAAGTATATTTGATATTAGATTCCATAGAATTGTGTTTGTCTTGGATTTTAATATTCCAAAGTTTTTTCCAACCTGATTTTATGAATGAAGAAGGATGAAAAGCTTGGTTAGTCCACTGAGAAATGATGTAGTACATGTTGAATTTACAAAAAAAACTACCTGATGGGTGATTTACTCATATTTGTTTGTTCTAGTCATATAAGGATGATCAGTCTGAGGTAAATGGGCTTTAACAATTTCTCTGGCACTTTCAAGCTTGAGTTATAATGTGCATATTATTCCATCTACGAGGTTGTTCCAACATCAAGGAGGAAACAATAGAGTTGTCGTTTGGTTATAGTCTGAATATTGGAGTGAAGGTATTCATGGATCTATCTAGACTTTTGTATAAAGAATCCATTGACAATTTGGAAGCAAAGATTTGTTAAGATGAGGGGCTGGGATTTCAACACGCTCTTCCAAAACCAAGAGTCTAGAAATTTTTAGAGAGACTTCTAAAAAGGATGAGGCTTTGAGGTACTTTGAAGAGAGCAATTGATGGCAGAGGTTTTTTTTTTTTTAAGTTAGATTTCATGAAATTTAAGAAGTAAGACCTGCGTTGAAGTTAGAGAATAGTCTAATAGTCGGACCACCTTTGGATTTTGGTATGCCATGCTTTTAGAGTGAAGTTGTACTTCTTGTTGAGCTGAAATTCTCACAATTTTTTTTTAAATTATTTTGTTTGTTGCAAATTGATTTGGGGATACATAAAGATGACATTGTGTAAAAAAGGGGGACATAACTTATAATAGACTTGATCAAACTACTATGTCTTCCTTGATAGAGTAATTTAGAATGCCAACTAGATAGTTTGGTTTGGATTTTCTCAATGAGATTAGCAAACATGATGTTCTTGGATCTACTAAATATGAGGGGAAGACCAAGGTGTTTGATTAGAAAATTCATAGCATTAAAGAGAAGAGTGGGGGTTATAGCTGAGATATTTTGGATATTGGTATTGACACTGAATTGGATTATGGACTTGATACTGTGATTTTTTTTTTCCAAACTAATTTGAATAGGCACTATCACAGTATCCAACTGTATTAAGAGAAATACCTCAATGCCTAAAATGAAGAGAAATGGTGAAAGAGAATCTCATTATCTTTGCCCTCTAGTTTGTTTTATAAAACTATGGGGAGAACCACTAACAAAAATGAAATATGACATTGTTGAGATGCATTCAGAAATCAAATTAATCCAAATTTGGCTAAATCCCAAGCATTTTAAAAGAGAAAGAATAAAAGGTCATTTCATTGAGTCAAAAAAAAATTTAATATCAATCTTTAAAATCATAAATTCAGCTTTAACTTTATTTTTCATGCATGAGAAAACTTCTTGGTAATAATGATATTTTTTTAGATAATATGACCTAGGATAAAAGCGATTTGGAATGGAGAGATGATACAAGGTAGTAATACTTTGATTCAATCAGCCAAAATTCTAGAAATGATTTTGTAACAAACATTTGCAAAGCTAATGACTTGAATTGATGGACAAAATTTGGAGAGCGGGTCTTTGAAATCAATGTTATATGAGGGTGATTCATTTCTTAAAAAGACAACCATGTTGAAAAAGTTTTTTTATTGTAACAATCATATCAAATTGGACTCATTCCCAATAGAATTTATTAAAAAAATAAGACAAGTGAATCCATCTGAGCCAGGTGCTTTTGAGGATGGTGTATTTTGGATGGCAAGGCTGATTTCATAAGAATATGGGATTGAAATTAGAAAATCATTTTTTGATTGAAAAGTTTTGAAAGGAAAAAAGATTTTCTAAGTCAAGGAAATTTGAATTTAAAGTAGTATATATTCTCTTGAAGGGGTCAATAAAAGAATTTTGAATAATGCTAGGATCAGAAGACCATATACCTTGGCTGATTTTCAAATTGTCAAACGCATTGCTCCTTCGTTTGATTGTTATGGACAAATGAAAAAACTTTGTATTCAAATCAATAGTGATAGGCCAATTAAGACAGGGTTTATGTTTCCAAAGTAGCTCATTCCTTTTTAAAAGTTCATTGAGATTTTCATGTAACTCGTCTTTAAGGTTTCTTGTAAAATTGAGATGTAGAGATGATTGAATATTGATGAGATCTTCATTGAGAGATTTGATTTTTGATTAAATGTGACCAAATCTCTCATTGTTCTAGCTTTTTAGAGCATTTTTTGTAGCCCTAAGTTTTTTGTAGAAGATAAAGGCAGAGGTGCCTAAATTCTGTTGGGCCCAAGATTTTTTGACAATTTCAACATTGAAAGTATCTCATGTCCAAAATTCCTCAAGCGTGAAAGATTTTCAGGTTTAAACGACCCGAAGTTAATATAGAAATGAAAAATGATTTGAGGAGGCCATTGAAAGGTTAGAGATATGAGCATTAGGGAATATTAGAAGTCTCTAGTGTTTGTTTGTTATACCTCTGTCTAGGTGTTCTTGAATGTTGGCTATTTCTTCTATTTGACCAAGTGAATTAAGGACCAAAAGCACCAAAGCAATGAGACCATTGGGGTGTCCACCTCTTTTTTTCATATTGGTTTACTATAGAGTTAAAGTCTCTCATGCCTATCCGTAGTCCTAGAAAGAAGTTGATCATCATACTTAATAGATTCTAGGAATTAGATTTCTGTTTATTCTTATTGGAGGTGGGGGGAAGGGGTAGGGATATGATTAAGCCTAAAGAATAATGTGGTAATTGTAGCACAACTTTGGAGTGTCGATTCTACAAGAAGACATATTAGAAAAGTAAAGAAAGAACAAAGAAACTAAAAAAATATTTAATAATTAACAAGAAAACAAAAACTGATTTTAAATGCAGTTTAAAAGGAAACTAAATGATTAACGAAAAAATTACTCAAATTTATGAACATTAAAGTATCGAAAATTCCTTACACAAATCAAGTATTTTTATTTAATTTTAATTCATTGAATTACACAATTGGAAACTCAATTCCAATGTTCCCAATCGAAAGATATAGAATTATAAACCAAATTAAACCAAATATAACTCTTTAATAAATCATTCACCACTTTTAAATTACATAAATTATTATCTTTATTGACAAAATCTAACGATGACAATATACTCGAGCGATATTGTAGCAACGAATTAAATCAATATAAATAATAAATTGATCCAAACATAATCAAAGATCTAAATCATTTTATAGAAAAAGCATGACTGAATCTATAAATGGAATAAATTTTATGATTATTCAGAGGAGAAAATACCAAAAATAATTAGGAAATGATAACACAAAAGAGTTTGAATAAATCAAGATCAAATACTTGAATAAAAAATAAATTGAAAATATCATCAAATATGCAAGTTCGTCTCTAACTTTATTTAAGAATTTAGTTGCACATTTATATAATGGACAACAAAAATTGAAGCAATCGGCCACACCAAATAAGTTTTTATCTCTTTTTGTTTCGTCCCTGTACGCATAACGGCGCTCCAATCCAAAACGATTATATATATATATATATAAATATATGAGTAGGTCTAGGTACAGTTCAATTTTTTGAACTTCTTTGCAGTCCACTTTAGAAATAGACAAAAAGATCCTTATTTTATCAAAGACTTGACCAAAATACCCCTAAATCAAAATATCCTAAAATCAGAACACCCCCAAATTAGTCTCCTACAGTTGCTCCTACGCTCTAGCATGCTCAAGACCCCATCTAAAAAAAATGACTATTTTGTTTGTGTGCGGCACAGAAATACGAAAAAATACTCTATTTTGTTCGGTAGCATAGAAAGATGAAAAAATGTTAGCGGCTAGTAAACTTTGTTTCATATTTCTATTGGTTTTATCAAGTTAGAATATTTATAATGTTTTGTTTCATATTTCTATGCTACCAAACAAAACAATCATTTTTTCATAGTTTTATCAAGTTAGAATAATTATAATGTTTTGTTTTATCAAAAGATTCCAGCATTATTGTCAACAATATGCAATTTTTCATATTTCTATTAGTTTGTTTGTACACAATTTTGTATTGGTTTGTTTGTTTGTGTGCATAGAGTCTGTTTCATATTTCTATTGGTTTGTTTGTGCTCAATTTTTATTGGTTTATTGTTATAAATAATGTTTGGTTGATTTTATCAAGCTTTCTATTCTCTTTAGACACTTGTTCCCCCTATTTTTCTATTCTTTTTAGAAACTTTTTAGACACTTGTTTCCCCATTTTTCTTTGGCTAAACGTTAGAGCAGTGTTGTAGAAATTTTATTTTCACAACGTTTGAAACCTTTATTTCAATACTAACTTAATTTTTTTCGATTTCATCTTATGTGAAAAATATATGAATGTTCTTTAATGGAGACAAGGGAAGAGAGCACATCTAATAATCGAGCACTATTTCTTTTTCTGAAAGTAGTAACTATTTAAATACCTCAAATGTGAAAAATGGTGAGGAAGTAATTGATGATTATGAGATTTTAGAGCCAACACTGGGGTATGATGATGATGTTGGGGGGTTTAGAGCCAACCATTGAGAATGATGATAATGAGGGTTTAGAGTCAACTCTTGAGAATGATGATAATGATGTGGTTAATGAGCTAACGTTGCGAAATGATTATGATGGGATTGAAGAGCCAATGGTTGTGATGTTTTTCAAAATTGAGTAAGAACTCATTGACTATTATAAGCAATATGAGAGACAAAGTAGATTTGACATAATGACCAAAAAAGTATAAGAGAAGCTGATGGTAGTTTTAGATATGTAACACTTGGTAGTGCGTATAGTGGTAAAACAAGAAACCGTATTTCCAAATTTTCTAAACCACGCTCGACAATGAAGACCGATTGTAAGATGAAGATTAATGCAATTTGGGTAGGTGATAGCCTACGCATAACTACTGTACAAAATGCACACAACCATGGACTAAGTCCACAAAAGGCAAGATTTTTTAGATGTAATCGAGCAATTGATGATTCTGTAAAAAGGCAGTTAAATATTAACAACAAGGCAGGCATAGACACGTCCAAAAGTTCTAACATCGTGGCTGTCGGGGCTGGTGGATTTGAAAATCTTTCATTTATTAAGAAAAATGTATAAAATTATATTGACAAGACTCGACATCTTAGACTTGGTAGGGGAGGTGCTGATGCACCATGTGGTTATTTTGAGAAAATGCAGCATAAGAATAACGAGTTTTACTCATACATGAATTTGGATGATGATGGTCGATTACAAAATGTCTTTTGAGTCGATGCACATAGCAGAACAGCATATGAGTATTTTGGAGATATTGTGACATTTGATACAACATACCTAACAAATAGATATAACATGTCATTTGCCTCGATTATTGGTGTGAATCACCATGGACAATCAATACTTTTGGGAGCAGGTTTGATATCAAGTGAAAATGTTGAAACATTTGTTTGATTATTTGAAACTTGGTTGAAATGTATAGATGGAAAAGCGCCAAAAGCTATCATCACTGATCAAGACAGTGCCATGAAAAATTCGATTGTATTAGTTTTTCCTCACATCAGGCATAGATATTGTTTGTGGCATATAATGCAAAAACTGCCTGGGAATTTGGCTTCACATGCTCAATATAAGTGTGGTTTGAAGAGTGCATTACAGAAATGTGTCTATGATACTCAAACGTTTGAAGAGTTTGATAAGTCTTGGGAGATGTTTCTTGATAGTTACAATTTGCACGATGATGCATGGCTTCAAAGTCTCTACAGTAGTGTGGATGTTTTGGTTTTCTGTATACCTAAAAGATACCTTCTGAACTGCGATGAGCACAACTCAAATGAGTGAGAGCATAAAATGCTTTTTTTGATGGATTTGAACGTTCGAGGACTACATTAAAAAAATTCGTCAATCAATTTGACAATACACAAAGGAAAAAAACAGAGAATAAAATAGCAGCAGACTTTCGCTCATTCAATTGTACAATCCCATGTATATCTCATTTATCCGTGGAAAAGAAATTTCAAGAAGTGTACACGAGTTCTAAATTTAAGGAAGTGGATGCAGAAATACACGGGATTATTTATTCTCAATTTGTTCACATAAAAACTGAAGGAGCAATTACAACATATTTAATAAATGACCAGAGGCAAGTGGAAGACTGCATCATACAATCAACTGTGTAGGCATACCTCAATGAAGATAAGTGCGAGGTGAAATGCATGTGTGAACTATTTGAGATGAGAGAAATTGTATGTAGGCACATTTTTGCAATTTTCTCCGCTATGGATATTCGAGAGTTGCCGGAAAAGTATATTATAAATAGGTGGAGGAAGGACATTAAAAGTAGATATGCTATGATTTGAAACAGTTACGATGACTTGAGTGGTAAACCAGCAATTAGTAGGTACTCTAACTTGATAAAACTATGCTACCAAGTTGCTACAAATGTAGTTAAAAGTGAAGATAATTCTATAGACATGACACAAAAGCTACAGGAAATGAATGAAATTTATACAAAATCAAATTCTCATGCCACTGTTGCAAATATCATACTTCCATTGATGCCGAAATTAGAAGTTCAGAAAAAGTGCGGAGTTCTCGCGTTGTTAGAGGCAAAGGGCGACCTCCATCGAAAAGGAAACAACCTTCAATAGATAAGTTACAAACCAAAACAAAAAAAGGTTAGTGGGAAGCGACAAAAGAAAAATGTGGGAATATTTAAACAATGTGAGTTTGATGTATGCAAACATCTCATTTTAAGTTATTTAGTTTGTTTGTTTATTCAAATGTAGGGAACTGTATGTCCAGAAGATGTATTAACAACAAATTCGGTAATACCGTTTGGCACACAACAAAGTGTTGTTTCGCAAGTATCTAGTACACAACAGAGTGTTATTTATCAGGTAAATGTTGTTAATTTTGTCTTTCTTATTTCTATGTTAAATAATTAATAAGAAGTTTTGCATGAGTTTTACACATGTTTTATACTACTTGCAGGTGGACTTTTAATATCATGGTCCTCTTAATGATTGATGAGAAGACAACGTGAATTGCTATATTTGGATGATGTCAAGAGATGAAGACGACATGGGCTGCTACATTTTGATATGCTATAGAACATATGAACTCTTTTTGTGCATTGTTTTTATTGAATTTACTTTTGCAATCTACCTCTACCAGGATCCATATTTGTTCTATCCGATTGAGTTACTAATTGTGTATGGATATTTTATCCTTTAATTTCACCTTTTGATAATGAGTTACCCGTTTTGATCTCAGTTTGGTTCTGCAAGTGTGCATTTTTTTCTACACTTTCTTGTGATCTAGAATGGGGATCTTGTGTAATTGTTTGGAAAGTTGTACTTTCAATTTTACAATGGCTAGAAGATTACAATTGCACAAGAAATTCTCTCTATTATCCAAGTCTTTAAAGCATGCAAAATTTACAAACCAAAATGTCTGAGCATGCATCTTCGCAATGTGAGAATACAACGTCAAAACTGGCTTAAAAAGGCTGCTCCACACTTCACAAACAAATCACATCTTCAATCCACACTTCAATAACAAATCAATTCTCATAGGATTACACTCAAGCACTTGCTATGCATTACAAAAAACAATCTAATTTGCCATAATTGGCCAAAAAAGTGTCAGCCATATACAATAAAATACAACAACCTCTCCCAGAGGGTAGGCACCAACTTAGTCTAGGTGATTCTAGAAGAGTTTTTGGAAGAACACAATCAAACCAGTTTCAATTTCAAATTTCAGGATAACAAGATGTGGAAACTCGGAGAACAAGAACTCGAAGAACAACATGGTCTACAAAAGTGTTCCTTTGCATGTGGGTACTCGAAGAACAAGAACTCGACGAAGAGGTTCCTCGGGGAACAAGAACTCAACAAAGAGATGTGCAAGACGGCAAGAGGGCGACATGCATTAGGGGAACAAGATGTGCAAACTCCGGCAAGACTGCTCTAGGCATTAGGGGGACGAGATGCCATTTGCCGGCGATGACAATGATGAGAGAGCGAGGGGTACCACTTGTTTAGGGGGACGATGGCTAGGGATTTCAGGTTAAGGAACGATGGATTAGTAAGATGATAAATTCAGGTTAAGGCCTAAGGGGTGTGGGTGAACTCAACTCTTCGTAGGTAAAGAGTGGATGTAGCTCTTGTTCTTATTAATTCTCCTATGGATCCTCTTTTTAATCCGAAAGCTTCAATGCGGCTTGTTATTCTGTTGGAGTCAAATCTCTATGCACATGTGTGGCTCTTTCAATAAATATAATGGGTCTCATTGTTATGAAGTGAAGATGCGACTGAGTTGAGGGCCCAAGTGAATTGAAATGCAATAAACCCGTGCGGCTCTTTTAGTGTAATTTGTGAAGAAACCATGTGGCCTATTTATTTGAAGTGCAGACCTGTTTTGAAATAAAATTGATGACGTGTAGCTAAATCCAAATTCAATTGCAAAAGCACATGCAGGCCCCTTGTAGTCCTCTTGAGAAAGCGCGTGACTGTGAGGTCAATTTTCATGTGATGTTCTTCTCTGATTTGGAATTAAAAACTGACTTACGGCCTAATCTCAGCTCGGGAAGTGATACACACAAAACACATTTCATAATACTTATACAATATAAGTTGTAAAGTAAGAATATTTCTGTAAACTGCCTTATAATATCAACATCATTTTATAGAAATATTTCTACTTTACAACACATGCTGTATAAAATATTGTATAAATTGTTGTGAATTTATTATTTCTCAAATCAAAAATAAGATGCGGCTTTGTGTTCAAATGAAAACCAAATGCAAGACTTGTGATGCCTGTCATCTTATCCAGGTGTAATGCGGCTCTTGCATCCGAATAAAATATAATTGTACTCTTCAATCAAATGTCATGCCACTGTGTGATGGGAAGTCTTAAGCAAAAATATATTCCTCCTTTTTCTCTTGAAATGCGCAATAAAAAATCAAATGAAAGCCAAATGAGAAATGCTTCTCCCACCAAATTCATATATGAAATTCGTGTACCAAATTCAATTTTTTTAAATTTTTTTATTTAATGATTAAGAAAGTTTTTTTCATTAATAATTTGATTTTTTTTAGTTTTAAAATTATTTAAAACCACCAAAAAATTATTGAAAATAAATCCCCAAAAAAAAATTGACTTATTCGGTACATATTCTAGCTACATCCATCGGGCGACACTCTTAAACCAAATTGCAAGTCGTTTCTCATCTACCAATATTGTAATATTTGAGATTTAAAATATTATAAAATTATGTTTAACCATATCTCAATGTAAATAAAAATTAAATTTAATAATAGAAATTATATTCTATTATTTGTATTTACATTTTAGCATTTTAATATAATAATAAGATATTTAGAGTGTACGTTCGCACACTTATCACACTTGCAGAGATTTAGTCTGAGAGGATGAAGATAGGTGGGTTTCAAAAGGGATGGTCGACATGGGGGATTGGAATCGGGTTAGGCCAATTTCTATAGAGTTTAATGAGAGAATTGTTTTCCAAATGGGCTCACTAAGAGAGAAATTTTATATTTGTTGTGTGAGAGTTCAATTATGCCTAGAAGTTAGTAAAATTGGGTTATAATGGAATTGAAAAGAGATGGTCCAAATTTGGGTTGTATCGAATGTTCTGAATTAAGGGGATAAAGAAAAGAAGTTTGCATTAACTGAGATTCAGGGACGAGATTAGGGTTGGGAGTTAGAGGTTATAGAAGATCTCATAGAAATTTTGATGGGCCATGTATGATTAGATTTGGGTGGGTGGGTAGAGTGGGGCACAACATCTTTTCTAGAATGTAAACTAGTGGGCTCGAGGGTAAGAGGAAAAGGACAAATAGAGTGAATTGATTTGTGTTTAATGTGGGTGTCTCTACCTAATTTTCTAACAATAAAGAGTTATGTGACTTGTGCATTGGGTAGTTATGAGGACCAGAATCATATATTGGCCACTGGTGATATTGCACAAGAACTGTGGCAAAGAATTTTGGTGCTTCTAAGTATTCTTTATGTTTGTGGTCGAAGGTGGAGACAGAGTTGAAGCTTGGTTTCGTCGTGCGAAGAACAATTCTGCTAAAGGTCAACTTATTGGGCTGATCCCTTCTATTCTTACTTGGAGATTATGGTTATGGAGATGTGAAGCAATAATGAATGATAAAAAAGATACTGTTGAGTCTCTATAGAGGTCTATTCAAGCTTGATTATTAGCTGGTTGAAACAAGGTTTTTGTGGGTTATGGTATTTGTTTGATTTCTGGAAGGAAATTCAGTTTTTGATGGCAAAGATTTCAACTAAGTTTCGACATGTGTATCGTGAAGGAAATGCTACTGCAAATTACCTTGCTCGTATGGATGCAAATGGCCTGAATAAAACCTAGTATCAATACATGGAACTGCCTCCAAAACTCAGAGGAATAATAAAAGTTGATAAAGTGGGACTACCATCTTTAAGACATAAATAATCGGTTCATTTCCTTATTCTAGTGGTTAAGTTTTTTTCTTATTCATAAGCTTGTTTAGTTTATCTTCCTCACTCTGTGTTAAGCTTATGTAGATGTTTTATTAGTTATTGGTTTTATTTGTTTCATTCTTGGCTGGTTTTTACGCTTGGGTTCTGGAATTCATTATAAACCCCCAGGCGAGTTTGTTTCGTAACCACAGTATTCCTCTGCCAGAAGTGAGAGCTCAATAATAAATTTGGGATGGGACCACTATTGGACATGTGGCTACTAGCTCTTTGGTAAAAAGAAAAAAGTTATGTGACTTCTGAAAAGTAACTATAGGTCTACCTTGCATGCATGGTGTTTTGTGGAGATTGTTACAGTCTTTGAGCTGGGATTGTCGATGATGAAGGGGGTTTGAGGTTGCAGAAACTTGGTTGCGGACTCCAAGAGTCAAATGTAAACTTGATTTTCTATTTTCCTTTGTGAGAAGGGAATCTATTGTTGGTATTTGTAAGAAATTTTCTTTCGAACCGGTAAAAGGATAGAGAGGAAGATTTTCTATCTGAACAAAGTATGGAGGGGAACGAGTGGTGGAGGGAGTATCAATGATAAATGTGTTTTTTGGTTTTGAGATTCATTTTGTGACTGGTTTGGATTATCTGCCTTCATCATGAACCAAAATGAAAATATTCATATGACCTTTCGGAGAATGTGCATTGACGATGGGTATGACCAAGACATCCACAAGAGTAACAAAAGCCAAATAGACGTTCATATTTAAAGGATATTTTGGCTAGATACTGGTTTGGGCAAGGAAGATTGAAACCTTTCTTGTACCTTCTTGTAGAGTGTCGATATTTTAACCTTTATTTTGACCCTAAGAAATTTTTTTTTTGGTGAGGCACTTAAGCTGGAAGAGTAATCAAAACATATAGGATAATCTAACTCAAGGATGTTTCCCACAACTTCATCTATCTTTGCTGCATTTTTAGAGAACATCAACTCTAAAGAGAGGCCATGACTATGGAGCCAAAAAGCATTGTGTTCAAGGTCAAATTCAGAGAGGCTTTGTCCTAGATTCTCCCAAAGAAACCAAATATAAATTAATTATAAAACAAAGTTTATATAAAAGAATTATTAGTTGTCTAGTTATTGTAGAACGAATTCCACCGACATTCAGTCAGATTGTAGTGGTTTTTAGAATAACAAATTGATCGTAATTAATCTAATCATCTTTGGAGATGAACTATTGACAGGAGGTGGACACCACTCCAAGTGACATCTAAATTCATGAAGGATTGATCTTCAAAGCAATATCATGCATAAATACAACAAATTCTTAGTTTAGATAATCATATATGATGTGTTTTTTTTTTTCAGAAAATGAATATTTTATATTGCATCTTGTGATCATACCAATACTAACGTACCAGATTCTATCAAAACTCCACAGTTAAACATGCTTAGATAAGAATAATACTAGGATGGATGACTTTCTAGAAAGCCCTCATGTTGCATCCCTCGTTTATATTAAAAAATTCTCACTCTAAAAAATCCCTCCAAATTTGAGTTTCGTTAGAGGAGGTCTCGTATTTCTCCTTTTTTTTCCTCTCCTTCCCTCTTTTCTTAATTTATTTTTCTTCTTTTAAGGTCAAAAAAGTTAAATCTACAATTTATTGACAATTCTCGAAAGACACATGCAACACAAGAAAACTTCAAGACTACAAATCGTTCAGAGGATAATAGCGATTTAGCATAAATCATCGCGCGTGTGGTCCTCATATGCCACTTACAACTATGCGTGGTTCTCACACATTATCTCTCCTAACAACTCTTCTTGCTACTTGCACCAAATCACCAGAATCTCCACCACACCAAATTTTTTTAGATCTGGCTTTTGTGATTGAAAAGATACAAATTTGTTGCATTAATGCTTCGACAAAGTCTATCGGAATTGATCTAAACTATATTACAGTATTTTTTATTCTTATTTTCTTTAGTGTATAGTAAAAGTAGAAAAAAATTTCATCTCTAAGATAATTTGTCTATAAATGTTAAGTCCTCTTTTTTTATGAAGAGTAAAGTGAGATGAGGTTTGAGTCTCAGTTTAATTATAGTGCTATCTAGTGGACATTTGTCTATAAAAAGCATCAACAACAATAAAGTCTAGGCCAATCTAGTAATATAATGGTGAAGTTACAAATGGTTGCTATGGAAAGATTCTCCCATGTATCCATTAGTCATAAACATAATTTTTTTCTAATAAATAAATAAATAAATAATTAATTATATATCATTTTAAAAAAGCTTCTTGCGACTAGAAAATATGAAGTCGTTACATCACATTTTCTCCAATATTCCACCTTTTGGCTTTAGAAATATTTTTTTCGTTTGCACGAATCTAGTTCTTTTCAAAAGACCTAAACTTTTTATAAGTGGGCGTAATATTATGCCGGCCCATATTGACCGGGGTGCTACCGGCCAGCTACAAAAGTTTTTTTTATTTCTTTTTTCATTTTTTTATCATTATTTTTTAATTATTTTTAAATATTTTTAAAATATATAAAAATATATTAATATATCAATAATTAATTTTTTAATCATTAAATAAAAAAAATTAAAAATATTAAAATCTATGAAATATTAAAAATAAATGTCAAATAAAATAGATATAATAAAATTAGGTCCAGTTTAAATTAAAGGAGAAAATGAAATGAGTTTTTAAAATTAAAAAAAATATAATTTTTTTAATAATATTATTATTATAATATATAAAAAGATTATATTAAAATTTAAAATAACTATATTAAAATTTATATTTTATATAAAAATTTTAAAATAATATAATAATAAATTAAAATAAACTATCCCAAACTCTCAATCCAAATTCACCTTAATTCTTTCGTATTAATCATGAACAGCATATACTCAACAAATTTTGCGGTGAATTTTCTATCGCACACGTGTAAAGAAGGTAAGTTGTTGTCAATAGCTTGAATGTCACGTGATAGGGCCCTCCATTTGCCTCCTCCAAGCCAGTTCTCAATTTTCCATCATTACCGACGGCGATGGAACTGGAGAAAACGAAGAGGGACAAAGACTTCCGTAATTCTAATTCGTCGAAAAATCAATACCGTAGAGACTTTTTGGCCGCTTCCCTCTGAACCTTCAAGTCCCAAATGTGCCGAGCCCCAGCTCCAGTGATCTTCCCGCTGCTCTTTGTCGAAGTTAGGATCCAGAACGTGACATTTCCAGGTCTTTGTTTTAGTTAAAGCTTTGAATTCTGTTTTCTGGTTTAAATTGTGCATGTTAGAAATTGCCCCATTCACTACCATTACTCTTTATTTTGGTTTGAATCATGCTTGCAATTGTGCGACCGTTGATATGTTTGAATATGTTACATCGCAAATTCGCATCACGTTTGGAACTTAAAAAAGTGCTGTCTGAAATTAGCGGCTTCATTTGAACCTTTGTGATTTAAGCATGGCTGATCGTATAGAAAAAATTAGCGGATTGATCACTGATCGTGTTTTTTTTTTTTTTCGCGATGTTGTATGTGAAATTGTGAATACACTTCGAATAATTCTAGTTATATTTGGAATTCGTGACGACATATTTGGCTGTTAATTTAAGGCTTCGAATTGTATCGGAATAGTTTACAGCTTTCTATAATTATTTTGTTTTAAATCATACGATACGTACAAATTTGGATGTGTTTCCGTGTAATTTGGAAGCTCGTGGAAACAAGTAATTTTATATGAATGTCAATTTCTGAAGTACATGGGAGCCATATATTGAAATGCTTGTCTAAACAAGACTCCAAAGACGAATTCTAATGAACACAGTTATAGATGACATTTTGACTTTTTTGCCGCTGAGTTGAGTATTTATTCTTACTCAGTTAATTTCAGTAAGGTACACTACCGAGAAGATACTTTTTGGTATAGTTTGTTTTTTATAAGTATACTTTGAGGTATACTTTAAAAAATGATTTACATCAACTTGTTTTGGTGTCATCTGCAAACTTAGTAATGCTTTATGATTGGTTGATGCCAATGGATCATTCACAAGATTCCCTGAAATAATAACAGGTCAAAACATTAGACTCAAACTGTTTAGCTAATGGTTCTTTCTCGTGTCTGCCCCTCATTTGCGTTGGGAGTGGAAAAGTTACTGCTCTGTTAGGATTTCTGTCTTATTGGTTCTTATGCAGATGCTAATAGGACAGTAGTTTCATATTAGACAGTGGCGCATTTTCAAATGCTTTGAAGGTGATGTTGCACTTACTACTATTCCTTCAAGAGATGCTGCTACTTCTGTTCATTTGTTCTCTCTCAGTGAGTGATGAAAATTTGCTATCATGTTGCTAATTCTGCTTTGATGGTGAACAATGAGAACAAAAGTTCTGATTGAATGTGAGTGATGAGAATTCATTCGCATCTAGTGCTTTTCCGTGTATTTTACTGATATGTGATCTATTGGAATGCTCTTTCTTTTTATTTTTTGAGGATACTATAAAAAACCGACTGGTATGGCTCTTTGTTAATTTTATTTCTGGTTTAACATTAATAATCTGTAACATGAAAAAATGTATAACATCAAACTAACAGATGCTGAACAATATATTTTGAGAAGTAACTTTCTATTCTGGATATTGAATGTGTTTTAACCATACATGAAGATGATTGAGGGCCTACTATATATGTAAACCATTATGCATTTGCTGATTTTCTCTGTACTTTTTGCAAGTTGGCAATTGTACGTGCTAATGAAGATTAATGGCATGGGAATTAGCATGCTGAGATGTGCTCTGCAGATTACTAACATCATTTTTAAATGCACTCTTTTTTATGGATCCAGGAGTCCAGCAGCTTAAGCAAATCTACAGGTTTCCTGTTCTTGTCCTTCTGACTACTCTGTAGATCACTGGTGAACTCAGAACACAAGTGCTTTCCAAATATTGTCAATGGGAGACTCATTAAATAGTTCCAGGTTAAGCAGAGGCTCTGAAGCAATGAGTGTCACCACCGCAAAAAAGGTGTCTAAAAGAAGTTTAGTGGCTTCTTGCCCTAAAGCTTCTTCTCCAAATGCTTTTAGTCACATAGCTCTGGGAAGCCATGGTATATTTGCAAGAGCTGCAGTTGGCCAAGCCGCATTGTTTTTACTCAAAGTTGCTGCTTTAGAGACGTTAAGAAGGTTCTCAAAGGCTAAATGTCCATTTGCATGGCGTGGTCTTCAGACTTTGCAAATGCTATGCTATCCACCATTTAAGTGGATTCAAAGATGGGCTCCGTTCAAGGGTTTGGTGGAAGGCATGCAGGTTTGTTTTTACAAATTTATGAAAGGTCTAATCATAATCGAGTCACCCTTTACCAATAACTTCACATGTAACATACAGCACACATCCTCTGTGTCCTATATATCATGGACAGATTTACCTGTCAAGACAAGTCAACAAAGGAAAATCTGTTGATTCGAGCAGTTCTCAAGCATATATATATATATATAGGCATTGATATGTTTGTCTGTGATTTTTCCTCTCTTTCTTCTTTTCCCTATATGTCATTTACAAGTTAGTTTATTTTTGCGTACCAATAAGCTCTATCTCCATTGTTATCCCCCCTTCCTTAAATTAAGACGATGTGTGAGATTTGGGTTCAAGATCCACTAGGAATACGTCACCAAAAAGAAAAGAGAAAAAAGGAAAATGCAATTTTTAACCTCCAACTAGCATTACGTTCCACATTTGGCACTCTCAAACTACCAAAAACTGATAAATAACATGCACACAATTCTGAACATTAAGATGTATGACGTTTAGGTTAAAATAGGTCACATAGTGATTGTGAGGTCTCAACAGATGGTGAGCATGTTTTAACTTAGATTGAGGGTGAGTGGCACTTTTGACAGTTTGGACTGTAAAGTGTATAACAATGGTTAGTTAGAGGGTATACAATGTATTTTTCAAAAAAAAAAAAACAATTTAGTTAGGGGCACAACCATCCACTCGCAAAATGTGTGAATAAAAATACCCTATTAGAGAGAGAGAGAGAGAAAATAAAAAGAAGTACAGCTAGAGATAATCTGGGCCACCATCCACTCGCAAATGTGTTGAAAACCACATAAAGAAGCTTCTCTAATGTCTATTCACAATTTTCAAAGTTTTGTGCATTCGTTCACGCAACGTGTTAAAATTACATAAAAACTGCTAGGAAATTAAGCTTAACATATACAGAAATCTCAATTTTATGCTCCGTCTGTTTTCCTTTAAAACATTAACATTTTTACTTGGATGGTTCATATCAATTTTAACTGATAGTATGGTCCTTTACAGTTGTCAACACTTAATAACAATATTTATTGTTTCACAGAACTCATATTATGATTTTTTTTTTATGTTTTTGTTTGTTCTCTTCTCTTTGGAATAGTGGGACTGAAAGTACCACTGTTACCTTTTCAGATTGCAAGACCTGTAAATGTTAGAATACATCATCTGCAATTTTATACATGAATTTCTTTGGTTGATTGGTCAAGGGAAACCATGTGTGATCTCTTTTTTAAATGGCAAATGCCTTTCTGTTTATCTTCTTTTCCAATTATTTAAAGTTTCCATTCTTTGGCTCGTTTAATATTAAGCATTTCCTTGCTTAAAGGTACTGTCAAGGCCTATTCTAGTCCTTTCAATTGCAACAGTTTTCTCTGATGAAGCAGAGTGTAGCAGTGGAACCTCAGATGGGGTCAGTGATTCTCATACACATTCAGAACTAGGTTCGGAGCTGTCCTCTCTTCAGTCTAATATGGATACAAGGTATACGAGTAATCAAGATGATTATAAGTTTGAACTTATTTTTTATAGAGGCCTTATATATTTTTGGAGAAACCAAAAACTTTGTTGATCTTAGCCATCTGCCAAATTTGGTTGGTTTGTACTGCAAAATTCTAATGATGTTTCCAACAGAAATATTTTTGATATGGTAGCTTGAGTGACAACACACTTTATGCATTATTTTTTACCATGAAGTTTTCTTGCTCACATTGAGAACGGTTTATTCCTTTGTCAAATTTTGGGCAATTATTGAAATCTCTTGCTCTTGGGAAAATAGGATTTCAATTTGAATTCAGAAAATTTTAAATTGCGGTCCAACTGTAATGTATATGTTAGGTGTGATTGGAATCAAAGATTGAACCTAGAGCAGGCTGACCTGGTTTGGTTTTTAGATACTACTTTATTTCCAAACATTTGGTTCGACTTGGTGATACAGTACTTGCTATAGGGTAAGATACATGATTCCATAGAAAGATCTGGAGCATTCTTTATTCTTTCTTTTAAATAAAATGTATCCAAACATTACAAATATAGAAAGATTTGGCGTGGGCATTGTTCTTTTTTTTGTCAAATCTAGGACCATACAAAGCTTGCTGATCATTTTGTTATTGGACCTAACAACACAATCTGTTTGGGTTATTTATATCTAAATAACTAATTAGTTTTCTTCACTGATCATGCTCAGTGGCGTTGGGTATACCTAGTGTTGAATACTTTTGCATAAATTTGGATTTTTATTCATTATTATTTGTTTACTTGTGAGATTGTGTTAGTGCCTACTCGTTTTGGAATTAATGGTGACCAGTCTGTACATGATGCATGTGTACTCTTCATATATATTTTTCCAAGTTGCTTACTTTTATAGCTTTCAGTATGATACCCAGGACTTCTGATAATTCTCCTGAAAGTCTGGAATCTGAAGACTGGTTGATACAACTGCATAATGAGCTGAAAAATCAAGGGATTTGTTTGCCAGAAAGGTGATTGAATGATTTTTATGTATTTACAAATCTCAAGTGACGTGCATGATATATATATATATATATAGATATAGATATAGATATAGATATAAAGCAGCTAAGATGAAATTAATATTGTAGATTTTTTTTCTCAAAATATGTTACTTTTAAGTTTGTTCCAATCTTCTATTATGCTACTCTTATATAATCTATATATATATATGTATATATTAGTCTATTAGCCCAACAGCTTTTTAACTTCTTGCATGTTAGTGTGGTTGTTCCATTTTTGTATTTGCTTTCTCGTGCATATTATGATCTTGTTGAACGGCCAAGATGCTTAAATAGGACCAAAATACAACTTAAGTTTATACATGCTCTTTACTCATAGGTCTTCCTTTTTTTGGTCACATACCTCATCCTTATCCACAGATGTTTAGAATCTATATCTTTGCTGGAATCATGAAGTTCTTATACACTTGATGGCTGCATTCCATCATCTTGCTAAGTACATAAGATAGTTCCAAGGGCAATTGATTGTTCAGATGAGCTTATAATGCTATTTTATTCCCGTAATATGCTATTCAGGATTTCGACATGACTAAATCTTCTAGGACTAGTCTGAAGAAATAGCTTGTTTTTTCAGTTTGCGTATTTATGTTTGGATAGCTTGGTTTCTCGGGCAGCGGACCATGACATACTAGTGTTTATGCAGAATTAATGAAGATGAGCTCCATAGATTTTACACTGCTGCTAATGGTGACTTTACATGCTTGCTCTCGTCAATTAAGAAGACAATCCATTGGAGGGAGACCTACAGAATTCTTTCAGCACAAGAACTTGAGATTTGGTCAGATCTAATTTTCTGGCATGGATTTGATGTGAATCACCGACCTTGCCTCATCGTGCGGCTTGGACTCGCTACCGTCACCCTATCCTCTCATGACAAACCTCGCTTCGCTCAAGCAATTAGTATGTCTATTTTCCCTCACTGTAAATTTTTGGGTTACATGTGAAAAATAATGATATGACCAAATCAAATTCACAGTAACTCACAAGCTGGGTTATCTTATCAAAAAAAGAAAAAAAAAAAAAAAAACTCACAAGCCTGGTTTGGTACATACATAAGAATTGTCTCTCTATCCAACTTGTGGTCATTGTCTTCAAGCCTCGTGTATGCATAGTCCACATCTTTGATCTGTCATTGTTGGAAATTGTTTTTCTCTAGGGAAGCTCGAGCCCAGCAACCAGCTTTCTTCAGTACCACTTTTGATGGTGGCAAAATCTGGTCTGTGAATAACCATAGACTTGTTGATGAATTATACACCTTTATTAAAACCATTGTTGGCATTGTACATCTGAGCTTGATAGTAATTAGTCGTTAATGCGGTAAACTGGTAATTCTCTGAACACATTTTTTTTCCTGTGCACTTTCCTGCTATCAATGGAACGACAAGGAACTCGACTGAAGACAGCAAAATGTCTTCACCATCATTTTGGTTTTTAGTCTTGGAAGTAGTTCATTACTTTTCAGTCTCACAGTGTACATTATATTCTCTTTTATCATATTTTTCCGATCAGTTCTTCATGTGGTATTATCATGCTTTCAATGGTTGCAAAACAGTATCTCAAGTAGAGCACGGAGTCTTGCATTTGGTTGATGCAGAAGATTCAAAAATAACAGTTTTGGTGGATTGTGACGGGTTATCTCCTTTGAGAGTTCCAATGCAAATGATGAGATCCTGTTCTTCCCTTCTGCAAGATCACTTCCCAAACCGTCTTGGGTTTTTGTTTGTTATTCGTCTTCCTCCGGTTGTTCGTGTTCTTGCTCAAACTTTTATTCAGGTAAGCTTGTTTCTCTGATCGGATTAAGCGTTTGAGATTCTTTCTCTTCGGTTTCTTTTTCTTGTATGATTTTTTGCTTTTCATTTCTTCAGTTACGAATCTGATGGCAGAAAAGGTGCTCTATTTAATATAAGAATATGAATCTATTCAGGTTCTGAAGCCCATCACTCGAAAAAAGCTGAGGATTGAAGGGGAGATGTACAAGAAGGTACTCTCAGAGTACCTTGGTATACTTCCATCTTATCTTGGAGGTAAGTGCTCATGCACAAACTGTTCAACCGTAATCATCGGTCTCGTGCAGCAGCCTCCTATGAATAGGATGAACAATATCGAGCCTGTTGGAGTTGTGAGCGATGGCGAGGATCTACCTCTACACCACCCGGAGAATGAAATTGATGCTCATCTGAATGGTAACTATGACCAGGTTTTGAGAACTGCCATGATAAGCATCCTCATGTTGTGGGCTTTCATTGCTGTTATTGCTGGGTTATGGGATCCTGAAAGCCGTCCTTCTTTGCCTCATTAAGATTAGACTTCTAGCGTGAACTGGCCCTTTTCATTTATCTTTACAGTTTTGTTATTCTTTATGTTAGTGTATGTGCGTCTGTATGTATCACTTGCTATTTGTAAGATGTTGATTGGCATCCCAAATCAATAAGTAGTTTAAGTCTTGGGTGAAGTGGTAATGTCTCTGTTAAACGGGTAATTTTTCTATAGCCATTACCCATTAGTAATACTTATGTTTTATTGTCCAAGTATAATTGTTGCTGTAATATACATATATATATATATATTTGTATATATTACTTTGTTATAAACCATTCAAATAGAGACAGGGGAGATGGGCATTTTCGGAATGGATGAAAAATTAAGTTGTATAATCTCGACGTTTAGAACTTGATGAAGTGTAAATTTCAAGTATTTGGTAACATGTATTGGTGTTTTCATATGACACTCGGGTATGTTTGGATGTCAAATCTATCTCAAATTAATTGTTGATAAAATTTACTATTTTTCAACTTTCTATAAAGAGTTAAATTATCTCAACTACTCCATATGTTCAAATGCATATTTGAGCTTATTTCATAGATTCAAACATATTTTAATAAGATCTATACTTCAACATTATTTACAAACCAACTTAGATCAATACCAAAACACAAGATAGTGGTTGTAACGTTTTTCACACATGCATGTAATTGGGGCGACAAACACGAAAGAATTTGTGGTATAGAAAGAGCAAGATCCATGAATTGTATTCTTTGAAAAGGTCAATTTTTTTCCTTTCTTATCCCCATTATTCTCATTGTCATTCTCTTTTCTTTACATCTTCGTTTTGTTTTGGAGGCTCGACCTTCATGGATAGAGAATGAGTGGGAGGACTCATGGTATTAATTATGTACAGTACCCTACAAAATTGATAATCTCATTATAGAATTGCTATATACACAAAGAGATTAGACAAAATAAATTTATAAATTGATTTTATTTTATGAGATTTGTTAAATTTATTTTACAATAAAAATAATTTTATAATCTAAAATATTATATTACATCACATCAATTTATTTATTTAATTTTGTAATTCCTTTATTTTTAAAATATTTCTCGTCTCATTATGGGTATGTACGTAACAAAATCATCCGTGGCTATGCTTTCTAGGTTTAATAACATGTTTGCGAATTTTAAGGAAAGGAAATGGGACATTTTTATGTTTGGATTGAGATATTATCTCATCTCATCTCATCTTCTTTTATTTTATCATTATAATATTTTTTAAAATTTTTTATATAAAATATAATAAATAATTTAACTTTTTCAAATCTCAATTCAACTTTTTTAAATTCTAAAATAATAATAATAATATAAAAATAATATTCTATTAAATTTTTATTTATTTTTTAATTTTTATCTAAAATTAACTCATCGCATCTTATCTCATATCCAAACAAACTAGACCACGACGTACAGTTGCATTCATTCAAACTCTTCGATACAATTCTTCAATTCCATTGCATATCGATCGATATCTTAAGGTTATGTTTGGATGTCAAAAAGTTTTGAGAATGTTTGAGAATATCTGTAAATAGTATGAGTAGTGAGTGAAAAAGTTTTGTTGGTCCCATTGAAAATGTTTTAAGTTGTTTGAATGTGTAAAATTTTTTGAGAATATTTTGGAATAGATAATATTGTAAATGATATTTTAAAATATTAATATTTTATTCCAAATATATATATTTTTTTAAAGAAGTTTCGAACGACAAACGCCAAAATCCAAACGCCAGAGCCGAGCAGGTGCGCGTGGGAGGTGGTGTCGGCCTTTCTGGAGCTAAAATTTTAGGGGGTTGGTCGTCGGCATGAGTGGAGTCCGGTGAAGGGGCAGTGTCGTCGGTGGTGGCCGACGATGGGTCGAACGAAACTCATAAACGCTGAAACCCATTTTCGGCGTTAAGTCACGCGTGGAATATGACCGCAGTGGTTGCTAGCAGTGGAATCGTCTGCAGTGGTTTGCCGGTGCGAGAGAATTCTGGTGACGCCGACAGTGTCGTCAATGGTAGCCGGTAGTGGGTCAAATTTTGGCAGCTATGCAACGCGGGATCTACGATCACTGTAGCAGAAAAAAATAATAAAATATTATTTTAAAAACTTTTTATTTTCTCTAAAAAAAAAAGAGAAATCTTTTTTATTTTAAATAAGGAAGAGAGCGGGAGGAAAATGGATTTGGGCCATACGAGATGCTTCAATTGTGTTTGGGAGCAAAGTATATTGGCCGTACGAAAATATTTGAGAAATCTTGAAGAATTTTGACATCCAAACCCGGGCTTAAGCTCTCTAAGAAAGTTCCAATATAAACGTCTAGCTTGTATTTAAAATTCAGCCAGGACCACTTTTTTCCTTTCCACCTACGGATTTTTAAGTGCTTTTTGGTTTTTTCCTTATGGGTTAAATTTTTTTAAGTGTTAAAACATTATTAACTGGTGACGGTTCATGAGATGGTGTACAGCTAGGGCTGCTTAGACGGGAGGATATAAAAGCCAAAAGGACTTGAGCTTTATTAAAAAATCTGGTTTATTTTACATGTTTTTGTTTAATATAGTTCAGAAACTTATCAAATCTTTACATGATTTGATCTCTATTTCCTAATATAGATTTAAAGCTTAAGATATATTTGTACATATTCATGTTTAAAACGATAATGTGTTTGTTAATACCAAGATTAATAATCCACGGTGTCATCTTTGGATTATAAGTTATATTTTTTAATGCAACTTTTTGAAAGCTCATATCCAACTTTTGAAGTGCTCCAAGATACTATAGTTTGAAGCTGGTTTGATAATTAATTTGAACCTTAATTTTTAAGAATGTGAAATTTCAATAAAAATAAATAAAATAAATAAATATTAGATTCCTCGGCCATGCAATCAAATAATGCCACGTTAGATAAACATTGATGAACTAGATAAGCAAGCATTTTATAATTCAGTATAAGAACATTCAAAGTCCCCCGGCTAGGCATTATATGAGTACGCGAACTACATATATATTATATGCTACGTCCGGACAAATTTATGCCACTAATTTCTTGCATAGAATTCCACTATACATTATGGCCATAGAAGGGGAAGTAGGTGTCATTGCTTGTGATCTTTCACTTAGACTCCAGTAGGACTGCATGATATATATTTGAGCTTTCATGTGCACATTTAATTGATTACATACATGAGAATCAAAACGGTCTGCATTGACAGAATTGTGAAATCATCACTTATTTTAAAAGTTTAAAGTGATGAAAATAGATATATTTTATTATTTATTTTATATTTTAACACTTTTAGCTCTCATATGTGGACTAGACTAGACTCTTTCTATGAATATGAATGGTCCAACACATAAAATATTTAATTAAATGAGATTATAGAGTCATGTAGAGTTAAGGTTCAAATTTATGACGGACTTTTGCTCTAATATCATGTGAGAAATCATCATCACTTGTCTCAAAAATTGAACTTACTGAGAAAAAGTAAATTTTATTATATATTTTTGTATCTTAACAAGTACATATTAAGATGAATGGAATGTGTTTTTACTCTTAACTTGCTGCCTAGATAACTATTCCGCCACATTCCGGACTGTTTTCGCCTGCATTTTTGTATACTACACCACCATGTATGGTCCTACCTTCCTCCAACATCACATGTACGACTGCACCACCATATATGGTCTTGCCTTCCTCCAACTTCACATAGCTACATCCTATGTGACTATAATCCTAATAATTAATGCATCTGATGCAATAGTAGGCGATGTATTGTGTTGAAGCATGTGATTCATATTTAATGGGAATATAGTGACAAGTGACAAATAGTAAAGCAAGTAGGCAAGTGATAGCATTTGCTTTGTGTGTTTTACTTTAGTGTGGACTCTGATTAGTTGGGGGTGCAGGGGCAATGCCCCCGTGGTACAGTACGAGGGTATTTTTATAATTTTTTCTAAATGCGTTCATACACTTAGAGTTAGTATAAATATATATGTTGTAACCCTAATTTAGATTATAGTAAAATTTAACCGCTCACTCCTGTGGATGTAGGTACATCACTGAACTACATAAACTTCTGTGTTATTTCTCTTTTATTTTCTTTTCGATTATTTCATATTATTCATCATAACTGTTACACGATCACAACACATTGCGTGCATGGCTGCTGGCTCACGCTCTTGGCCACAGTCCAGAGTGTTGGTCCAACTATCTTGAGCTTGTGGGTGATAGAGTCGACCAAGTTCTCAAGCTTGACCACCACTCTAACGATGGTGCTTGGCTCGTTTGTGGTGGCATTGCTCAACTCGAGTCATTTGGTAGCAAAGCGAATAGGATTGGGTCAGGTTGTGATTGTGTACGTAGTAGCTTATATCAATGGCGTGCGCACTGACCCCCCTCATGCACCTTCTCCATGTGGTAGCAAGTACGGCTCTTTGAGTCTTGGCTTCTGACATTCTTGCCTTGTTGCTTCCTTACCCACAACTAGTCGAGGTAAGTAATTAGCATCAATCTTAATAATATCATGATTAGAAATTATGAAGAGCTACCATTTGAAGTCATTCATACATATATATATATATATGGTTAAAAATAAATAGTAATATTTTGTTCACATGTCAAAAGATAAAAGTTATAAGAAAACGTAGTTTACTGTGGCATGTCATATTGTAAAAAATATATATATATATAAAAGATCTAGAGTATCATATGATTCACCCACATTAGTTTATGAACTTTATTTATTTTGTTAATCAGTACCCCTTTATGAATATAACATTTTTCTCTAAATAAATATATGTAATAAATAAAGGAGGAAGGTCCCCTCAAGTTGTTGTTCAAGCTTGAGGATCTCGAGTAGGAGAAAAATAGACACATTAATCAAACTCTACATTTCCGTTAGCATTAAATGAATAATGAATGATATAAAATCCATTTAATTTGTCTTTCTTTTTCACTTCAAATCATCGAACATCGAGATCACGTTACAAAAAAATTATTTATTTGTAATGAGATATTTTCTGCTAAAATAATTGTTTTTTATCAAAATGAGCATGTTTTAATCGTAAAAAGCCATCATGGCTGCAAATAAATCGTCCCAAATACTTATTTTACTTATAGTATCAGTAATTCTGACAAGAAATTGACGAAACATCTTTCCTTCTAACAACTTTTTTTATTGCATGCATATTATAATATACTACAGATAAATAATAGCCATTATTTATTATTGATCCAACTATTTTTTAACTTCCCAAAACATGTCAATTAGAAATTACTTAATAAATAGAGTACTACTACGACGACATAGACGTTCTTAATGATCATTTTACCTTAATTTGGCTGAATATGCTAGCTAGCAGCTTGGAACGATGATGCTTTATCATAATTTTCATATATATGATATGTGCAGGTGAAACAAAACAGCTAGCTACTCGCTAAGAAAGTTTCAGACACGCTGAAGTTATTTGTGGGAGCATTATATGCGGAGGACAGCGCATCCGCTCTTGTATCGATCTCTCGAGCCAAGCCCTTGGCTGGAACAGGAACCCAACTTCTTTCAAGTATCAAAAGGCACCAAGTAGGCAACTTTAGCAATAGTCTTGTTAATTAATATCTCCTGATCTAATTAAATGTTGATCTCAACATCCAATTGTACGTTGGCTAATTTTCTTCTATCTTCTTTGTAACAGGAAAGCACGAAGTGGGATTGACAGGGAGTTTTAGTAACAAAACTTCAACACTGGCCGGCCTTAAAGGCAGGAGATGAGTACAGATGGCAAGATATAATGACACCTTTTAGAGGGATGGAAATGGTTTTAACAAGTAACTCTTCATATCCAGCTGCAATTATGGTTGATGAAGAGCTGAAAGATGGTTTGCTTCGATTTCATTAGGAGCTCTTGTGCACGCTTTTTGTCAAAGAATCCAAGAGTTCTTTGCCTTGTGATCCCCCTACTGTACTTCCCGAGTCCACTATAGAAGGTATTGTTGGGAATAGACCGGTTAACAAACAACTAAATAGGAAGTAACGCAGCGAAATAGCACAAAAGAAAATACGATAAACATACAAAACACCAAGATGTAAGTAGTTCAACTCAATGTAAGCCTACGTCTACTGTGGGGTTGGTCTCAAAGTTTCGCTATCAACAAAAATGAAGTATAGGAAATGAATTCTAAGATTCTTACAAAGAAATCACTCACTCTCACATTTAATATATGTTGTGTTTCTTTCTCATAACTCACTTCTCTCAAAATAACCAAAACAGAGTTTTATATTAACTGCGTTCAAATGAAACGCCGTGCAACTTTTATAAGCCGCATCTCACTTGAGCAAACATACATGAGGCGGTGCAATATCGAGTGAGCCTCAAGCAAACGTCTAGGGTTGACACTCGCTCAAGCGGAATGTCGAGCGAGAGTTAAGCGAAGTCTCTGCCTGAAATCTCACTCGAGCTGCATGTCAAGCAAATTCTCTATCTGACCTCTCGTTCGAGCAAGATGTCGAGCAAGAGTCAAGGGAACTCTCTGTCTGATGTCTCGCTCAAGCTGAAGTCGAGCAAGAGTCGAGCAAGTTACACAAGAAGTGTTTTCAACATAATTCAAGCCACCTCTCAACAAATATAATAAAATCCCTCCAACCCCTTCAAACCATTCCAACAGCCCACCAAGATTTACCCTCTTATTTTCTTATTTTGCATCAAACGTATTTCTGCAATTTATTGGCCAAACCATATGCTTCCAAACAAGGCATTAACATAGTTGATCAGAAAGATGAAAATTCTAGTACTTATATGAACGTTAGTTGGAATATTAGGCTAATGCCAACATTCAAATCCTCACTTTCCCTAGGCATTGCAGTGCTATTTGGGTTGCTCTATAACAAGGAAAATGGGTATTGGTCAGGACTCTCTGTAGCGATCAGTCTTGCATTAGCCAGAGAGGCAACATTCAAAGTTGCGAACTTTAAAGCTGAGGGGACTGTTTTGGTAGCGTATATGGAGTTTTGGGTTGCTCACTTTTTGGAAAATTCTTGCCAATATTATTCTCTCTCTTCTCCCTTGATTCATTTTCACGAGCTTTTTGAAGCATAGCCGGATGTATGGCCAGGCCGGAGGAATTCTTGCAGTTATCGTAACAGTAATCATTCTGGGCAGAAAGAATTTTGGCCCTCCAAGTCAATTTGCAATGGCGAGAATTAATGAAACATTTATTGGATTGTCATGTTCAATAATGGCTGAAGTAATCTTTCAGCCTTCTAGAGTTTCAACAATGGCGAGAACTCAACTCTCTCTCTCTCTCTCTTAATGTCTTGGGACATTGCATGCCTGTATCGCCTCAAGAAGCCTTGGCTGCAATAGCAACATATCTGAATTGGAAGAGAACCAAAAGAGGTTTAAAATCCAAGTAAATGAGTTTGGGAAGATGATTATGGAAGCTGATTTGGAACCCAATTTCTGATTTTTGCCTTTTCATAGTGCTTGCTGCATTAAGATATTCAAGTCTTTATAAAAAATGGACGATATCCTGTTTTTTAGTGCTCATGCGGTGGGATTACTTGAGCAAGCAATATCATAGGGAGGTGCGGCTTCTAATTGGAAAGAGCTTGTGAATAAGCTTGAAGATCATGACCTTAAACTCGTCAAGGAAATGGTTTGTTCTTCAATAAAATGTTATGGAGCAGTCAGTACTTCGATGAAATCCCTCACATTACTGGAAAAGGAGCTTGCTAAGAATAAGGTTTCTTATGATCTCGAGTTGGGAAAATCAAGAAATTACCCAAATATAATTATCATGGAATCAAATTTAGATGAACATGTGAGGGAGAAGATTGTGGATTTATATCTCCAACATTCGAAAGAACTTCTGGACAAAATTAAGGTGGAAAGTGATCAAGACGGGCTCAAGTACTACAACCAAATTAGGGTTCTGAGCTTGACTGCCCTTGGGTTTGCATCAGCAGTTTAGTGAGAGAGTCGGCTGAGATTGTAAGGGAAATCAAGGAACTCTTTTAATGGGAGAATCCTTCTGGCAAACTAGGACACGTGGCTATGCAGGAAATATCATGTAAAGCTATCTGCACAGATATGAAGTATCTAAATATCGTACAATTTTAATAACTACGAGATTATACACAATAAATTTATTTTTTAATAATCAATTTATTTTTTTAAATAATTATACAACACTTACGTATTTTATAATTATATCTAACAATATATTAAATGTTAAAAAGGAAAATCAAACATTGTATGGTGTAATATGTCAACTTTATTAGATTAATAAGGAATAAATTAAAAACGCCTAATGTTTTTCGGTGCGTAGAACCTGCTGACGGTAGATAAGATGAAAAGGTTGCGGAATTAAAACGGGAACTGTGGCTGCTGGGATTCGAGCCCAGGTCTCCACGGCCACAACGTGGAATTCTTACCACTAAACTACAGCCACTAGGTGTTGAGTGATTCTCCATCTTAATATTAAAAACATACCAAATCTTAATATTCCAATTTATTTGCTTTCATTTTATTAAAGAGAGTTAGAGACATAGCTCCATAATTCCTCTTTCTTATGAAATTAATATTTGGGTTTTAAAAGTTTAAGCTTATAGAAAAATGTATATTATATTTTAATACTCTTTTTTAATAAGTACGTTTAATATATGAAATATTTAATTATATTAAATACAATATATAATTAGAATTCGAACTTAGATCTATTTTAATAATATGTGAAATCATTATTTATTTTAAAATTTTAGATTTATAAAAAATATAAATTTAATTATTTATAATATATTCTTTAATTATTTTTTATTTCTCATGAGAACCTTAAAAAAAAAAAAGAGGGAGAGGAGTTCAATTTATGATTTTACAATAACCTCAAAGTTGTGGTTTCCCACTAGCCATTACCAAGGTTGTTGATATTTGTTGTTGCACCTTAATATCGTGTCGTCGTGTGTCACGTCACCATTCTTGTAGACTCTTAGGTTTCAAGTTTTCTAAAATCATTACATCCACACCACACCCATCACTACTAATTGAAACAAAGTTAATTATTACTTCGGATTAATACATTAATATAAGGCTCATGCAAACAAACATCACATACGAATTCACCAAATCAGTCAATTTCGTAGTCCACCATCTGAATCATGTGCAAGTTGTCGCTCTAGCTATTCTCCTCTTAATTTAACTTGATTAGAAAATGAAAAATGCTTCGCTTATAAAGAGATCTCTTAAATGTAAATTCATAAATTGATACGAAAGTTTATATGATGTGGTAAATTTGTTTTATAATATAAATATTTTTATAATTTAATTAAAAATATCAATTTATAAATTTATTATTGTAAAATCTCTTTATGTATATCGGTTTGTCTTAAAAATTATATATTCGTTTGTTAAAAAAACCATCTATCTATAGGTAATATCGATAAACTTGGATCGTTCTCACGTAAGTGATAAAGACAAATGGTATTATATAAACTCGTAGGCATCATTTGTAATTTTATAATATTTTTATTTATTTATTTATTTTTACTTCTTAAAATGTAATAAAATATCTTAATTCAAATTTTTTAATTAATATTTATAAATCATTTCATATTATTAATAGATTTCTTATCTCAACATCAAAAGGGTGTTGACTTTGATGATTATATAAATAAACAAAAACTTTTCCCTAATTATTTCTTTTTAAAAAGAAAAACCATCTATCTATGGTAATAACTAATCTCAATAAACTTGGGTCGTTCTCACGTAAGTGATAAAGATAAATGGTATTATATAAACTCTTAAGCTTAATTGGAACTTTATAATATTTTTATTTAATTTTTTCTCCCTCATTACTTAAAATTTAATACAATATATTAATTCAAATTATTTAATGATTATATACAGAAGCTTTTCCTTAATAATGATTTTTTTTTTTTGGTTAAAAAATACAATCTATAGGTAATATCGATAAACTTGAGTCGTTCTCACATAAATGATAAAGACAAATAGTATTATATAAACTCTATAATAGAATATTTTTATTTGATTTTTTCTCTCTCACTTTCAAAACTTAATAAATTATCTAAATTCAAACTATTTAATTATTATTCATAATTTATTTTTTTACTATTAATAGACTTCTTATCTCAACATTAATACTGATTTTTTTGTTAAAAAAACCATCTATCTACAAGTAATATTGATAAACTTGGGTTGTTCTCACGTAAGTGATAAAGACAAATAGTATTGTATAAACTCTTATGCCTGATTTGAAACTTTATAATATATTTATTTAATTTTTTCTCTCTCCTTTCTTAAAATTTAAGAAAATATCTTAATTCAATCTATTTAATTATTATTCATAAGTTATTTTAGTACTATTAACAAATTTCTTATCTCAAGATCAGATCAAGGGGCTTGGCTTTGATGATTATATAAAGAAAAACTTTTTCCTTAATTATGATTTTTTTTTTTAAAAAAAAACATCTACCTATGGTAATATTGATGATAAAGACAAATAGCATTATATAAACTTGATTATAGTTTATTTCATCTCATCTCATCTCATTTAATTAATATTATTTTCTTAAATTTATATAAAAATATATTAAATAATTTAATTTTTCAAATCTTAAAATAGTAATGCTATTAAAAAATAATATCTTAATAATATTTTATTCAAATTTTAACTTTCATATCAACTAATCTCGTATCAACTCATTATCCAATCGAAATCTTAATTTTCTCTATTAATTATAATTAGAATGGTTGAAATTGATTTTCTTTCTATTATTATTATTTGAAAAATTGTATGTACCACATTATCATTTTATTTTTATTCTACTATATAAAATATGATATATTTATCATTATTGAATTATCTTTAATTAGATTATTTTTTATTATTAAATAATAATAAATATGTAATATTTTATATAATGGAATTAAAAACAAGATGATTCCTAAAAAAATAAAAAGAGAGATGATACTTTGGTGTAACTAGTATTTTTATTTTTATTAGTTTATTTCTATATATAAAAGTAGAGTCATATAACTTTGACATAGTATTATATTCATAAAAATAGGTTATTGTTGACAAAAATCGAAATAAAAAATAAAATCTTGAATTATTATGTTTATGAAATGGTAATTCTTTTAAAAGGAATATTTTATTCTAAACTATTGTAATTTTTAGATTTTATTTCTTATCTTACATATAAAAATATAAATTAATTCAAGACTACACTCAAATATATTATTTTAATTTTTATAATATTTCATTAAAATAAATCTTCATATAAACTATTTGGAAATTATTATAAAATCTTATTTCTCTTTAAATCTCTCTTACTCATACATAACAAACATAATAATTTATGTAATATACAGATTGAGTAATGTTAAGAATATACGATTTTGCAAATTTTTTATAAGATTGATAATATGATAATAATGCCATGTCAGATAAAATATTAAAAATATATATTAAAATAAAGATAAAAAATAATGAAAGGGAAATAAAAATGAAAAATATAATAATATGCAGATTATAGGCTCGTTAATATAAATAAAGAGTCAATTCGCCATTTCATAGTACACGTGGCAGTACCCTGGATCCGTAAAGCGTATAAAAACAAGAGCGGAGAATGAGAATCACATTCTCTCTTATAGCTCAACAAGTTGAAAGGAACCTGCTTCCCCACAAAGGCACTAACCAGTTGATTCGAAGGCATATCTCCCAATATTCCTCGAATCCTTGACCCTCATTATCCCTCGATTATCTTCTCTGTTTAGGTAATTGACTTTGAAATTAATGCCGAAAATTGGAATTTTATTTTTGTTTTATTTTTTTCGGTTTTTCAGTTTGGTGGGGTTTCTATTTATGTTATTGGTACAATGGTATCGAGTAGCTATCATACTTTAAGGATTCCGTGAACTTGAAGCCTTTGGTTTGAATTTTTTGAAGAAAAAATTAATGAATTTTGTATTTGATCGCGAAACTTTCGATTTTGGAATTGGTTTTGTACTATAAATACGGGTCCCTGATAGTTGAGTGTTCGCGGATCGGAAGTGTAATTAGGGTTTGCGGTCCTCTTCTTTGAACCGACTATTAGGTCCGCGCCTCTCCATCTTTCTCTCATCTGATTTGGAATGATTTCGTTTAGTTTTGATCATTTTGTCCGAGCCTTTGTTTTGTCCCTTCATATGGGAAAATTTTGAAAATCTCGAGTATTTATTACTACAAAGTTTGATTGTCTGAAAATTTGTGGCAGGCACTGGGTTCTAGTGGAGATCTGAGAGAAATGGCAACGAACGCTGCCAACGGTGAGCACCAAACAACAACCAAGCCACCTCCATTGCCGTCTCCACTGCGATTTTCCAAGTTTTTTCAGGTAAAAAAAATATTCTCATTTTTTTGAATGGCAGTTTTTTGGGGTCCCGCAATTTCGTAACGGCTATTAATTATTATGTATGTCTTATGGCGTTTATTATTATGTGATTGCGATCCTGATATTTCTGCATCTGTGAGTGCTAGCTTTTGCTTGTTGGCATTTATTACTTACGGCTTTTTTGTTGTCAAATACATCATACTGTTTTGTACAGTTATAAGTTTGCTCTAACCAATAGGGATTAAATTTATTTTTCTTGCAGCTTTGGGCTCTGTTTTCAGATTGCTTTTACAATTTTTTTGTACTATTGGATCTGCTGAAAAGCTTCGTAACTATTGGATTTACATATGTTTTCTTATATTTCCGCTGCACATAACATATTGTACAGACTAAGGTCTATCGAAGGGGTGCAGAATATGTACAATACTAGATCTTTTGTTTGATCCCATCATGCTTGCCCAAAATGAAATAAATCCTATAATTTCTAGGGTTGTATGTTGAAACTCGTATAAAGGATTTCAAGGATCAGAGTTCTTGTATTTTGAGAACAATACAGCTTTGCATCTATTAAAACTGACAGATCAGGATTAATATGTAACTCTCTATTTCAAACTATTTGATGGATTGTAATATGCCCTTCTTTTATTTCAGTACATTGGAATACAACCTGTATAATTGTGCTAATTTACCAAAACTGCAATGCACTCTCTATTTTTGTTAGTAATTTAGTTGATTGACCTACTATTCCATGATGACTTTTACTGTTGATGACAGTCAAATATGAGAATCTTGGTCACTGGAGGAGCTGGATTCATTGGCTCTCACTTAGTCGACAAATTGATGGAAAATGAAAAGAACGAGGTCCACATTTTTTCTTATCATATATATCTGCTCAGTTTTTGTGTTTATTCATGATTAAAAGATTTGATGTATTAGGGATAGGTGCTCTTAGAATTAGCACCTTAGGTAGAATATAGCCGTTCTGCATATGCTGAGTCACTAATACCAGCAAAATATATAGCTTCTGACTTCATGGGACCAGAATAAAACAATTTATATTCCGTATATATTTTCTACTCAGGTAATTGTTGCTGACAACTACTTCACTGGATCAAAGGACAATCTTAAAAAATGGATTGGTCATCCAAGATTCGAGCTTATTCGTCATGGTATTTTCTCAACATTGATTTTTAAGTGTTCATATTTCTAAGTCCTTGCATGAAAATTCCATGGTCCTAAACTTTTCCTTTGTTGTTGTATTTAGATCCAATGGAGCAATATATGCTAAGTTATGTTTGTTTAATGGTTTTAGCCTTTTAGACTTTCAGTTGCAATTGAAGTGCAATCGTTCCAGTTTACGCTTCTTTAGAAGTGCAGTTTTTTTGTTATGGCATCTCAGATCCAGCGTGTACATTGTGCCCTCCTTAATTGAAAATTCAGGATATGCTTAAGCATTGTTATGGCGTCAACAAGTTGACTAATATGCTTGGCGATTCTTTAATGTTTCATGCTGGGTTTTTTCCATCACATGCCTTACTGTGAACGGATTGACAGAAAAAGATGCAACTCACAATATAACGCTTGTAACCATTATCATTGCATGTTATAATTGATCGTGCTAATACTACAGAAATCGGTTTCCCCCTGAAATGGTTATCCAAGGCAATTTTTTTGGGATTCTTTTTTTTTAAATCTCTTGACTCTATTTAATTTGGTTTTATCAATTATATACTCCATGTTAATTATGAGAAAACTTATATACTCCATGTGTACTTGAGAGCACCTTCTTGCTCATTTCTAAAATAATACTGCTTATCAAGAAAAATGCTTTTGTTATAGCTAGAACATGTTAGGGGATTTAACTTATCAAGAAAAATGATTGTCTTTGTTAAGTTTACAATGGACCTCTTTTCTATTCCAATTGTTTCTTTTTACAAATTTAGAGGGTTAGTTTTGATGTATATGAAATATACTGTGATTCTTTTTGTGTAATAGATGTTACCGAGCCATTGTTGATTGAGGTTGATCAGATTTACCATCTTGCATGCCCCGCTTCGCCAATTTTCTACAAATACAATCCTGTGAAGGTGTGTACCTATGTTTTATTATTGTATATATGAATGTGTTATATCAGCATTATAGTAAGTATCTTCTCCTTGTCTTATTTATTGAACCTACATACTTATCAAAGGCTTACTATATATTAATCCTTCTTAAATTTTATTTGAATATTCTTGTTTTTTTTTGTCAACACCTGTCACTATCAACTTAAAAGGGAAAAAAGGCCATCGGATTGAAATTCCGATCCCTGTTTAATAATTAGAGTACCATGATTAAAGGTGGGGGGATTTTGACCATACTCAACAATCTAGATTCGCATATTGTCTAACGAGTATACCATCATTAACCGTATGGTTCCTTCCAAAGATAAGAATAGGTTGCTGTTGTGGGGTCTAATCTGAATCTCATTTTTTGTTAATGCTGCATCAATGGGGCCAGAGTAATTTTTACACAAAAGACGCCACTAAAACTTGTATTCTTCATCAACTAACATTTTTCAGGAGACAAACAGCAGCAGTTTTGAAAGTAGACAAGGAAATTGTATTTTGTTGTACTCTCTTCTTAGATGTTTACATTTGTTCTTAGATTTTCATCCAAAAAACTAAAAATCTAAAAATGTGAAGAACTGTGGATGTTGTGTAATCAACATTTTTTTTTGTTACTTTAACAGACCATAAAGACAAATGTGATTGGCACTCTGAACATGCTAGGACTTGCCAAGCGAGTTGGTGCCAGGTTTGGGGACTTGAGGTTATATTTATTACTTTTGACTGCCGTCATCAACTGTCAGTAATTATATACTGTTGAACAGGATTTTACTTACATCAACCTCAGAGGTATATGGAGATCCGCTTGTGCATCCCCAGCCAGAGAGCTACTGGGGAAATGTTAACCCAATTGGTAGGTATCCATCAAACTTAGCCTGTGATCCATTGCCTAATCTAATAAGATGATTATGGCTTCGCCGATTAAGATTTTATGCTCAGTGGAAATTTATTGTCACTGAAGAAAGTAGAAAGAATGTGCCATTGTCTTAGTACTCACTAAATGGAATTGGTTATATACGCATATGTGTGTGATTCTGTTTATGTAAATATGTAGTCTGATATTTACCATTTGATTGGGGAGATTCGGGACAAACTAACTTATTTCCTTGTTTAACATGTTTCTATTCTTAACTTTTCTGTCATTTCAGACCTATCATGCTAACGTAGGATGCTTTTAAATGAGTCTGCATCTGTAAATGACCCATCTGTATATATATATATTTTTTACGTGCTTCTATTTATGTATAAGATGTCAGGATATATCACTTCTTTAAACTAATTACGGATGCCTTTTTTTGAATCTCATAAATTCATAAGGACATCTCACCACCAAATGCATTTTCTAAACTGTAGGAGTTCGGAGCTGCTATGATGAGGGGAAGCGTGTAGCTGAGACCTTGATGTTTGATTATCACAGGCAGCATGGGATAGGTAAAGTCCTCGTATAAGGAAAGATATTCCTCCCTTTCTTGCTAAATTAGAAGATTTTGCGGTTATAATTTCTTTTGATGTATTTTATTTCACTTCATCTTTTAAAACAGAAATTCGCATTGCTAGAATCTTCAACACATACGGGCCACGAATGAATATTGACGATGGGCGGGTTGTCAGCAATTTCATAGCCCAAGCAATTCGGTAAGTAGTGCTGTTTCATTGCTTTCTTCTTACCATGATAGTGACATCGGCTTGGTGTAGCATTGATACAGCTTACTGATCTCTTTTATGGAGGCCTTATAAAAGTCCAAAATGTGCGATCTTGTCAACAAATATGGCAATTCCGAAATGCTTTTTAGTTGTTACACTGCTCTCTATAACTTGGTTCGTCGTATTTCAGCATGCCAAACATCTCAATATTAGTATTGATGGTACATAAATGTAACTCATTGTTCAAAAAACTATTCAGAATTCCTAGAGCTCCTTGCAAGGCTTGTTGGAAAACCCGTTGTCAAACTTGATTACTCGCTCTTTGTTGTTTAAAATGAATGGTTTCATTTTTTTAAATTTCTAATTTTTCCAAAGTTTTATAAGTTGAATCTTATTGGAACTGTCCATATCCAGTTCATCCTTCGGAACCATATCACATCCTAGATCTGATGAAGTAGGATGAATTGAAACGGTATTTAGTAAATTAGTAATCATCTTGAATATATTAACTATTTCTTTCTTTTCCAATTGCCTGGAAGGAACAAAAGAAACATCTTGTTCTTTCTTCAACAATTTTGACTTGGTGGAATTGTTAAAATCTGTATTTCTTCACTCGTCTAGTTTTGTTTAGCCATTAACTTCAACTCCCTGTTTCTTGCTTTGCAGTGACGAACCATTGACAGTCCAACTTCCTGGAACCCAAACTCGCAGTTTCTGTTATGTTTCTGACATGGTATGCAAGATGTATAACTTGCTTGAACTCTGCTTGGTCTTATAGGGATCGATTGAAAGGGCAATATTTTTGTTTAAAATGTTTCTCTATCCAAATAATATATGTTTTTGTCTAAATGTTTCAGGTGGATGGCCTTATTCGTCTAATGGGAGGAGAGAACACTGGGCCAATCAACATTGGAAATCCAGGTGGTCTTACAAACTGTGGTTGTGCATATCTAGAGACATCCAGGTCCCTAATGTTGTAGGTAATTCTGTGCATATACTAACCTTGGCAGTTCTTGTACATCTTCAGGTGAGTTTACCATGCTTGAACTTGCCGAGACAGTAAAGGAGGTCAGTTTCTATTTGCCACTTTTTTTTAACACTATGATATGTTATGTTTTAAGTTGGATTCTTTATTCAATATGATGCATTTGTTGAGACGTGTCATGGAAGTAGTTTGATGGCTGATTGTGTTGTACAAGTCTTGGACTAGCAGAGTTTTAACTATGTGTATGAAACTAAAAGGGTTAAGGTCAAAGAAAGTACAGTCTGTCTGAATTTGTACTTGTGTGCAACATTAGCACTTGGGTGTAACATATACTTCTAGAATAGAGAAATTCTATTTGCAGTCCTGAGTAGGGGACTGCATGTGCAGTCTCATTGATGAATAAAGGTAAAAGGGGAAAAAATATCATTTTAAAAGGAAATTATTGTAATTTTTTTAAAAAAATTTTAAACATAATTGCATGGGCTTATATGAGTAGTCTCCATTTGGGAACTGTATGCAGACTAACTCTTTAGAATATTGGTCAGCACTCAGCAGTGCCTTGAATCAATTTTCATAGATTCAAAGATTGCTGTATGCAAAAATGATGGGGTGCCTCTGCTAAATTTATTGTATTTATCTATCATTAATGCCGACCATATGCTTTTGTAGCTTATTAATCCTGAGATAGAGATAAAGATGGTTGACAACACTCCTGATGATCCGCGACAACGGAAACCCGACATCACAAAGGCTAAAGAATTGCTGGGATGGGAGCCAAAAATCAAGTTGAGGGATGGCCTTCCCCTCATGGAGGAGGATTTCCGACACAGGCTTGGAGTGGCCAAAAAGAAATGAGTCTGTTGGCTGAAATATAGAGAAAGGGGAGAGAACGTTTTGTCACAGGTTTTGCATCATACATGACAGTGCTTTAAGATACATCATCAACGTTTCCTATCGGCTTTTTGTGCGTCCCTTTGTTCCTCTTCCATTCTTGGTGTTCATCATGGCAAATAAGTGGTGAATGAGTGTTGTCTTTTCCATACTATTTTTCTCCTTTTGGACATTATGAATACTGAGTTTTCTCCTTTTGGAAATTATGAAATACTGAGAAACCACGAACGTCCTTAAACATGGCATTGGCCACTGCCACTCTTTTGTAGACATTGTTCTTGGTTGAGTCAATTACACCATACTCCAATTTTGCCGCTACCATGAACTATGAAGGCATATCTGCTGTTGAATTCTGCTCCTAAAGTTCTATTTACCTTTGTGCTTGGTTACGTTGGACTCGGATGTTGTTGCCTTTTAGCCCCTTTTACTTAGGATAGTAAATAAGATGGAATGAGAAGTTTTTAAAATTTTTCAACACTTCTTTCTAAACATGACTTAAAACATAAAATAATGGAAACTTCTGGGGACACAAAATAATCTAACACAAAATTTACACAAAAGGTTAATTGTCCATCAATTTTTTCACTTTTACTTTTTATTACTTTATCCCTTTTATTCTTATTTTACTTTTTTAACCTTTTATCAATACCATCGCCCAAAATTTTCCTAATCTATTTCCCAAGCTCCCTCTCTCTCCCTCCCTCCCTCCCTCCCGTCTCTCTCCATTTTCGACCAGGAGTAGTAAAGTAAATGTTCAACAATGCGGTAAAAACTAAAACTAGGAAAAAAAAAAAAAAGAGAGAGAGAGACTTATTGGCGGTGGGCACAAACTCAGATAAAGAAGATGAAAAAACAAGGGGTTAGGATAGTTTTGGAATGGGAAGGAGGGGAGGGGCACGAGGAGAGGCAAGAATAAAAAAAAATGAAGTGGCACGATATTAAAATAAAAATCATAATTTGTTTGTTGTTTTGAGAGAGAGAGAGAGAGAGAGAGAGGGGGGGGGGGGGTAGGTGCACTAGTTCTTTATTAGGGAAAGGGAGATTGCGACAGTGGAGGGGAAAGGGGGATTGGAATTAGGGAGGGGAAAAAAGACATTAAGAAAAATAATTAGATACGATAGTAACACAAGTATGTGGGATTTCTATATATCTCTAGTAGTTCTCTAAAATACTTTTGAATTTTAAGATCTCTTTTGGATAATCCAGTGAGATTAAATCATTTGTAAATGATAATAAAATAGTTTGAATTAAAATATTTTGTATGATTTTGAAAGGGAGAAAAAGAATTTAATAAAAAATTAAAAATATCATTAAAATATAATAGTTAATATTACATTAAAAAACAAATTTTTTTTAATTTTTTAAAAAATTATAATAATTAGATAATATTTAAAGAGAAAATTTGAAGATTTGAAATTAAAAAATATGTCTTTATTATGCTTGAATATTGTGATGAGATGGAAAAATATGAGATGAAATGAGAGCATCTTGCACTCCAAACGGGCCTTTTTATCTTATTATACTTGTTATCTTAGTTCTTTGTTTGGCTTCAAGCTATTGATCTCATTATATTTGTTCAGAAGCATCTACATGAGCTATGCAAGTGGTAGATCAACAAGTAACCACCCCATAAACATCATGATGATCGTTAGCAGTTAGAAGAGCAAGCCCGTATAAAGAAAGAGCCAGTATGTAGAGGGCCTTGAAGCCCGAGTCACAAATAAATCGACGTTACACACGCACCCACCCAAATGAGACAACTGTGAATAGATTCTTTAATGAAAAATTATAAAATGAAGCCATACTCATAACACTCACTCTTACATATTACTGTTCAAACAGTAATATGTAAGAGTGAGTGCTATGAGTATGGCTTCACTATAGCACTACTCTTTTTTAATTGACTCCGACCAAAAGCCGGGGAGGTCCAGACGAAACTGCCATCATAAATAAAGAAATAACAAGCCATTCAAACATTTTCATTTTCATTTTAATAATAGTCAGTTCGAACTTCGAAAGTGCACAAAGGCACGCGACCAATCAACAGAAGTCGTCAATATTATTCATGTCAAAACAACAGCTGACGAGAAAATAAAATTCTTTAGTATCCCAGAACATCTCTCCTGGCATTCAGAAATCACCTACAAAATTTGGGAAGAATTTGAGTTTTGTTATTCACGGCAGGGATTGTGAAATATTAACCTTCCAATGCTATTACATTTGAATATAAAAAAATTTCACACGCCATAAACAATAGATTCTATTTGAGCAATATAACTGGATCAAACACTTCCACAATAAACTCTCATGGAAAAAAAAAAATAGATAACACAGTGATAGATTAAAGCATATTTATCCCAATATTACCTATGCCACTAATCCAAGTCTTGCTTTATGCCACTCCAAACAGTAAATTACTCGGGGCTAACTATCTTAGATAGAGAGTAAAGAAACCATAGCACTGATCACGTCATTCGAAAAGCAATTAATAATGAGGGGGAATCAGTCCCGTGGTGAAGGCCTTAGTCTTAGGGTATCACTCCCTTTAAAGTCCACGGTTCAACATCTCATGAATGCAAACAATCCTTTTAGGTCATACCCCCTAGTGAAAAGTCAGTCCCGTGTTGGAAAACTTCCAAGGGTGTGGTACACGGGACCAGGGTTTACTCTGCAGAGGTGGGTCCGAAGAGCCCTGCCTTAGAGAGGTTCCCCAACATAAGAAAACATAAAAATAAATAATAATGAGGGGGAATTACGTTTTCACAGATAAACTACCATATGTTTTCAATATGTACCAACTACTAAAAGTTTCAATTTGCCCATTTACTAATGTTTATGACTTATAAAAAAAAAAAACCTCTGTATTTTCCAATTTAGGCCCTCAGTTTAATCACTATGATTGTGCCCTTCGGATAATTTTCTGTTCATCTTACCAGTCAAATCTTAATTGAGGCTGCAAGTTAGAGAACATCAGTAACTTAGGGTGCAAAGTGGAAAAAAAATTATAATTTGCACCATAAACTATCTATTTTTTACTTATAAAAAATTATCTATACTTTCTAATTTATACTCAGTTTAGATCAGACTGTTAAGACTGTGGCGCAAGGCCAATTTTGTGTTCATCTTAAAAGTTAAATCTAAACTGAGGGTCTCTACTAGATAACTTCAAGCCCTCCAACTGGGAAGTTAACAACTAACAACGAAAAAAAAAAAGAACATAATACTTAAAGCTGGGAACTTAAGGGATAACACCAGACAATTAATAAATTTGATGAGAGCAGGTGGGGGAAAAAAGGAGAAGAAGAAGCAAGAAGCAAACAGATCCTTGAGAGCAGCCTCTTGATGCAAAGCTGCTCAAGGTAAGGTACATATCTACGAGTTACTTTTCATGGAAGACACTTCCACCTTCATCATTGATTGCGTCATAGGTGAAGGTTGGAAACCTCCTACTGAGATAATCACTCATGGGGTGAGAACCTCCCACCAAGCTTCATATAACAGGTGCTAAAAGACCACCTAAGTTAACTTAAGTATCACAACCATACAAATATACAAGTATAAATACCTAAAGGATCTACTCTTAGCTGCCATTGCACCTCTCTTGTTAAAGGAAATAAGAGAGTTGAGTAGGACTACTCAACAGCAGTAATAAAACCCGAAAATTCCTAGAGCAGATGGCTCCAAGATAGTCAGTTAAATATGTTGTTGGCTTCTAAGAGACCCAAAAAATTGTAGTAGAACCAAGGTTTTAAATTCCGTTCCATTCCGGCCGGAATTTTCCATTCCGGAATACCATCCAGTGCACAATACCCTCTTGTTCCGTTCCGGACCAAATTCAGGCCCATTCCGGTCTGTTCCAGTCTAAATTCCAGCCATCCGGTCCCTATTCCGTTTTGGACTATTTTTGTAATTTTTGTGTTTAAATGACATTTTTTTAAAATTTTAAATTCAAATGATATTTAATTAATTCTAAAATATAAAATATATTTATATGCTTTGTAATTTTAAATATGTCCCCCTTTTTTTTATCTATTCTTTTATTTTATTTTATATGTTGTTGTATCTCAACTCAAGTTTGTATTTTTTCAACCTATATTCATTTTATAAATCTTCAATTCTTCTAATATGTACACACACATATATATATAATACACACTTACATATATATATATGTATTTATTCTATGAGTTGTTAATTTATATATACATATAAATATTTATATATAATATCTAATTAATCCCAAAACGTCATACCGGAATGGACCAGTACCGAAATATTCTGTTCCAATGCTTCAACCAGAACGGTCATCGAAACGGAATTCAAAACTTTTGAATGGAACACGTCAACCACTTGAAGTTACTCTTGCTTGACAGCAGAACTAAGTACGCGCCAATGGCACAAAAACAGAGGGTCAAATTCATAAAAACCAAACACAAGTTCTGCCAATTTGTATGTAGAAAAAATAGCCTAGAATCATCTCAGCAAATCAAGACCACAGTCACGGTAAAAGATCATTAGCTCTGGACAATTGCCCAAGTTTCCAGAGAAATTGTCTGGAGACACCTACATATTTTCAGAAGCAGATTCCTAAGATACATCTTTTCATAAGCCTCACACTCAATAGTAAGCATTTTATATTGAGCTATTTCAGTTATGCTTACGAAGATCTTTGATTTCCAATATGATATTCTAAGTTTCTTTGTCCATGCGTGGCTCATTGGGATTAGGGTTTCAGATTGTTGGAACAGGAACAAAATAAACACGGGGATCAAGGATGAAAACCGGGGTTTGGGGATTGGAAAGGCTACCTCTTGTGCCTCTGAACGAAGGCAGAGTTCTTCGCGTCTTCCTCTGCGCATTATTAATGGACGGACGGAAAGCTTTGGTTAGATAATAAAAATAAAATTAGGGATTTGGAATAGGAAACGAGAGACTGAAAGTGGATTACCCGAGAGACCGAGAGAGAACTTAGTGATGATGGTTCCGGTGACGGCGAACCCCACCAGAAAAGGCCAGTTCCGATTCCACTCTCGCTTGAAGAACACCGGCCACGGATCGAACCTAGGCATTTTCTCTTCGCTTTTCCTTCTCCAAATTCTACTATCTGGCGGTTGGCTATGGGTAATGGAGTCCTTACTTCGCAGCGAGCCTATAAGTCGAAAAGCTCCTTACAACCACTTGAGACCGTTGGATTTGTCACATATGAAAACTAACGGTCCGGGCCGGTCTTATTGGGCCTCAATGGCAATTGGGTCAATTTATATGGCAAGGCTCGACACAGAATTTTAGGCTTTTATTTTTTAAAAAAATTATAGCAAGCCAAACTTTCATTCATCATGAAGTCAAAGCAAATTAAAAATGAAAAATGCTACTTGCACACAAGAGGGGTACATCTCACGCATGTAGTCTTCACTTGAGCAATAAATAAAACGGTATGTTTTCTACGTATGGAATGATCTCTCTCGTTCTCTCCCTATCCCCCTCTCTCTTCTCTTCATTCTCCCTTTTTCTTGAAAGTCTTCTTCTCTATTAAAGTTTCGATAAAAGCAAAGTGATGAAGACGAGATGAGGAACTCGAAGTGCTAAGTGATTTTACAACGATTTTTCTCCAAATGGTAAAAAGGAACAACATAAATTTTATAGCTTAAAAAGGAACGAAAGATAAGAAAGGAAAATAGAACCCAACCTACCTTAAATGTTCAAATCAGAACCAATTGTAGATTCTAAATTTTCCCAAACGAGTTTTACAAGGGTTTTCTTGAACTAGGAAAGTGTAAGAACTAAGCAAGAGTCCAAGACCCACATGCATGAAAGCAATTTTGCAACCTTGAACCTGTAACTTGGACTGCATCTAATAACCTCTTTCTCTTCATTTTTCCTTAATTAAAATTATTGGGTTTTCCCACCATATCATCTCATACATGAGTGTGGCCGGCCAATATGCCTCACAGACATAACTTCTAGAACAAAAATAAGAAAAATGACGATATGAACAGAAACACAAACAAAATCCTTCATGTCTACATACGATGTTTCTTCCCAATTTTTGTACATCCGGGAAACCAACCAAGAACAAATACGGTCCAGTGGAGAGTAGGTCCAAAATAAGTCTATGTTGGGGTTTGGGGGCACTATCTTAAGGGCTTGTTTCCGGATTTGAGGTCGGACGGAGCAAGCAGATTCTAGCGTCAATTAGATATGGGTTCAATGGAAGCGATGGTAGACAGTTAGGATTTGGGGGCAGTCAAATGGGGCACTGGTGCACAGAGAGGGGGAAGTCACGGGACTCGAAATAAATGGAGGAAATGCCACAGTGGCGTTGCTACATCAGTCGAGCACTATGTCGTGTCCCCATCGTGTACGCAACGGCATGTATACGTAGCAGAACTGATTAAAAATAGAGTTGATCCGACATATAAACCGGGCAATACAACAGGCACAATATCAAACCAGAGGTTAGTATCAACAATATGGGCATTCTTGGCTAAGAGATGAGCTATATCATTCCCTTAGCACAAGACATGTTGAACTTGAATAAAATGGAACAACTGCATAAGCCTTTTAACCTCAAAGAGCAAATTGCCCAACATAGACATTGATTCGCTAATGTCCTGTAAAGTTTGGACTAGTAGCAAACAGTCACTTTCCAAAATAAGATGTTGGATGCCTAGCTATAGAATAAATTGAAGACCACGAAATATGGCCAATAACTCAACAGCCTTTGGATCTGCCACCTCTTGCTCAACTTTACAAACTGCCATAATAACCTTCCCATGAGTATCACAAACCACAGCCCCCACCCATGCTTTGTGAAGATCATAAAATATAGCACCATTCACATTCAATTTAAAGAAACTAGGAGGTGGAGCAAGCCAATGACAATAGTTGAAGATGTTTGCAGAGGGAATGTTCCTAACTGCTAATTGAGACTACTGCATATGAAAATCATGATTTATAACCTAACTTGGGAGCAAGTTCTAATCATCAAACACCATCTTGTTTTTGTGAAACCAAAAAGCCCAAACAACAAAAAACAGCCTAAACAAGAGTTTGATCGCCTTTATCTATCACAAATTTCACAATTTGTAGAGCAAACCATGAGTCATGAACATCAATTAAAATTGGCAGATACGTAATAACCATAAATCTTTAATAGAAGGATGGTGAAACATTGCATGGTCAATATCTTTCATATTAGCATTGTAATAGAGACGTTTAGGATTAACTTAAACTTCTATCTGTCGAGTTGTTGTTTAGAAGGTAAACCCCACGACATAATCTCCATGCAAAGATCTTTACTTTATTGGGCATCCTCATCTTTCACACATATTTTCAATAGTTGTTGTCATCCCTAATATAAAAAGATTATGCCCTTCCTAAGTGCAGGTATCTGAATAATCTGTAACCATTTTTCCCAAAATAAACACCATGTCTTTCATATCTCCACAATAAAGTATCACTATGTCGGCCAGGACTAAGGATGATCTTAAGAATATTATAGGCAACTATTGGATTGAAGATGGCTCTAACTTTAGGCATATCCCACCACTTTGAGAATGGATCTATTAATGAGGAAACCAACTCCTCCCTCAAGGTGTTGTGGCCAGGGATCCAAATATCATCCATACCTTAAATGATTCACCAGTTCCAATTCTTTATTGACAGCCACGCATGAGAAGTTTCCTTACTTCTCACACACCTCTCCAAGCAAAAGAAGGATTTTTGACCCAATTTGGACTCAAATAATGAATTGTGGGGGAAATACTTAGCCTGTAAAGCTAGTACAACAAAGAGTTTTCATTCTTGAGGATTCTTTAAGCTTGTTTTGCAAGTAAAGCAACATTAAAGAGCCTTAGATCACGGAATCCTAGCCCTCCTTTAGATTTTGAGTCATGCATGCGGGCCCACTTAACCCAATGGATCATTTTCTCTTGAGATTTCTGGCCCCACCAAAACCTAGCCATCATCCTTTCAAACTCTTTACAAAAGCTTATTGGCAATAAAAAGTAACTCATAGCATAACCAGGGATAGAAAGATCCACATCTTTCAATAAAATTTCTATACCCCATTGTAATAATAGTTTCTCTTTCCAACATTAAAATTTTTTCCAAACATGGAATTTAATCTCGACAAAAGCACCATTTTTATTCTTTCCCACAACTGGAGGCAAACTCAAATATGTCTCATATTGTTGTATTGCAATGCCACCCCATAAAAAAATGATTTCCTGACGTAAAGAAGAAGCAACATTTGAGCTAAACACCATAGATGTCTTGGACATATTTATTTGCTGACTTGAGACTCTTTCATATTGCTTGAGCATAGTCTAGATAGTAACACTAGTAGTGGCATCTGCTTGACAAAATAAAATTGAATCATCAGAAAAACATATGATTAATTTGAGGGGCGCCTCAACAAATTCTGATACCCGAAGTAAGTCTCTTGCTTCAACTCCTTTAAGATGATGGATAAGACCTTCAGTGCATAAGAAGGAAAGGTAAGGAGAAAGAAAATCTCATTGCCTAGTCCTCTGAGATGGAAATAAAGTATCTGAAGGAGCTCCATTAATCAAAACAGAAAATGATACTGATCTCATGCAACTGATGATAAGACACCAACTTTCTTACAAAACCCAACTTTAGGGAGGCCATGAGAATGGCTATGAGTAGTTTAGTTGACAAGATGAAACTGAAATACGACAACGTACGTGACATGATCCTTACTAAAGAAGTACGCAGGAGAGTTTCTGGTGAGTTCTCAAGTTCGAGATCTGCTTTGAATGTTGACAATTGGGATAGAGGTCGTGACAGGTCAAACTCCAAGAGTAGGAGAAAGAGCAAAACGATATCTAGGCAGCAAATCAAGTACTAGAATTATGGCAAGTCAGTCCACATCAAGAGAAAATGTAGGAATCAAGAAAGTGCTAAAAATGATAATATGAATGTAGTGACAGAAGAAATTCATAATATCCTAATTCTTGCAGTGCATAGACCGATTGATGATTGGGTGTTAAATTCAGGAATTTTATTCCATAGCACCTCACATTGAGAGATCGTTTATGATTATGTTGCTGGTAGTTTTGGAAAAATATATGCAGTTGATGGAGAGGCACTGAATGTAGTGGGAGTGGGTGATTTGTGCATCACACTTCCAAACAAGGGTGTGTGGACTTTACAACAAGTCAGACATTTCCAGATTTGAAAAAAAAATATGATTTCTGGGACAGTTTAATGACAGCGGTTATACAATAGTGTTCTCTAGAGGAGTTTGGAAGATCACTAAGGGTGCGCTAGTTTTAGGGCATGGTAAGAGATTAAACTCTATTTATTTGATATTAGAATCCAATGATGTGCAGGAAAATACAAGAGCGCAAAAATGCGTGCTTGATAATGCAAAATTTATAAGGAAGTTAAAGGGAGTCAACTTTATCGTTCCTCATATAAGCCTGGGGAAATTGGTTGATATTGCCAAGAACGATTTGAGATCGAATACTCCTAGGGCAGTGGGAGTTGTGAATCGCTCCATAGATGTGCTGACTAAGGGCAATGTACGTGAGAGACTAAAGTCGGGCTCAACTTCAGTTCATTTTCTAACTTGAAGACAGGAGTTATGAGCTGCAGAGATGATAGGACTTGATTGGAAACAAGGGTTGGCATGTGAAGACCAGTCTCCAGGTGGGAGATGTTGGGTTGCATGTGGAGACTAGTCTGGGAGCTGAAAATCGAATATCAAAAAGTTGGCTTGACACCTTGCTCAACATGTGGCTTGAGCAAGATTCGCTTAACATTTTGCTCGACATACCACTTGAGCGAAATTCAGACAGAAAGTTCCCTCGACATTTCGCTTGAGCAAATATAGTAGGAATTTTAAAATTAGGATTTTCAGTGTCATTTTGCTCTAAATATCCTATATTTGACTGGTTATACACAAATTTCAGCATATTTTGAGAGGGAATCACATATGTTGTGTCATGTGCTTGATCATAGACTTAGGCAATTTGCCGATCAATCTCCTATAATAATAGAATTTCTACAATTTTGTAGACGTATGCAATTTGTTGAACCATATATATTGTGTGTTGTGTGCTTGACCGTGTTTGCTTTTACTTTTGTTTGCTAGCGTTGGTGTGTGTATTTTGTACAACACTTGGTACACTAATTAATGTTATTGATTGCGTTATTTAAAAAAAAAATTATTTAGACCAATCACATTAGTGAAGTGCCTAAAAAATATGTAAAAGTAACTATATATAAATTTTTTGAAGTATTTATCATACGAGTGAGAGATATAATTATTGTGACTAATCAATGCTCCAACATAATATGTCACATATTGTTACATTTAATTCAAATGGGAAATTAACCTTGATTTCATCATGTAGTTACCTAAATTGGTCTCTTTGCATATCAATTGTTGAAAATATTTAGAGATAAAAAGAAGAAAAAAAAGATTTGTGGTCTATTGCGTGGGCCAAATAGAATTATTCTAAGTTAATGTGTTAACACACTACTTATTGTGAAATATATTAAACTTAAAAGGCAAACACTAATAGTTTTCTAATAGAGTTATTTGACCATCAAACCGACACGTAAAACACACCATTCGCATCATTTAAATAGTAACATTTAAGTGATGTAACACTGAAATTTTAAAATTTATCTCTTAAATTAAGTTATGACGTACAATCATTTTAATGTGTGTTCTATATACTGGCTTGATAATATATATACATATATATTTTTTTAAAATTACTTGGAAAGATAAATGCATGTGTTAAAGATAAAACTTATAAGTAGGATTTTTCTATAGACTAATATAAAATTTCAATGGCTATGAATTTATCTAGTAGCCATAGTTATGAAATCACAACTCGTAATTATATAAATAAATAAGCCGTAGTTTGAATTAAGAGATGAATTGAGCTCATTTCATTCTTATCATTACACTTTCTTAAATTTTCTTACAAAATATAGTAAATAATTCAATTTTTTCAAATTCTAAAACAATAATAATATTAAAATTAATATTCTAATAATATTTTATTTAACTTTCAGAATTCATCACAACTCATCTCCCATTCCAAACGGAGCCAAATGAAACTTATAGCTAATATGTTGACAAAGTGAACATATTTTTAAGAACTTTTCAAAAGAAATATTATTCTTAGTACTCAATAACACACGAAGATTTATTACATAAGTAAACAATTACAATCTATTTAAACACTTACAAATATTTTGTAATAGAAACAATATCGGAAAACTATTTTTAAAATTTTGTACCAGTTTTGATTAAGTTTGAGGATCAACCCGCCTTCAACAGTTATGCATTTTTTAATTTTATATCCCAAAGTTATCGAAATCAAGAAACATTATTACTCAGACTTTATAATGTTCATCTTATATTTAGGTTTAATCATTCATTTATGAATAATTCTATATTTAATTAGTGAAATAAATGTGAAAATATTGAAGCTATAAGTTTTCACATTATTTACTGTAAAAAGATTTAATTTTAAAGTTTTTTTTTTGTGGCTATTATAGTTTTACAATATCATAAATAATATAACTCAATTTATTTTTGTCAATACAACATTGAAGTAATCCCTTTTGATTCATGGTTCCCCTCATAAAGCAATATATTCTTCTCGTGACCTAAGATAAGGGAATCCTCTATTCTCTACCCGCTTACCTTTTTATTCTTTGCTCAAAAGTTTTGAGTCATATGTTGGATAAGGTTGAGAAAATAGATTTTTATCTCTGGCTTCCCTTTTGCTAGAGGGTATTTATTGGTTAATCCTTCTTTCTTACAGATGATAGTTTAATTTTTTGTAAGACAAACCCTTTTGGAGTGGAGCAAACTTTTTAGATTGTGAATTCTTATAAAGCTGACTAAGGACAAAGACTCAACCTTGATAAGTCGATATCTTTTTTAGTAAAAATACAAGAGTTGATGTTAAACTGATTATCCTTTCTACAACAAGAATGAAGGAAGCTAAGTCCTTTGAGAAATATTTAGGATTCTTTTCCTATATGGGGAGATAAAAGCTTGCAGTTTTTAAGTCAATTCTAGATAGCATTCGAAATATGATAAAATTGGAAAGTGAAGTTCCTCTCTTAGGCATGTAAAGAAGTGTTGTTAAAATTAGTGGTACAATCTATTCTAATATTATACTATATGAGTATTTTTAAGCTTCCTAAAACAATTTTGGTGGCCATTAACAAACGTATGCAAAATTTCTAGTAGGGTAATAGAGGAGATAGAACTAAACTCCAATGGATTTCTAGGAAATTACTTGGCAAGTCAAACCTAGAAGGAGGTATTTGTTATAGAGATTTTGAAAATTTTAATGTGCCTCTCCTAGCCAAACAAGGTTGAAAAATTTTGCAACAACCCCAAACACATGCTGCAAGGATATTAAAAGCAAAGTATTTTCATAGAACTAATTTTCTACATACCAAGGTATGGAGCAATACTTTCTACCTTTGGAGAAGTTTCATGACAGTAAAGCAAGTTTTGCAAGAAAACTTAATATGGAGGATTGTCAATGAAAAATCTATGAACTTATAATTTGACAAGTGGATTTATCATCCATCCACTTTTAAAGTCCAGTCTCCTATTGAAGACCAATATCTTGGGTGGAAGGTCAATCCCCTGATTGAGAAATCTACATTTTCTTGGAATCGAATTTTGTTAAGAGAGATGGCGGATGATGAAGAGGTTGGTTTGATTAGCAAGATCCCTTTGAGTATTGGCAATGCACCAAATAAAATGTGTGGAGATGCACTATTGCTGGTAAGTTCTCTGTAAAAAGTGCTTACCATCTACTATGTGATATGGAGGCCTATGTTAGGGGGAATCATATCAAAGATGGATGAGGAAAGACATTTGAGACAAGATATGGAAGATTAAGGCCTCGTTCACTTTCACAAACACTCTCATCTTTTCATTATTATTTTTTTAAATTCTAAAACAAAATTAATATTAAAAAAATATTTTATTCAATTTTTAAATTTTAGCTCATCTTATTTATGAAAACAAATTATGCCTAAGATTGCATTTGGATGTCAAAATGAGCTGACTTGATCTGAGTCCTGAATGACTAATAGTGAGTTTAGATGGTAGAGTGAGTTTTGTGAGACCTAATTAGATGAATTTAAAACTTGTTCGGATATTTATATATATTTATGGAGTGTTATAAAATTTGTAGGATCTAACACTTAATTGTCCCCCCACGTGCCAACCAAAGCAATGATTATTTGGAAAAAAAATGTATTGGCCGTCAAAAGAAAGAAATGAGAGAGGGAGAGAGAGAGAGTGGTGGACGTTTGTTTCCCGTGCGCATGCCAACCTATAGGAGAAAAAATATATGCTTGTGCAGAGAGAGAGAGAGAGAGAGAGAGAGAGTTGACCTCATGTCTCGTGTAGTACATGAAAAAGTGGAAAAGTGAAAAAATGGGTTTGAAAGAGAGAAAAGAAATTGAGAGATGACCGAAAAAAAGAAATATTGAAACTATGTCAAGTTTGTGGGACTCAACGAAACCCAGCAAATTCATGTCTTAAAGCACTTAAGATGGAGTGTTTGAATGATTAAAAGAGTTTAAAATGGAATATATTGAGTTCGGTTTGGGAACCAAACCCAGTTTAATGCTACTAATGCTATCAGAATGATGCGATGGAGAGCATGTCATGCATTCTTGTCTATCAACTAGAATTTTTTCAAAAGGAAAATTGTTGAATCTCCTCTATGCCCTAGGTGTGGAATTGTTTTTGAGTCTGTTTCTCATATACTATGGTTATGCAGACAAGCTCAAGATATTTGAGGTTCTAGATGTAAGAGATTGCAGAAGATGGTAGTGATGGATTCTTCTTTCCAGGAATTTGTGAGTCATCTATTTTTAGTTCTAGATGAAGATAAGATGGCTAACTTTGCAATAACAATTTATCAGCTATAGAAAAGAATGAATACTTTTGTGTTTAAGGGAAACTTTATGGACTCAAATTTTCTATTGCAAGTGGTTAACCAAGTGACCATGGACTGCAAGATTGCTAACCAGAAAGTTGAAAGGAAAATTGAAACCTAGTGAAGTGCTCCTCCTCTTCATTTTATCGAAGTCAACTAGGATGCAACAGTTGATATGGTTACTTGTAAAGTTGGAATAGGGTCATTGTTCGAGATTGGAATGGACAAGGTATAGGCTCTCTTATATCTCAACGTGTGACTTGTTTCTTGCTACATATCTAATTGACGCTTTTGCTGCTCTAAAAGTTGTGATATTGTTAAATAGATGAGATTGCAAAAATTTATATTGGCGGGTGATGCACAAAATGTGGTTAATGATTTTAAAGGGGCATCAGACTAGTGGAGTAAGTTGGTTTGTCTGTTTTTTATATTAGATCAATGCTGCAACAATTTTAGCATTGGTCTGTTTCTTATGTGTCTAGGAAATTTAATTGTATTGCACGTTGCATTGCTAAGGATGCATTAAAATTTTTTGAGGAAAGCATTTTTTTTTTGAGAGAGTCCCTCCTTATATCCATTCATTGCTGCAAAACATTATGAATAAAGTGATTTTATTCTTTAAAGAAAGTTGAATTTTAAAAAAAAAAATTATTATTAAGATTTAAAAAAAAAATGAGATTATCATCATTCATTCATTAAAAAAAATTCACATTTATGATTGAATACATAAAGAGATATCTCCATATCAAATATGTCATCATAAACTAAAATTATTACATTTACAACTTTATCAATACACTTTATTTTTATTGATGAGGTATTAGAGCATTCATAGTGGGCTCCACAAACTCATTGCTTGAGCCAAATATGAATGGACTAGTTAGTTCTATTAAAAAACAGTCTACAATGGACTAGTTAAATGAATAGCAAAAATAGCCAGAGCTACTTTAAGAAGTCAAAACTATTGAGCCAAATATGCTAATATTTATTTAATTATTTTTGCTTATTTTATTTATTTTGTGTCTTTCTAAACTCTCTTTGGTAGACCTAGAGCACTCTATGTACTATATATTCTGTTGTTATTAGAGAAAAACAAATTAATGAAAAAATTATCATATTATATTAAGTTTGTGCATATCTGCAAAATGCCAAAAAGTACTATGTTGAATTATCATATTACATTTATGTTTATATGTAGCTATATTGAATTAAAGATAGATTTATTAAAGATTATCATTTTTTTTATGTGCATCTGTTTTTAAGTTGTAAATAAAAATTAGAAATAAAAATTTAAATAAAATAAAGATAAATTTGAAAAATCTATGATTTGATATTATTGAAGTGTAACTAGTTAAATTCATAGTGTAATTATCCAGTTAAATTTTAGGTCCAATTTAAATTAAGAGATGAGATGAGATTAGATAAATTTTAAAAGATGAATATAATATTATTCTTGTTTTAAAATTTGAAAAAGATAAATTAATATTTAAAAAAGTTAAATTATTTATTATATTTTTTTATAAAAATTTAAAAAATATAATAAAAAAATTATGGTAAGTTGAGATGAACTTCTTAACTCTCAATCTAAATCAGCTATTAATTAAACTTTAATTAGACCACTACAAATGGTCTAACTATTCCTAAAATTTGAAGTTTTGGAGCTCGGAATGATTTTGTATTTTAAGCTAAAAGGCCAGCGCCAAATCATATGCCCTGACTATAATTTCAAAATTTTGGAATAAACAACCGAAAATTTTGACGGCCTTTTGGCTCCGCTCCGTAAACCGCCAAAGCTGAAACTAATTACCCGGTCATACGAAAAGCACAACTCGTGACACTCCACTCGCGACACTATGCTTCGTCGATTTACATCTTATCAACGGTTCAAATAATTTCTTTACAATTCACGCGGATTGGTAGTATCAACCGTCGATAGGCTCCAATATCCAACGATTCCCATTAATCCCCGCTCGAACTTCGAAAGACCCCAAATAGAAGATCCCCGCTATATAAATACCTCCAGATGCTCCGCATATCTTCATTCAATTCAATTGACTAACAGCTACCTGTGCGACTTTAGTTATTTCTCTGACTCTTTCTTTCTCAACAACTTTCCGGGAAAATGTCGGGTCGTGGGAAGGGAGGCAAGGGATTGGGTAAGGGAGGAGCGAAGAGGCATCGTAAGGTTCTCCGCGATAACATCCAGGGAATCACCAAGCCGGCGATTCGCCGTTTGGCTCGCAGAGGTGGTGTGAAGCGTATCAGTGGTCTCATCTACGAGGAGACCCGAGGGGTTCTCAAGATCTTCTTGGAGAATGTCATCCGCGATGCTGTGACGTACACTGAGCACGCCAGGAGGAAGACCGTGACAGCCATGGATGTGGTTTACGCCTTGAAGAGGCAGGGAAGGACCCTCTATGGGTTTGGCGGTTAGATTGTATACTTGGGGCTTAAGATTGTTAGGTCTTAGTGGTGTTTGTAGATCTTGGCTATAGATCAGTTTCCATTGTTTTTTTTTTCTTTTCGTGTTGTTTCCTATGGTGTATGTGATTCGAACTTTAAATTGGAAGTATTTGATTGCTGCTTTCTGGAAAGGTATTTTTTTGGTTGTTTGCTCATGGAAGTTATTGTTGTCACTCTGTTTCAATATCCGGAAGCTGAGTAAGTTCGCAAACTTTAAGGTCTCCTTCAGAATTTCCCGACGTGGTAAAAAAAATATATCTCTATGTTATTCGTCGTGAATAGTTTTTCTTTTTAATGGTGAGTGGGGTTTTAATGGGCTATCTCTTTTTATCTTGTTCTCTCTTTAGGCCATAGGTGAGTGGGGTTTTAATGGGCTATCTCTTTTTATCTTTAATCTCTCTAACGATGATATATATGCATATAAGCAAGCTTAAAAGTACCTCTAGCAAGTTGGTTTTTTAGGATGTGAATTTTTTGATCTTATATAGGCATATAACAGATGGTATTAGAGTAGGATGTCGGCTCTCATTCTGCTTTGCCTAATAAGTTGGGCTTACGCAGTGGTCGGCTATGGATCGGAGGGGCTGTGTTGCACCTGCCTGGTGACATTCCCCTATAGTGTTATGGTTTCACTGATTATGAGTCAAATGGTACGTGCATAAAGTTTGGACGCACGTTTCCCTAACTTATATGCACACATATCATTGACCCTAACTTGGAGCACTCTCAATGACTCTTGTAAAATATATTTTTATGTAAAGAAAAATACTGGAGACTAGACTGGATGGATTGCTTTTTAAATAAAGTAGCCCTCTAATTAAATGCTGACATGTCAGCAAAGAGTAAACCTAGCTCCATGAGCATGACCGGATGTAATAAGTTGTAAAACTAGGCTGTAAAATAGGACCTCTCACCAAGACGCGCCAAAATACGAATGGAGAAATCGGACCTGGCATCCCTTCATTTTCCGTCCAGTAAATCATTGTTCCTGATTTTGTTTTCCGTCCAAGTCTTGATATCGTTTCAATTGAAGTATCTGTCGAAGTTCTGGCATCCCTTCCGGCATCGTTTCCGTCAAAACCAGTTTAAGCAATCCCCGTTTCCATCCCTTTTGGTATCTCTGTTGCAGTTTTGGCTCGGCATTTCCGTCGCATACTGGTTATATATTTTCCACCTTCCAAGTCCCTTATGGCTAAGTTTAATGTGCCTGATATCCCTTAGATACTTTTTGATCCCCAAGTGTTTGATAGAATGTTTATGAAGACTTTGTTTAAACAAATATGGGGTCCGACCATTGAAAGTGTTTACAATGCAAACATGGGGGATTGACCATCTTATCATATTGCAGGCATTGTGGGGAACTATCTTGTCTAATAAAATAGGTATTGTTTTTTGGGAGGGGGGGGGGGGGGCATTAGAACATATGAAAAGACTTCTTGTTACAGGCAAAAGTAAGGGTCTTAACTTAATTGTATTTTGATATATATTGTGAATTATATTAAGTAAATATCATTAGTCTTTGAAGTATCACGTGGTTCACACTTTTTCCTTTGATTTGCTTTTTTCTTTTATGGAATGATTAGTGACTTTCTTTACTGGACAACTTCAGCTATTGTTGGATCTCCATTGGGTTCATCTGCATGCACTTAATTTTACACATATACGATGTCTTAGGTATAATATATGTGAAGAGTAAAAAAATAATTTAAAAATAATAGTATAAATATTTAAATCGAGATTTTTTTATTTATTGAATTTTATAAAATGATAGAAACTTATATAATGCATCAAGTTTTTATCTCAGCATGTTCAAAATTTATAAGACTTGCATTTCAGAAAATCAGATCAAGGTAAAATAAAGTAATCAATTGCTAAGAAGAATTGAGAGGTGGTTGTTTTAGCAAGGCCATTAACTTGTATATTTAAAATGGGAAAATGGGATTGCATCTCGACTTTGAGCCTTCAGCAATAACCCTATGGCTCATTTCTAGTAAGCTTTGAATATGATGCTATTTCTAACATACTATGCTCTGTTTGAAAGAACGCACAAAACAAGTTTTTAAGTTCTCAAACACTCTTGGAAAAGACCTGTAATATAAATGGTAAATAAAGTTCAGCTAATTAATTGGTCTTATTATTAATCGGTCTTATAAATAGTAAACAAAGTTCTACCATATAAAGAAGTAAGAGGCTATACCAGATGTACCATGCTTTTCTAAACTATTATCATCTCATCTATAATTCATCCCTATAGTACACTATAAAAATGTCACATAAATCACTTTAATTAATTTGTTTCATATGACAGGTATCAATTTATAACCTTGATAGTGGCGATGAGATTAATGTCGAGGATGAGGTACATGTTGAAGATAGGGACAATGCCGATGATGGAGTCAATGTGATTCCCGTTCTGAGTAGTACTACGCCAGAGCCATTTATTGGTATGAAGTTTGAAGAGGTCGAAGACGCCCAAGCCTTTTACAAGGCATATGCAATGCAGTCAGGATTTGCAATTTGGACCAATTATACTTGATTATTGAAAGAAGATAAAACTCTTTGTGCAGTAAACTATGTTTGCACAAGAGAAGGCTGGCGACCGGAAATATTGAAACTTGAAGATCGAGTAATGCTTGAATCTGCTAACACGAAAATCAGATGTAAAGCAATGATGATAATAAAAAAAAAAGTCAGAAATGGATAGTAAACAAATTTAAAAATGGACATAACCATATCTTATTTAGTCCGAGACGTGCTCGCCTCCTCTATGGAAATAAGGGAACTACTAAAGCTAAAAAAAAAAAAAAACTAATTATGACTTTGAAAGACTCTGGTGTACCAATAAGGAAGATATTGTCGGTGTTGGGGAAAGAGGCAAGTAGTGCCTTTAATATTGGGTGTATTGGCAAAGATGTAGAAAATTATGTGGGAAGCGAAAGGAGAAAAATATTTGAAAAACAGGGGGATGCACAAAGATTATATACCTACTTTCAAGATCGATAACGTAAAGAGAAATGTTTTGTATTTTCAATGCAACTTGATACAGATAAGCGTATGAGCAGTTATTTTTGGGCTGATAGAAATTCTAAAGTTGCATACCAATATTTTGGGGACGTAGTAACATTTTATGCCACTTACTTAACTAATATCTACAAGATGCCATTTGTGCCATTCATTGGAGTGAATCATCATGATCAGACTATAATGTTCGAGTGTGCTTTGCTGGTTAATGAAATGACAGAATCATATATATGACTATTGAGAACATGGCTAGAGGCAATGTTTGGACTTGCCCCCTCAATAATAATTACCGATGATGACAAGAGTTTGACAAAGGCAATTGGAGAGGTGGTCCCGAATGACACTCATAGGTTGTGTTTGTGGCACATCTTACAAAAGTTTCTCGAACATTTGGCCCATGTATACAACAAGTTTCCAAACTTTGGTGACGAATTTAATCATTGCATCCATTCGACACTTACTACCGACGAGTTCGAACAAGAATGGGCAATGATTGTTGAGAAATATGATCTTGAGGAAAATAGTTGGCTGCAAAACCTTTACACCTGGCGGGATAAGTGGGTACTAGCATTCTTTCGGTTGACATTCTGTGCTGGCATGTCAACAACTCAGAGGAGTGAAAGTATGAACAAATTTTTCAAAGATTACCTTCACCCGAGCACAATGATTAGTGACTTTGTTCATCAATATGAAAAAGCTATTGATGCACGCTTGTTCAAAGAGAAAGAGAGAGATGTGTATACAAGTTCTACAAGGCCAATTATGAACACACCCTATAAAATTGAAGTGGAGGCGGCAATAATTTATACAAGAAAGTCTTTCATAATTTTTCAAAGCGAGTTATTTAGTAGTCTACTTCTCCAAGCAAAAAAATTGGTACAGAATGGTGAGAGCAAGACATATGGAGTGACACCTTATGAAAAAACAACACCTTTCTACCATGTGACACTAGATGATGATAATGCTACGTGTACATGCCATATGTGGGAGTTTATGGGGATTCTCTGTAGGCATATATTGTGTATATTTAGCAAGAAAGTGAAGGTAAATATATTGCCACAACAGTATATCCTAGACAGTTGGACTATTCATGCCAAGAGTTGACCAATTCCTGTTGAACTATATCCCGATGACCAAGTGATTGAAGTACAATATGGGGTGTCCATGAGAAAAGGCAAGTCAATTACTCAATTATATGACATTATCGAACTTGTAGCCAAATCAGTAGAAAAACACAACTATTTCACTCTTGCATTGGAGAATGTTCACAAACACATGCTTGAAATTGATGCGTATGCCCAATGTTCACAAAGAGTGGAGTCAGCCAATGATGATCAATTGCCAAGACCTTAAGTTTTATCAAACTTTACTCAAACAGTGTAGAATCCTCTAAAAGTGCCTACGAAAGGACGGCCAAAATCTTTAAGAGCAAAAAACCCAAAAGAGACCCAACCATCCAAAAAAAGGCGTTGTGTAATTGTAAAAACGTAGGACATGCTAGGAACTACCGTCCTTTAGCGAGGTATTGTAGGTTTTTTTATATATGAGCTTTTTTTATTTCATTTTTAGTTGTTATTGTAATTGGTTAATTTTTATTTCTTTATATATATATAATCATAGTATTAATCTACTTATTGTACTTCTCCGATGTTTTTGTAGGAATATTGGGCTTACACCTGAGACACCTGTGGTATCGGAGTCACCTACGACATTGGAGGCACCTGCGACACCTGTGGCTTCTGTGGCGGCACATGAGGCACCTTATTTTGAGTACACTAACTTGGACGACTAATGGAGGTTTGCACTTCTCTATGTTCCAAAAAAAGTAAAACAGCTTTGAAATATATCTTATAATCTAATCAGTTTTTTTTTTCTCATATTTTAGGAGGGTTGTGAACTTGTGATACTTTTGAAAGTTATTAGAGGCAATGATAAACCAGGACAATGACATGGAAATATGGCCAATATTGACAATGCATTTATGCTAAGGAAGCAATTGAAACTATGTTGTTTACGATTTTGCCACTATTTTTAAAAACATTTTGTCATGGTTCTATCATGTAAAGTCGATATTATGGTCATTTTTTTAATATTATATATTCAATTCGTATGTCCAGATTGAACTGTGGTGATGAATATGACTCTGATGTCCAAGTTAATATCATATATTAAAGTCGACATTATGGCCATTTTTTTATTATTATATATTCAATTCTTATGTCCATATTAAACTGTAGTGATGAATATGACTCTGATGTCCAGGTTTAATATCATATATTAAATTTGACATTATGGCCATTTTTTTAATATTATATATTCAATTCTTATGTCGAGATTAAATTGTAGTGATCAATATAACTCTGATGTCCAGGTTTGATATCATATATTAATTATTAAAAAAGGAGAAAAATCTATATTTTATTAATTAATAATAACAAAATATTATTTTATTAATTAATGGTTATATATATCCCACTACTATATGTTGTCACTGTCATATGTTATAATTACTATACTATATGTTATAGTAGCACTAAATGTTATAGTAGTAGTATAAGTCATGGTAAAGTTATATAGTATAATTCATAGTCATAGATTTAAAGTAATTATAAAAAAGGAGAAAATCTATATTTTATTAATTAATAATTATAAAATATTATTTTATTAATTAATGGTTATATATATCCCACTACTATATGTTAACCCCAACATATGTTATAATTACTATACTATATGTTATAGTAGCACTAAATGTTATAGTAGTAGTATAAGTCATAGTAAAGTTATATAGTATAATTCATAGTCATAGAATTAAAGTTATTATAAAAAAAGGAGAAAAATCTATATTTTATTAATTAATAATTATAAAATATTATTTTATTAATTAGTCACTATGAAATATTATTTTATAAGTCATATTAGTAGTATTTAATTAGTAGTTATAAAATAAATATTTTATAACTACTATATGTTATAATAATATTATAGTAGTTTGATACTAAATAATAAATATTTATGTACGGATAGTGATATACATACAAGCTTATTACTACTCATTTACTACTTACACTTCATTTAGAATTTTTAATTTTTTTTATCATTTTATTTTAAGCATTTTTTAAATATCCTTAATCATTAAGAAAAAATTAAAAAAAAATATAATCTTACTAATAATCACTTCCATAATTAAAAAAAAAAATCAAATACAAAATGAATAGTATAAATAAAACTTGGAAAGCATAATGATATGAATAATGCATTATTGTTGTGAAGGCCATTTTTTTTTAATTAAAATTAAAGATAGTTTTGCACCAAAATGCATTATGTCACAAATATCATAATAAAAATATACCTTACATTAAAGTCTTAAAAAAGGTACAACGAATTACATAATTAGATATACTGTCTGAGATACATAACCATTTTTTACATACATAAAAACTACATACATAGAACTACTATAAAAAAAAAAAATCATGACAAGAATAACATTTTCAAGACTCTCCTGTACTTCTTCTCCATTGCTTTAAATTTGGATTTTTCAATGCGTATTATCCTTTCACGCCTTCGTTCAACTAACTCCAGTATCTGCTTACAATAGATATTCTGGGCACTTTGAAAGTCAATCCACTCAAAAAATTTATATTGCTTATCGCTGGGACAATTATAAAATATTCTACCTAAACTATGAGATTTACCAGAAAATCGAATTGTCGCTTGGTCTCTACAATAGCAAAGCAGTCTCTCCCAATTGACTGTGTTTCTCTCATTGCGGTCCAAGAACTTGAACTAGAATGAGAACTCGAACTTCTCATTTCCTGTCATCATATCTAGCCTAGAAGAGTTTAGAATAATTCCACAAGATTCCAAATAACAGATTTTTGGTGATGTCGAATTATATGTGGTCCCAAGTGCACAAGATTCTAAATAACAGATTTTTGGTAATGTCTAATTATATGTGGTCCCAATTCTATATATTCTCACTGTAGCTCATAGATAAGTTGTATTCATTTAGATGAAAAAAGGCCATAAATGTACTCCAAAAAGAATCCTGCTTTTACAGCTTTGCTAAGAATGAAAACCTCCTTTGAGGCATTTACACAAACACATCTCTTGCATGTTTTATCTTTGTTAAAGATGATATAAATATATATTTGGCAGCAACTATAACAGCTCACATCCAGAATGGGCACAATATAAACTACAAGATGCATAGCCTCCTTTTAACAGCTAGGAAAATGATAGATGTTCTAGTAAATGGTGACTCAGATAATGTAGTTTTCTGGGCGAGTATTATTGCAACATAATTGCAGTAGAACATACCAGAGGAAACTAGCATATGCGTTCAAACCAAAATTTTAACTTCAAATAAAATGGGGTTTGTTAGCCAGCATATGTTTGTCAAGTTGCCGATCATATCAGTTCCTCAGAGTATCTTGATAACCAGATACGTGGCTAGCGATGAAATAATTAAAGCACACAGCAAAGAAAACCCCATTATTTACTGAAAATAGAGCACGTGGCAAAAATATATACAACCCTTCTTGTTTCAACAATGAATATTACCAAAAAAGAAGTATAAAATTCGAAAAATCCATTGTTTACTGAAATGAAATCTGGGACCGAACATCATTTTCGATCATTGTATTGTTAAGAATAAATAAAATTCGAAAAAAACCCTAGAAAAACCCATTGTTAATATTAACGAAATCTGGAAATCTGGGACCGAACATCGTTTTCGATCATGGTTAGGAAAAAATAAAATTCGAAAATCACAAAGAAAAACTCATTGTTTACTGAAACCACGACAATCAAATAAGCAAATCAAAAAATTCTTAGTTCTCGGCACACCAATAACTCGGAAGAAGAAAAGAAGTTAAAACAAACATACCTCGTTAAGAAAAAGAATAAAAAAGGATCTCTGAATCAAAACCTTGAACCGAAGATGAAGGGGGCTGTTTGTAGGGTTAGAATCGTGAAGAAATGAAAAGGGGGGAGTCTGCGAAGACGATAGACTGTTTGTTCGAGTAAAATGAAATAAAATGAGGGGAGATATTGTGTGGCACACCTTATTCTAATGAGAATATTGTTGTTGACGTGTCACTTACTCATTAGAAGGCTATTTTCCTCAATAATCAGCCAGTTCGGTCCGTAGCATCCCCTGTGTAAAATTTGAAGAAAAGTAGCTCTAAAGGTTCTCTTGGATTACGTATCTTTATATTTATTTTATGTTTTGTTATAGTGTTTAGCTACATATAGTTGAATATTATAATAAAATATAAACATATTTTATTTATTTATTTTATTTTCATATACTTGTCTTCTGTAATAGTTTATCTTTCATTGTACTTTTTCTCCAACAAATTTTTAAATAATATAACATTTAAATGATATGGAGAAAAAATAAATAAATTGATGATGGTATTTTATAAAAATCTGTATGTAAAAAAAAAATAGAATGATATATTTTAAAAGATAGAAAACATAAACCACTAGGAGTGCTCTAATTATAAGCTTGGCTCGTGTATATTCAATTAATTTAATAAATGATTAAATGATTACAATTTGTAAGCCCAGCTCGATTCAATTTAAACTTGTGAATAAAATTTATATAATTTCGATTTTACTCGTTTGAATTAATTTTGAAATTAGTAATATATTTTATATATTAATGTATTATATATATATATATATATTACATTTTAATTATATGTTATATATAATTATATATAATTTATTTATTTACAATTTATCTTATTTAATATATATATGTTATGTTTTTAAAATATGTATAAGATAATTTGTATAATAATATCATACAACTACAATTATTGATTTTGGCCTCGTTTGGTTGAGAAACTCAATTGAGATTAAATCAGTTCAATTTAACTTTAAGTTGAGTCTAAGATCTAAATACTTAACTTTTAAATTATTAAATTCATTTCAACTCAAAATTTCATTACACGTGAGTTCTATAATATTTTTAATTTAACATTTTTTTACACTCGAGATTCACAATATTTTTTAATTTTTCATAATATATAAAAATTATTTTAACATCTAAACACTTTTAAACTTATCAAAATTTTAATAAATGATTCGTACTACAGTAAACAATAGTCGGAAAACTGAGTAAAGGATACATGAGAGGTGGATGTGTTGGCCTCTTAGCAACAGTCAAGATCCCTGCTGAACGGGAAAGCATAAATAATCCTCAATCACCCAGAAATTAAACAATGGAAAGCAACAAAATGACCAAACCGAGTCTTTTTAAATCATATACCCAAATGAGATAATAGGAAATGGAACAAACAAAACACAACATCAATCAATGTATCATTTATGACTTTGGTCATGGCTTCGACCTGAAATCACCCATTTCCAGCAATCAAATCTTCACTCAGTAGCTCCTCCCATATTGTCTTGGCTGCCGCTGCTATGGCTAGACCAGTGGAGAGACAGAGACGGGAGAAATTGTATAGGATTATCTGTGTTCTATTCTAATCTTCTTAAAAAGAGTGATGCGCCAAAAAGCTAATTGGATCATTTGTGAATATTAGTGTGATTGTTTGTAAATAGTAGTGAGAATTTCCTTTTTACATAGCTAAATTTGTATATTGAGTTGATCTCATATGATTTGAGAATAAGAATAAAAAATAGTAAAAAATATTAATTTTACTTATCATTTTTATACACTATACTTTTTTAATTTTTTTTCTATAATAAATATATATGATATATGGATGATAAGTAAAATAACCCAATTAGTTTAATAGAATACAATAAAATAAAAACAACAAATAAAAATAATATTTTATTATTATTTATTATTATTCATAAATTATTCATTATTATTATTATTATTATTATTATTATTATTATTATTTATGAGGAATGCTCCTCGAAATCTCACACCATAAATTTTATATATTTGTATAGTAAATAAATAATGACTATAAAAATTTAAATAATTTAGAAAGAATAAAACTTGAAAAAATAAAAATATACATTGTTTATATTATAGGAAAATAATAAAGAGATAATTTTAATTGTATCTCAATCGAGCCCTGCTAGAATCATAACAAAATTTTATAAAAAAAAAATTATAAATTAATTTGATTTTATAATAATTATTAAATTTATTTTTAATTTAAATAATTTTACAATTTTATAATTTAACATATCATATCAAATTATATTATTTTTTAATTTTTTAATTTATAAAATCTCTTAATAATTAAAGCCTTCAATAACTTCACTAACCAAAAATATTCTTTCTACTGCAGCGTAGGTTTTTTAGTCAACATCAACTATCAAGAGTCAGAATTGTTATTGGTGCCTCTACAGCCACGGATCCAAATTTTGATTCCGATAAATTTGATTTTTTTTAATTATTTAAAAAGATAAAATTTATAATATCTATAAAAAAACATTATTTAATTATTAATTAAAATAATAATAATAATCTCAAACATTTCTGGTTGGACACTGACCTGAATATTTCCACCGATTCTGACAACAATAACGATAACAAATTGCTAACTGCCAGCCTCGAATAAAGTAGAACCACCTCAGCCTATATAAATAAACAAATCAATAAATAAAAGAAAAGGAAAAGCCAGAACAACCTCAGCCATCCTTTGAAAAAAAAGAACAACCTCAGCCATCGCCTCCACCGCACCCCACCTCACTCCAGCTTTAGCTCTGGCTTTACGTTTCTGGCATTTACGGCAGTCATTCTTCGGTTGTCAGTATGGGAGTACCGAGCGACGACGTCGTTGTGATCGAGAAGGGAAATGGGAAGGGCGAGCCCTTCGTCATCACGATCAATTGCCCCGATAAAACCGGACTCGGATGCGATATTTGCAGAATAATCCTCGAATTCGGTCTCTACATAACTAAAGGAGGTATATTATATACCAGAGATTTAATCTTGATTATTAATTCGTTTTTGTTTTTGTTTATTTCTATGCAATAATGTGTTGAATATCCGACGCTTGACAGTTGACACTCAAATTCCTCGGAGTTTGTTATTTATTATTGATTTTAATTCATTGGGGAATCTTCGTGGTTTCTTTGATTAATAATTTTTCTCTAACTATTTCTATTTCCTGGACCAGTAATTAACTCCAGTTTTTCTCGTCTACTTTGTGAACAACCTCATTTATTTTTGTCTACCTCATTAATTTTCGTGGAGCACTGACTTGTCTGATACTCTAACCCTTTTGTTTGATTGATATTTGATGATAATAATACATCATCTGAATATAAACGAAAACTTTTAATTTTGGTAGATTTTTTTTTTTTTTTTTTTTTTTGAGGTGGGTATAGATAGTTATTATCTATTCTTTTTTTTCCTAAGCTTATAACTTTTTAAAAATGTAATCATCTTTCCAGTTTCCGAAGTAATCAAAAAGAAGTTTAGCTTTTGCCTTTGTTATGTAGTAGCCTATAGGAAGATATTTGTAACGAATGTGGTTGAGTGAAAATAGTAGTAAATTTGATATGCTTATACCATGACTTGCAGTGAAATTCTTTTTCTGCCACACTATTTTGATTATTTTCCTCGACATTCTGGTTATAGATGTTTCCACTGATGGGAGGTGGTGCTATATTGTATTATGGGTAGTTCCTCGTTCCAGCTCCCGCATCTTGCGATGGTCGAATATAAAAGACCGCCTCCAATCAATATGCCCATCATGTTTGGTGTCGTTTTACTTTGACCAACCGTCTACACGCTCAATGTCCCCTGTGGTTTACCTATTGAAGTTTTTTTGCCTTGACCGGAAAGGTCTGCTACATGGTACTAGCAATTTTCTCTAGTCCTTGTGTGTCCTTTGTTGCTTTATTTGTGTGTATTGTGGTTCTAATGCTGCTGTGAAAATCTCTTTAGACGTTATGCATGTTCTCTGCGAGCTGGAGCTTAAAATTCAAAGAGTAAAAGTGATGACGACTCCAGATGCCAGAGTTCTTGACCTCTTCTTCATTACGGATAGCATGTGAGATTTTGTTTTGAAGTTTCTACTAAAATTTCTAATTTATAACGCACTGAGCTTTTTGTTGATAAGTAGTATGACACACACACACACATTTATATATTTTGTATTTTCTTTTAAGTGTATATATATATATGTATATATTGTCAATTGATTCGATTGCTTTTGCAGCCTCATATAATTTTCTTGTTTTGGACCTTTTAATAAGCGGTCCCCTTCTGGCCATATAAATAAATGCCATGAGATATGTCATTTTCATTTGTATTATCACATCACTGACTTGCCTCACCTTGGATATTGTTTTTGTTTTGTGCTCACTTTTCTGATTCTCCTTTTCATATATGGTTCCCATATAACTAATAATGATTAATGAGGCACTCTTAGGGAAATGATTGTGGAGGTATCACTAGGAAGGGGAAATGTTGTTGACTCCAAATTTGGAAGTATTTGTCTTTTTTTTTTTGGAAGACTCCTATTTCACAAAATCATGAAATAGCAGCATAGAAATCACAAAAAAATGGAAAACACATATCTGAAATTGCATCGTCTATTGTATTGGATGAGATTAGTTTTCGTGATTTCTATGCTGTCATTTCCAGCTCCTAGCTTGTAATTAGGTGTTTTCCATTTTTTAGAACTAGGGCTTAGATCGGAATCACCTTATGTCCATGGAAAATTCGACTTTTCTTGAAGGAATTCTGTTATTCAGCAACTAGAAATTGATAGATCAGATATGTCACAGAAACTAGGGCATGGAGTAGAATTGACTGCACAAGATTACTGCCCTGACTTTGGTTGATTAAGTTTTTTAGTAATCATGAGATTCTTATTTATAAATGTTCAAGTCAGGCAGGGGAGCTATCTATTATGGTTAGAAAAAACCTATTTGCAAGCCTGTTTTTTCACACCACTGAAGTCGGTTCTACAATGATGAAAAAGTATTGGCATTTTAATTTTTTTAAAACTATAATGGACTCAACATTTGGTGTGTTCACACGCCAGACTTGTAAGCAAAGCTCTTACAGTCATTCTCTCATATCTGCCATAATTCTTTTCAGGGAGAGTCTACACACAAAGACGCGACAAGATGAGACATTGGAACAACTGCATGCTGTCTTGGGTGAATCCTGTATCAGCTGTGAACTTCAGTTGGCAGGTCCCGAGTATGAATGCCATCAGGGGATTTCTTCTCTATCTCCTGTATTAGTTGAGGAGCTATTTAGATGCGAGTTATCAGATAAGGAAACTCGTTCTCAAGCTCTTAGTCCAGATATGGCAATATTGAAGAAGGCTAGTGTGACCATAGACAATTCATTGAGTCCAGTTCATACATTACTTCAAATACACTGCGCTGATCACAAGGGTCTATTGTATGACATCATGAGAACTTTGAAAGACTGCAATATCCGGGTAGGGATTTCTAATCTTCACCATGAGTACTTTCACATTCAGCTTTTCTTAATTTGAATCTGTTTTGGGTTTTATTGTCTTGGTCTCATATATTGTGGAATCCTAGCTGTCTTGTAATGGGGTGCTCCTCCCATGTGTCACTTCTTCCAAATGACGGTATGGATTTTCTGTAATCCAAGTTGAGTGATTGACAATTTGGGTTTGGCCTAGTTTTCACGGAATTATTTTATCAATTTTAAAGTTGTTTGGAACAAAAAATTAAGCTGCCTAGCACTAGGGGTCAGTTCAGTCCGGTCTGGTCTGCGGAGGGGTGGTTTGGACTGGACAGAAAATTTTGGTCCACCCTTTTTTTGGACTGAGATCGGACCTATTGCCACTATAGACCAGACCAGACCATCAGCTATCCATCCGATCAATCTGATCGGTCCAATTCAGTCCGTGCCAGTGTAAAATGGGCCAAACATACAAAAAGTTCAAAATCATTTCTAATGTGTATTTTTAGCCCATCCGTACAAAAAAGCTCATAGTGTTTACACTTTTGAAAATAAACTATTTAGCCCTATAAATATTTTTTATTCTATTTTCTTTTCTTAAAAAGTTAATTAAATGATGAAAATTATATAAAATAATAAAATTAAAATTAATTGACCGCTTCAATGTGGATTATCTAATCAAGTCATTAATAAAATTATTAATTACAATTATATTGATGATGTTACTAACTTAGTACTCAATTGTCAATACATAATAGTATGTGTATAAATTATGATAGTTAATACTTAATGGCCTATATTAAAATTTTAATATTTCATATGTGGTTAATGAATAATTGTACATTGGATATTTCATCAGTGTAACTTAGGCATCTTACAAAAAATGTACCTAACTATTTTATTCTAGTGTAGATACTAGAGTATGTACCATTGCATATAAATATATACAGTTTATCATGTATTCATAATTTCATATAATATATTAGTTAATATTTAATAGTATATTTAATGTTTTATATGGTCCATGATCATAGGTTAGATGAAAATTACGTAGGTACATTATACAACTATTAAATAAAACACTATATAAAAATAATTTTAAAAAATATATGTTTCAGTGTCGGTCTGGTCCAAAAATACCACACTCCGGGACTGGACAGAAAACCGAAATTCTGGAAACCAGTGGATTGAAACCGACCACTAGTTTTATCGGTCCGAACCGGTTTTCTTTCACCTCTACCTACCATCTTAACTTGCTATTGCCTGATTGCTACAGTCCATTTCGTAAGATCATAGTTCTTGTACCTCAAAATAAGATCAGGTTTCCTTGCTTGTTAATTAAGGTTATCTACCATTCTAGTTATATGATGAGGCATTTATATAACACGTACAAACTACCATGGTTCCACACTTGTTCTTTGAGCCAGCTGGCTGTCCCTTTATCTTATATACTCTTAGCCAAATAAACAATTATGTGCTAGTTCTAGAATTATATTTGATTTCTGAGAGGATGAGGTCCACTAGATGTTAGGGACTCCTTGGGGAGGGGGAGGGGGGGTTCTTCTCGCATCAATACCTATTAAGGGTAGATTAATCCCATTAATTGAAAGAATTGAAATGTTGGGCTAGATTTATATCTTTCCTTTCTACGACCACCATATATGCATGCATGTCAATGTGTTCTGACAAGTATTAACATGTTTTCCACTTCCTTAAATCTGTGCTGTATTAGATAGCTTATGGTCGATTCTTACCAAATACAAAGGGCCATCGTGATTTGGACCTATTTATTCAGCAAAATGATGGGAAAAAGATTTTGGATCCTGAGAAGCAGAATGCATTGTGTTCTCATTTGAAAGAGGAAATGCTTCATCCGTTGCGTGTCACTATTGCAAACCGAGGACCAGACACCGAATTGCTGGTTGCTAATCCAGTTGAGTTATCTGGAGAGGGAAGACCTCGAGTTTTCTATGATGTTACCCTCGCTCTAAAATTACTTGGGATCTGCATTTTCACGGTAAGAATACTTGCTATCACAATATGATTCAAAAAGCCATCAGCACACTGCAATTTCCACGATATTCATCCTTAGGTGCCTAAGTGGCACTGATCAGATGGATTGTGGTGCCAGACTGGAGTTTTGAGTTTTAAATCTCCATCAAGTAATGTGGCAATTGTGATTTGCGTCTTCCATGTATTGCTAATACCCTTCCCTTCTGAATGTTGGTTTGGGATTGACTTTCCCCAACCTATGATAGGGTACTAGCTTTTTCACTCAATTAAGGCAGTGCGTATGGGATTTTTGAATCACTTCTCTATCATAAATTTCCAACTCAAATTTTGATATACTCATAACACGTCCCGACTCCTGTCTTGGTTTATAGGCTGAAATAGGAAGGCATTCAACATCAGGTCGTGAATGGGAGGTCTACAGATTTCTTTTGGATGAGAACTGCAAATTTCAGTTATCCAATATGATAGCTAGGAGTCAGATTGTAGACAGAGTTAGAAGAACATTGATGGGTTGGTGAGTACAGTTTTTCCTTTTTGGCAAGATTCTGAGTCATCTCATCTTTGTGACCTCTCTCTCTCTCATGCATTTTGGCTGAGAAGATCTATGACCATATTAATGATGCATTAATATTTCAATGGTTGTTTTTTCCCCATTCGCCGAGCATGTATGGTGCATCAGTTAGCAGTTATCTGATGCATAGAGCTCGTATTCCTTAATCCGCAAGTCATGACTCTATCGCTAAGTTGAGCACATTTCCTAATAATGGTGAATGCCTTTTATGCTTCATGGTCTAGGCTCGGTTAGCCATGCATTTTTCAGGAGCCAGATTGATCTTTCTTTCTTATACAAGGTTCTGTTTGGCTTTAAAGGGTGTTTTTCAACCGATAAAATATGCAGAGTAAGGTATTTTTTGTTTGTTGGTTATCCTATGAATTATTCCGTTCAAAGAAGATTTTTTGATCCAATCGTATTGACTTCGAAGGCTTGGAGCCTTTAATATTTGTGGAAACCCTTACTAGGTGTTTCTCATGCATGCTACCTGTGTACCTGAACTTTCCCTTTTTCTATTAATATTATTATATTTGTGGAAACCCCAACTGGTGATTTTGCGGCAACTTTTTGAGTGCTGAAAATGGTTTTGTTGAATCACAATGAATGAAGCCCACGTGTCGTAATAGCTGAATCACACAAAAAATGCGTCTTATAGACCGAACGGGGAAGTGTTTTGTGTACCAGACTCGTCTTTAAAACATGTTTTTATGTTTTTTTCCTGCCGATGCTATATTAGTGGTTCTGTCCTTTTCTTCCAAGGCTTTTACGTCTTTTAATTAAAGAAATTATAAGAGCAACTACTCATCAGTCTTTTTTTTTTTTAATTATTTTTTTATTATTTTGTAATGTGATATTAGATAATTAAAAATTATTTATTATATTTTATTTATGAATATATTATTTATTGTCACATTCTAAGATGATAAGAAAAAAGAGATTTATTGGGAGTCGGTCGGGCTGACCCCCTCATTAAAAGCAGCCAAGGCGGCGGTGGGCGACACTGCCCATCCCATCAGAACCGGCGGGCTTCGACGAGCTTATTTATTCGACGTCGAGCTCCGGCGATCTCTGGTGTGCCCCACGGAGGCTTAAACCCAAAATAGGTTCTGACGGTATCGTCCACCGCCATTGGAGGCGGCAGGCGGCGACCCAAGGCCGAATCCCCTTAAAATCAATTTCAATTATATTTTTTTATTGTGTTGTTTATTATGTTTTTATTTTTTTATTGTATTTTTTATTATATTTTTTATTATGTTTTCTTCATTTTATTTTTTTATTATATTTTATTATATGTTTATTATTATATATTTTATTTTATTATATTTATCATCAAAAAGTAATCTAAACGTGGTTGGACTGTTTTTAACGCTAATCCAACCGCCCTCAACGTCTCTTAAGAAAAAAAAATATGAATAAATCTTTTCAAATTATAAACGTGCCGTGTTGAGGACGTTTTGGTATATAGATTTTGGAAGGAGCTTTACGTTATGTCATGCAGACGTGTAATAAATCCTTTAGCCATGTCCGTGTTATTCAGGCCAACTATAAAAAGAATATGAATAATGCAAGTATTCTTCTTATTTTGTTTATTTATGTGTTTAGTTTTTTTTTTATAAATTTTTTATTAAATAATTCAAAAAATAATTATTAATATATAGATTTTTAAAAAAATTAAACATGTTCAAAAATATTATTTTAAAAAAGTACAATTACATAAAAATTAGTTTGTTTAGTAAACTCAATTTTATTATTTATAATTTATTTTATATTTATAATTTATTTCAATCATTTATTAATTTAATTAACTCATCTTAATTATTTATTTTAATATTATTTATAATTCATCTTATTTAATTTCATTTTTGAAGTCAAACGATGCCTTAAAGGGTTAACTTTTTATATCCATCTTTTAAAAGTTGATATCTTGTCGGAAAAGTCTTAAGATAAACAGATGTGACAATTTTAAATATTCTATGATCCATATTATTTAACTTTTTACCCATTTGAAACGTTTGATTAATACTAACAAACTAAATCACATTGAAACAAATAAAAAAAAACAAGCTAAATCACATCTATTAACTATTATTAATTAGCCTTTTGGTCGGGTATCAAGTGAATAATTAAATCGTTGTCTGACAACAAAGGAAAACATTGTCCATTAGAGACGGAAACAATGCAATCATGCCGACTAGAAAGGATCTCTTCATTTCACCACCTAAACACAGACCGTCCAATGAGAAGCACGTGTTCAGATATGTTATGCCAGGCGGTGGAATCATAGAGCAGCAGTGACCTCTGTATCTATCCTGCTCGGGTGGAACAATCACTTCTCCAACAATCATTATCCAATTCCAAGCCTAAGGCCCGTTTGTATTCGAAGATAGTTCAACTCATTTCAACTCATCTTTATTTTATTATTATAATTTTATAATTTTTTATATAAAATACAAATTCTTATACACACTTTTCAAATCTCAATACATATTTTTCAAACTCCAACACACCTTTTTCAAATCTCAAAATAATAATAATATTAACAAATAAACTAAACTCATCTCAACTCATCTCATCTTCGAATCCAAGTGAGACTTAAGTCAACATGGCAAAAATAAATAAATAAATAAAGTAATACGCACAATATATTTTATAATATTTATATAATAGAAATTATAAAAGAAAATTATTCTTATAAATTATCTTATAAAATTAATATTATTTTAAAAAAACATTCATATTTTATAATATATATTATATAATATATTAGACAAGTTTATCATCTTTTAAAAACCAATCCTCCGTGGCAGCAAAATCATCCACCACGTGTAAGAAATCTGAAATTCCCATAACGCCCACCCCCGTCAACCCCTACCACACCGCCCATTTCCGAAGCTCCACGCTTTTCCTTTCAAAACGCTGCGTTCTCGCCACGCCACGCCACGCCACACGAAGAAATTCGAATCCCTCCTTTAAAGCGACTGGCCCCTCGGCATAATATAAAGTTAGAAACGCCATTAACATCGATGTAAAGCTCTAAACCGAAACTACTACTACAAAACTCTTCCTGCCCGATTTACCCGAGCGCTTCGTCGGAAGCTGCTCATCGCAATTGAAGAGAATAGCCTTTACCGGTCGGTGTTGAGATCTTGTTTGGACCGGAATCGGGGGTTAGGGGTTATATGTGGTTTGATTTCTTTTTGGTCTTATCAGAATGCCAGAAGCTCAAGCGCCCGTAACGTCTCGTAGCTCCGCTTATCTTAGTGCTCTCACCTCAGAGATCGAGAAGAAGCTCCAACGGGTTGGTCCTCGTAGCTCTTGTTTTGAAATTCCGCTTATGATTTTCGGTTAGTTGCTGAGAAAATGTATGAAAGTAGAGAGGAAGTGGGAGTATTGAACTAGGTTCTTTCGGATCTGTCTTTCCGTAATTGGGTCATAATAAACGAATGCAGATGATTATACTTCTGCTTTAGACGATGAATTTGGCAATTTGCTTATGGTAGTTCATCTTGGGCAAGCTTCTTTATTATGGACATACTTTATATGGATGAATTAGTTTACGTTAGTTTTCGGTAAGCTTTTGACGGCAAGAAAATCGCATAAATGAAAGCACAAATAATAACCATGTCTATTTGAAGAGTTCGTTCATCGGTGCTTAATCTGTGGCAGGCGCGAACTTCTCCTTCGCAGAGACCCAAGTTGTTGCAAGAATTATTTGCTGACATTGCCTTAGAGGTTGATGACCGAGCGAAAGGTAAGTCAGAGTGTTTTCATTTTATCTCTTTTTGGTGCAATGCTTTCTTAGACTATTAAGGAATAAGAATTGAAAACCTAATCTGGCGACTCGAATGCGATTGCAAATCGTGTTGATTGACCATTGATATAAGATTAGAGATTGATCCGTTACAACTAGCTTGAATCTTGTAAATTATTTCGAATTTATAGTGAATTGCGCCAAGTGTAGGTGTTTTAAACAACTATTATGCGTGGTTCTCATTTTATCAGTTGAAATTTAAAACAGATATAATTCTCACCAGAGAAGAAGATGTGATTTCTCCTGCAGAGGATGGTACTCATGGTCCGTTATGCTTTTTTGACGTTCTTGCGGATTATTATGTTCGGCAGCCTGAGATTGCAAAGCCCACCCTTGAATTAATTGTCCAGCTATGGAGCCAGTCTTTTGCATCCCATATTTTTACACTTTTGTTTCACAAATGGGTACGTTGGCAAATAGATAGATCCCGTCATGTTCTTGTAAATATTAGTAATCTTGTATGATACTTCAAGTCCTACAGTTGACTGGGTAGCATTTTTAGAAATTGCACACAAATTAATTCTTACAATTCCCCTCTAGTCCAGTTTCTAGGGTAATTTCAAGGAATATTTTTTTGGGAAAAAAGGGAAGGTGAGAAAGGGAATACCGAAGGTTAGCTTTTGGCCCAGTAGCAGATTTAAAAATGAACAAATAATTTATTTATTTTTGGTACGAAGGGAGCTTTTATAGCTTCAGTTTTCATTTTCTTGCAAAGGAGAAGGAGATCAGTTATTAAGCTACAGAAAGCACATTTGCAGCTTATGCACTGCACGAGAATCCAAGGTGCTGACTCTTCTGGTGGTGGATAACCACTTACATGTTTGCGATTTTAAACTTATTCTTGAAAAAGAAGATTAGAAGGACCCAGTTTATGTAGACTTTTGTTCTGCAAAATTGATGAGCGATTGTTTCTTTCCTTTATCTTATTTTTTTTTTCCTTTTAAATCCATAATATGTGCTTACGTTACTTATCTAAGTTACTTTATTATTTGTCTAGAGCTTGGATTTAGTTAATATGTGCTTATGTTACCTATCTAAGTTATTTTACCATCAGGTGGTAAATGATTTAATTTGGTCACCATTGAGTTCTTTTAGTGTCCTGGGGGTTGACGTATGTGCCCATGTAAGGCTCAGATATTGGTTAAAAAAGGGTTTGTTCGGCATTTATCACCCCTTTGGAGCTTCTTTTGTGGTTGCATGGGCTCCAAAAAATCTGATAATTTCATTCATGGCTTGTGATGAATACTTATGTTCTCTTTACACTATTGTTCCCATGATGGTAAGCTGTACATATTTGTCTGTCTTTCTTATGTAGCTGTTTGAAGTTCAACTTGACGATTCTGAAGTTCTCCTCCGCTACTCATCGGCTCTTGTTCAAGGGGCCACAAATATTTTCTGGTATGAACAATGGAAAATATCTGTTGATTATAAATAGTTGATTGGTTATTATCAAGCTGGTTACAAATAGCTTTTGGATTTGTACTATGGTTTTTTCAACCTGTTAGTGCATTTTGTAGATCATGCTTGAGGAACCATGTTTGAATTTAGTTTTGCTATTTGACTTCTGAGGTTATGGAGCAAAGAATATTTTGATGTTCTCAATTGTTAAATTACCAGTTGTCCAAACAGATTATGATATTGAAAGGGTGGGTTCAATCATTTAATCTAATATAACACCCCTCATGTATGGGTTAGGCTTCATGTAATAAGTGGATCTGACATGGTTCAATTTTTTTTATGAGTAATATAAAATTTTATTGAAACTAGTAAATAGGCATAGCCCAAGTACGTAGGAAGTAAACAAACACCGAATTACAAGTTAGGAACTAGAAAGTGATAGAAGAAAATCACGTGAGCTGGCTCCATTAAAAACACTGGCAGAAGGCCAAAGAAATAGAGTATGGAAGAAGAAACTTTTAAGCTCATCCAGAGAACATTCAAACATTCTCTATCTTCAATGCTTCGAACATTCCCTTTATGATACATAACGGAATCATTCTCCATACATCCTCAATATGGGAGTTGCCACGAATCCTTTGCCAACAAGTGAACAAATGGCACCCTCTTAGGCATCACCCCCATGCAATTCCAGTCTCATTAAAATCTCCACCCATAACATCCTTTTCACCTCACAGTGAAGTAAAAGATGATCCGCCTCACAGTGCAAACTTGAGACCATTGCTGTAATATCATTTAACCAATTGTCCCGAATGTTAATTTGATAGATAGAGTTTAATTTAATTCTTTAATTCCTATCATAAGAAAAATTATTTCAAATTATTTGTGTTTGTTTGCTCTCCTCTGTTTCTTCTGTATGCAGGTATTATCTGTTCTTGAGACCATTGCCCTAATAAAATCTTGCCAATGACCCATAGTGTAGAGTGGAGTGTATTTACTTTCTTTATACGCTTGGAAAGATGGTGGGCTTAGCTTCCACTATGCACATCCAACTTCAGGCATTTTTATCAATTTGTGTTTCTCTATATCAAGAAGTCATACTTTGTAGCGAAAACTTATATTTTGTACTTAACCCCAAGGTGGCCCAAGTGGCGAAGGGCTTAGTCTTGGGGTATCACTTCCTTTAAGGTCGAAGGTTCAACACCTCATGGGTGCAAATAGTCCTTTGGGGCTACGGCCCATGATGAAAAACTAGCGATTTAATTAGTTCCCCGACATTAAAAAAAAAAAACCTAATATTTTGTACTGCAGTTCTGTTATCCTTGTACATCTCTGACCTGTAACCCATGGCCTTGAACCCTCACTCTGCTCTGAAAATATCCTTCAGAGCAAAAAAGGATAACCATAAATTTACTTGAATACAAGTACCTCTATAGTCATTAAATTATAGCACACTGTCATAAATGGTGTATAAGATCATTGTCTAGTTATTTTGATTGTAGTGGAGATTTAGGGTGGGTGTAAATGGATGGATAAATCTTCTTGCAGCCCCCCATGCAGAGGCCTTGTGCACACTGCAGCATTGGAATTATGCCATGTGGGTGGTATTAAAAAAGTTGAAAAAAGCCTGCTGTCTCTTGCTTTTTTCCCCATCCTGATTCACACAAGACTTTTTGCGATTTCCACAACATTATGACTCTGCTTCAAGAAACTGCCCAACTTTTTTTTCCCTTTCCTCGTCCTCTGACTTGCTTCAGCAATCTAAAAGCCATTTACAAACAATGTGTATTTTACTGAACTACCTCCCTCGGATGGAAGTCAAAAGATAGAAAAGAGACTATTCTCCACTTTGGGTGTGGAGGAGCCTACGGTACAATTAGGCCTCGTTTGTTTTGACAACTCTTTTCAACTCATGTCATATAATATTACAACTTTTTCAAGTTTCCATACAAAATAAAATAAACAATATATAACTTTTTCATATTTCAAAACAAAACTAATATAAAAAAAATATATTCTAATAATATTTTATTTAACTTTTAACTTTCATCTCATCTCATATGTGAAAACAAACGAGGTAAGTTTGCAATTACTAGACAATTGATCAGTTTTCTAGACCCCCAAATTACTTATACTACAACCCCACATAACTGCCACACAACTGCTATACACCTGTTTAGTTGCCACGTATCTACAGTCACACAGATTCTAATAGTTAATATAATTACTGCTATTCTACAAAATAACTGATGTACACGATCTGAAACAAGCAAATAACTGGCCCCCATTACACAAGAACTCCTATTCTCCACATCCACACATATCCGAAAGCTTTGGGGTCTATAACAACTCAAAAGAAAACAGTTATTTTCAGATTTTCAGAGCATGTTTGTTGTTGCGTTTCGAGGCTTAAAAAATGCTTTTAAACAGTCAAAAGCACTTTAAAAAAAATGACATTTTGATAACTTTATAAAAAGTGATTTAGTACATGTTTGGGGTTGCGGTGAGAAATATTGCTTATAGCTTAAGGCTTATAGCTTAAAGCTTAATGTAATAAGTTCTACTACTAAAAAGTCATTTATTGTTTGGGATTTATATGTCTAAAGCACTTTTAGAGTTAGTTATGGTAGTTTTTTAAAAATATATAGTTATTTGCAGGAGCTTTTTGATAAAAGCTCTAATTTTGTGCTTATTGAAAAAGCTGATTTTTAGTTTTTTCAACCGACTAAAGCGCTTTTAATAAAGTTACCCAAACAGCTCATTTTTTTTTAAAAGTACTTTTAACTGCTTAAAAGCACTTTTAAAACTTTGAAACGCAATCCCAAACATGCTCTTAGTCGGTTAAAAAAGTTAAAAATTAGCTTTTTTTAAAAGTACCAAATTTGAGTTTTTATAAAAAAAATTCTTGCAGATAACTATATATTTTTAAAAAACTACCGTAACTAATTCTAAAAACGCTTTAAACGTCTCGAGTGGATAGACAGTATTTTGTAATTGGCTTTTGCCCATTCTTTTATTATTAATACATTTTTACGTATAAAAAAAAAAACGCTTTAAACATATGGATCTCAAACAGTAAATGACTTTTTGGTAGTAGAGTTTATTACATTAAGCTTTAAGCTATAAGTTTGAAACTAAAAGTAATATTTTCTACTGCAACCCCAAACATGCACTCAGATTCGTCCCACAAAGCCGAAATTAGTCAAATGTAATAGTAAGAAGCCACATGGTGAGACCAAGCACTCTGCACTCATTTTCCTTTTGTTCTGATTTTCTCTTCTCCCTCGCCAAATCTTTAGACTTCAAGTCAAGCACAGATGGGTGTTACCCCAAATTCTCATAAATTCATTAAGAAAGTAGTGTCGCCATTGAAGCTTGACAAAGTAAAACCACTTGCATGATAATATAGAGAATGTATTCAAGCAAAAGAAAAAGATAATTTTAGACTTGAGTTTTTGGTGTGAAAGATGCTGTGGAGGGGAGTGAGAATGGTCAATCTTTGTCTGGAAAAGGAGAGGGGTGGCTGAATTGGTCTGAAAATGACGGCTTACTTCTTTTCTCTTGAGTTTTTCATTTTTAATTCAAACTTATTGCTAACGTTAGGGTGTGCCCCGAGCTTGTATGCCCAGGGCCTGCATGTAGCAGAACTGTGAATGGATTTGGAGACTTTGTACATGGCCCCTAAAAGTTTATTATTAGTATTCTTATTATTATTGGTGTTAGCAACGCTATTATGATCGTTGCCATTTTTGGTTCTTTTATTCTTCTCTTTTGGAGTGACCATGTGACAATGTTCGTCATACTTGACGGTACTCTTTGCATATTTTTTACACTCCCCCCTTTCAGATCAACGATAGGATTTTAACATCTTGTTGCAATAACCATTTTATGATTATTTACAGGATTGACATCCAAACCAATACTTGGCGTTTTCAATCCCTCTTTCGTGTAAGAGTCCTTCCAAGGATGATATGTTACATTCAAACATCTATTGGATGAACAATGTCATGATTTTTTTTCCTTCTTTCATCCTTGAATTCAGTATCTTCTTGAGGAAGTTGCGCTGGAGCCCAAACGATTGAATAAAATTCCCATGCAGGTCAGTCATTGATGCAGTCCTTTCAGATCATACATGCTGATACTCAATCAAAAAAATTGTCACGCTGATAATTTTTCATTTTTTGTCGGTGAGCTTTAATCAGACAAGATAAAATACAGATCGAGGAACCATTATCCTATTACTATCTGTAGCATGTGTTTCCTTAATGTTTGTCCATCCATCTTATCTCAGGCCCAGAGAGATCTGTATCTTTTACTGTCAAGGTTCATAATTTTCTACAATTCAGGTAGGCTTTACCATGCAGGAAATGTGTCTTTTAAACAAATCAGCGCACACTTCTTTATAAAATTGCTTGATCGATGCAGTTGACGAGACTCTTTTTGTTTTTGTGTAAGTTACAGTTGACAAGCTTGAAAGCTTCTTAAAGCAATTTCCAGTTTTTCCAAATGCTCTCTTGGTTGGTGGTGCAGCAGACGTCTTTGTTATTGAACTTACAGATCAGGTTAATCTGATAGATCATCCTTACTGCATATATTTCTCAAAATGATTTAGAAAATAACTGTATGGTAGGAAAAGAACTTCATGCACATATCATCATTTTATTTTATTTTTATAAGTCATATCATCATTTTAATGTAGTGTTAGGTTATTCTTTTTGTCAGCTTCAAAAGTTGAAGGTGGAACCAGTACTGCTCCATTACCTTTCACATATTGGGGTTCTCCAAGGTATTTTTCAACCATCTATGGGATCCAAGATATTTTGCATTTGTCATGTTTTGGCTATTTTCATGATCAATTAATCTTCGCAGGCTTGGAATTAAGAATGACCACAAGTACAAGGTTAAAGACTTGTTTATATAGCTTCACATCTCCTGGTGGTCCAATGTATACTACAAGATCTATTCGTCATGCTGCCTGGAATGCACTAGACTTGCTTTTTCCGGTGAGTTATATTTTCCTAAATTAACTTATCCCAATGGTTCAGAAACTTAAAAATTGCAAAGCTATTAGTGAAAGAACTTGTATTTGCATCAAGCTCATGACAAGTTCATTATAACTGCAAGTAAATCTTTTTATTCACAATAATATGCTGCTTAAAGATGATTTGACTTAATTAAAGAGCGTTAGCGGGGTGGTAGGGGGGAGGAGGATTATAAGTTACCAAGCAGAATCTATCTGCGTGGGTTGTGACTCCATATTTAGTAAGATTAGTATATAAGCCAATTTGTGTTGTTAAAATTTAGTCACAAACTTAGACGATTTTTTTAAAATTTTTTTATAGTTAATAAGAAATTTTATTCCAAGTAGAATGTGTACAAGTGAGTACACCTAAATACAAGGTAAAGCAAAGACAGTACTAAAATAAAACATGGCAAATGTGCTGTATACAAGTCAGCACAATTTATGGACCTTCCCCTATCATGCTTTTATATTTTGTCGAAGGATTGTGTTCTGAAATATGACATTAACATTTTGGTGCAGGTTGGGCGCTACCCTCGGCACGTTATAAGCCTATTTTTTCGACTGCTATATCCATGGTATTGGCCCTCTTCTTGTTGGAACTTTGTGATCTCTTGCATAAAGGCGATACTGTATTCTCTGTTAAGGTTGATCTTTTCTAGTTGGGAGAAGGTGAAAAGGCCAAAAGAATAAAATACTTAGGACAGCCAGTCTCGTGTAAAGTCAAAAACTTAAAAAAATCACTTGAAAGTTTACGAATGTGCAGCACTAGCATTCCAAATTAGTTTGTGTATCATATGTGTGCCTGGTTTTGTTTTCCTCATTAGCCTCTCACATTTTAATTCCTTGAGGGGTATTCAATCATACGGATGTTTCCTTTTGTATCTACGTACTCGGAACCTATTGCAAGTTCCTATTGTGTTTTTGGAACATCAGGGTTCATTTTTATGCTTTGCTGTTTTGGAACATCACAAAGCATCTCTCTTTATTTTTTATTTTTCTCCTTTTCTTTTTTTCTCTGTTAAATGTTTTCTGACAATGCCTTAGTAATAATTTATCGGTGTTGATAGAACAAGCTAGAAATGAAACAATAGTGGAAATGGGAAGGAATAATGGTGGAGCACTCAAACCAGGTTGTAAATTTGTATCGTGGACCAATCATTTCTATAAAATCAATGTTGTTTTTCCTTATGGTTTGGCCAGGCTGAGAAAGGTTCAAGTATATCTAGATATTATAAGAAACCAATGTTTTGAATTCTGTTTTGATGATCATTTCGATTTAAGTATTGAAATGAAATACTTTTGAAATTAATATATATTATATATAAATATTTATTTGTACATATAAACTAACAACTAATAAAAATAAATACATATATATATGTATGTGTATATATACAGATGAATTGAAAATTTATAAGATGACTTGAAAATTTATAAAATGAAAATAGATTGAAAAAAAATACAAACTTTATTAGAGAAAAAAAATGAAAGAATAGATAAGTTAATAATAATAATATTTAAAAGAAAAAGAATGGGGAGACATTTAAAGATATAAAAAAATTAAAATTAAAATTATATAAATATGTTTTATATTTTAGAAATAATTAAATATCAAAACGGATAGAAACCGAAATGCCAATTTCAGCTAAAATGGACCACAAGGGGCTGAAATGCCATTTTGGCCGAAATTTGGAGCAAAATAGAATAAGGAAATATGATATACCAGATACCATATTGAAACGAGAAATTCTAATTGAAACGGAACAAGATTCAAAACTAACTTCATGAACTTTCAATGGAACATGAATGGAGCATGATATACCAATGACACACATCTCACCCTCGGAGCTGGTTATGGTGGTGACGGAGGCAATAGGAGATGCCGTTTTGGAGGTGCTTGGAGGAGAAAAGCCTGGATGAATCAACAAGTGTTTGATAATGTTCTGCAACATGTGGGGAAAATGATAAAGCCCAATTGGCTGAGCGTTCCGCGAGAGGAGGTTGGGGGAAAGGAAAAGTAAGGTATCAAAACGATTGAAGGAAGAACATGTTTGATTGATGTTCCCGGTTGAAAATAATGAAATCATCGTCATGAAAAACTCTCTAGTTCGAAACAAAAGCAATTTTGCCGTTTCTTCCCTCATAGCGATATTGCCTTCATCAAACATGAAACCACACTCGAATAAGTTCAATTAAATACAAAGTGAGATGTTTTCACCTTGGTCCAACATGACAAAACAAACCAACAGGAACCTCATTTACCCAAAGAAAAAGGAGGAATTCTTAAATCAGAATTGAACAGGATTTTCCATTCCAAACAAAAAATAAAATGAAGAATTGAACTGAGTCAAACAAAAGAAGCATTTACCAATTTTCAATTGTGGTCCGTGGAACGCTGTCTCTCGTGACAGAACACAAGCAAGCTAACACAATTCTGGGAACTCATGGTGCAAATATAGCTGTCAATCCTAAAATTTCCGTGGAACCATAATGGTTCTAAACACAATTCTGCAGTAATTACAAGGCCTCGAACATATTCGGCAGTAATTACAGATGAAGCCGTGAGTATCAAGCATCAACAGCGAAGCAATAGACCTTGATCACACGAGAGACTCGAGCCATCAATTAATCCCTAAGCAAATTCACAACCTGCAAGTCCCTGGGTTCACAGATGTCATTCCCTTCTCATAAAACCAGCCATCAATTGGCCAACAGGAACAAGAAACTAGATTTGTACAGTGCTCTAACATGCACAAATTGATCGGAGGCGATTCCCTTCACCATCATGCCGCAAATTATCACTCTTTTTCAGAGGAAGTAGAAACAGAAGTAACTCTGAATTTGTCCATCAATTTGAACAGAGCTTATTACTTCAAAACTGTTTACTTCCCAGAGTCTGGCGAAGTTATCTTCAACGAAGAAGGTATATACAAAAACTCCTTCCATAGTTAAAGAAGCCTTAAGGACTCTGAACATCAGCGCTGTTCACTCATGCAATTCTAAAAAATTCACCAGGTTCCCTACATATGTCGAACCTGCTTATGTATTTGACACCCATGTCTCCCACCAACACGGCATCAAGTTGAACAGAAGCAACTGGATTCCACATGATCCACTATGATACATTAAAGATCCATACTAATAAAAACGGGAATTAACACTTCACTGAGCCAAAAAAATAAAGGACACATAACGCTTACCACACAAACCTTCACATCTAAATCATCTTCATCATATGAACATGGGACAAAACTATAACAGTTAGACAAGAGCAGGGAAAATATAGAGATCTACCTCAATTTGAAGTCGGTTTTATGATGCGGTCACAGTTGCAGCTGTGGGTGATTTCAGCAAGGCTCAATCCTCCCACATTGCAGCCACAGTTTTCTTTGCATATGAAGTAACCAGAGAGACAATAGCTCTCGCTTCCAAACTCTGATTCGTTGAATGGAGAAAAAGGAAGGGACTAAATATGCTAACAAAACAAAAAGTATCAGTTCAGATTACATATTGACAGCTGTCCGTCAACCCAAATAATTTATATTATGTCAATGGAACAACTGACATTAAATGCCCACACTCCTTAGAACAAAGATTCCAACAGTTCTCTCTACGGGTAGTTTTTCCTCCTCTCTAAGCAGGATTTTTTGGTAGACAAACAAAATAGAAGAGGTTGCATCACCAAACAGGAAATTTCCACAGGACTGTTCTTGTTTTGATAAGTATTTCCACAGAAGAGTGTAAAAACCAATCAATAAAACATGACAATCGCCTTCAATTATTCTGCTTTGCTTCCTCATGATACTTCTCCAAATCAGCATCGAGATCTTCTTGAGATAACTTTTCACCACGACCTCTTCCCCGTCCACGTCCACGACCCCTTCCAAAACCACGGCCACCTCCGCCACCACGTGGCCGTCCAAGTGCTGCACCAGCCCTACCTTGCCCACTGCTCATTAACCAAATTGAACACATTAATCAGGGCAGCGATATCATATCATTTCCATCAGCACCACAACACATACTTCTGATAAGTTTTATTTTTTATTTTAGTAGCGCAACACATATACTAGCATCAGACATTCACCATTGTTTAAGGGTAGATTAACCATTATAAAATAAAGTTAAAAAAGAGTGGGGGGAGAGAACAACTCATGAAGGCCACAGAAAATATTTAATAACTAGTCAACTGGGGGAATAACTAAAGTAGAATAGTTAAGAGGTCTAGTTACAGTAAGATTAGTAATCATTTTTCTTTATTGGAAAAGTGGTAATAAAATGGTAGAAGACAAGTAATGAGAAATCAATAACCACTATCCAGATGAAAACCTTTCTTTTCCTCCGTTGGATTAATAATCACGAACGGAAAGAGAACTTTTGTCTTCAAACCCTTTTTTAATCTTAATGTAAAAATGAGTGGGTTTATTGTGGTAATAAAGAATACAATAGGTCTTTCTTGCATGTGACAGGTTAGGATATGTCAATAATATAATATAAAGTAAAATGATGAGGTAGCTAAATAAAATACACAGAGGATGCTTAAAAAATTCTGTGTAATAGATTGCTTTGCAGTTGATCAACAACAGTTTAACATAATCACCTCTAAACTTCCTACATCTCCCATCAAGTTGGTACATAATTAAGCAAAATGCAGTGTCACTACAAAAACCATGTGCACACCAAAAACAGAATTGAAATCATGCATACATAAAAAATTAATGGTATGACTGAAAAGCTAATGTCATAATCATTGTTCAGCACCGTCAGCCAGATAGTCCTGTTTTCAATCCAATTAACTCGAGAACAATGCACCCTTTATGCAAAAAAGAAAATTTAACTATCGCTGGAACTCTAACTGAGAGTGCCAAAGAGTTGTTTTCTCCTTCTAAGTAACATGGAACAAATGGTGAGAAAGCATAATTGAAGTACTAGGGGAAATGCTAAAGATGTATAAAAAACAATAAATATCACAAACAAGCAGCTAGGCTACAATTATAGCAAACATGATAATCATGATAGCAGATATACCATCCAAAGTATATTAAAAAAAAAAAGAGAGAGAACAAAATATGAGAACAGAAGTAGACAGATGTGTTTCAGATCGTGCATACCCTCTTGGGATTGCATTTGGAATTCCAAAAGTGCCATTAGTTGCTGGAGGTGCACCAGGTGCTGCAATGTTTGTTCCCACGATCTCCAACTTCATTGGTTTCCCGTCAAGCTGCACATTGTTGTATCTCTTGACAGCAGCAACAGCATCTGCTCTTCTGGAGAAAACTACTTCGGCTGTTCCCTGAGAAAAATAATTTTTCTAAACTACAGCAGGACAGAAAGAATTCGTCAGAATGACATGCCAGACTTGACCCATTACCTTTGATCTCCCACTCCTGTCATAATGGATTGAATAACGTTTGAGGTCACCAACTTCGGCAAATAGTTCCTGCACACAATTGATTAAGATTAAAAACAGAACGTAATTCTGATAACCTCATATTTATTCAGGGAAAAAATATGGCATTTATTATAAGAATGCATCTCCAGGTTCTACAAAAAACAAACATACAAGTACCACAAAGAATTAACATTCAGAGATCAAAATAATTTCATAGGTAGCCAAACAATACACAGAAAGTTGAAACATGAACTTGGAAAAAACAAGATTAAAATAATCACAAAAAATTGCTCTTATATGCAGGAAGCACGAGTATTTTAGGACATCATACAAATAAAATTTGGCATCCTCCTTGCAAGCAAAATCATGTTAGTAAAGGTACTGATCTCTAACATGTATAATGTGCAACAGAATGGGGCTCCAACAATCTAAACAAAAAAAAAAATGAAGTTTCCAGCCAATCCATCTAAAGTAAAAAAGCATGGTCTAATGTTGTGTTTCTGAATGAGCTTAGAAGTTTCTTTTTCCATACTTTATTTCTTGGGGCATTCTGCCAGTGTTTTTAATCCAACTAATCCTTCTAGATTATGTGAATTTTTTTTGTATCACTTTCTAGCTCCTAACTTATAACTAGGTGTTCTCTTATGTATACCTCCTGGGTACTTGGGCTATGCCCATTTACTTGTTTTGATTAAATTTCATATTAATTATCAAAAATATATAAAAGATGGCAATCCCCATCCTCGCCCTATGTTTCCAGAAAAAAAGATGGCAATACTAGTACGCTTTCCAAAGAAGCCAAACTTATACTAAAACCTATGATTGTAGGCAATGATCACCATCAAATGAGAAAAATGTTAAACATCAGAACAACGCCATCAAACTACAGTTAAGAATATACTATCAACTAGGTCTTATTTTTTTCAAAAAAAAAAAAAAGATTATACTATCAACTATTAAGCACAGGATAAACAAAAGTCCCATGGAGCGAATCTCAAGTAACAAAAACACAAGTTGTTGGACAAAATTTTTTTTTAAATGAAGCCCCATACTACAGGGAGGAAAAAAAATTTATACAAACATTGCGACAATTTAGAAATTGGTAAAATGAAGCCCCATACGACAGGGAGGAAAAAAAGCGTAATTTACCGTTTTTCTAGCCTAAACAAATCGAGCAGGCAAGGCTAAGAAAGATTCAAAATTAAGGCACATACACGACAGATTTACCACCAAAAATAAATTAGAAAAAGTACCTTAATGTCTTCGTTCGAAACACCGTAATCAAGATTGGATATGTATAGCTTGGTCCCGGTCTCTATAGCAGAGGCCCGCCCCAAATTCTCTTCCATAAACAAGTCGTGCTGCCATGTCGTTTCCGGCGCCTATTTTCACAACAACCAGAAGAAACAACATTGAGAACAACTCGAAACAAATAGGCTAATTAAAAAATGATTATATTTTACGAAAAAGTGAAGGGCTTACGAGAAAGCACTAACAAACGAAAGGGAGAGGCGAAAGTATGAGAAAATAGAGATACAGAGAACAGATCGGAAACCTAAATCACCTGAGGGGGCGCATAAGGAGCCGTACGGTTGGCGGCGCGGTTGGTGAAGCGGCGAGCGGGTCCGGGTCCAGTACCGGAGGCTCGATTACGGCCCCTGGCGCCGGATCCGGACTGCTTGTTGGTCTTGATGATGTCATCGAGGGCCATGTCCAAAGCGGCCGACATTTTTGTAGAGAGAGATGCAGAAACCCTAACGAGCTAGAGGGAGAACTCAGAGAAGGGGCCGATAGATTGGGGAGGAGGAGCTATGAGCTTATGAGTCAAGGGAGACAGAATCGATATGAGTTCGAAAGTATTGGTTTTTTACTATTAGTTAAACTTTTAAGAAAACTCGAACAAAACGGTGTCGTGGTGTAGTTGGTTATCACGTCAGTCTAACACACTGAAGGTCTCCGGTTCGAACCCGGGCGACGCCATTCTATCTTTTTTATTTCTTTTCCTATTCACAACCGATGTACCAGCAAACAAGAACTGCTATAGCTTTTTATTCACTAACTATTAGAGCATTCATAATTGACTAATCAAAATAATAACTAAGAGATATTAAAATAATATTGCAATAGTCTCAATAAATGGCTAATCAAAACAATTTTTTTTTTCTTTTAGCTCAACAAATAAAGCTATTTGTAAGTACTATCCAAATTATTTTTTGGGATTAAAATATTCATTCTTTCTACTTGTTTCCTCTCCCGCGCTAGAATAAACACTTTTCATTTTCATTTTCATTTTCATTTTCATTTTCATTTTCGCATTCGGTTGGATTTTCACAAAATATCATTTAAGTTCAATATCATTTTCGTTATATAACCATTAAAAAATATAATTTTTGGAGAAATATAGTCGTTAAAAAAATGTCCATTAAAAAATATGACCGTTAAAAAAATTTATCCGTTAAGAATAATTTGAACGTTAAAAAATTAATATGTATTTTATAATAACAAATCAATATTCAAATTATAATTGGAATTAAAATAAATGAAAAGTTGAAAATTAATATTTTAATAAAATAGCTATTAATTTGTTGAGTCTGATATTTGATGTAATAAAAAGTGGCTAGCCAAAATTTGTAAAAGTAGAATTTCTAACCAAGTTTTGATTAAACAATAGTTAGATTATTATGAATGCTCTTACTACTTCAATTTTAATGACTTGGAATTGTATTGTGCATTTTTTTTTTCTTTTTGTAATCATCAAGATATTCTAAGAAAAATTATCTTCCACTCAACACCATGCATTCAAAGAAAATTGAAAAAGGACAGAGAGGTTTGGACATGTTCTACACATGAGACAAATCTTGAAAGTTAAAACCAAAATTTCAACCATGTCGCATGAAAAACCACAACATGACCATCGATCTATTGGCAACAATTCTCAATAAAAATGCTTTTCTAAAAAAAAAGACTTAACATTTTCATATTAATCTCAATTAAAGTAAGTTTCAAAAGAATATCAATATTATAGATTCCTCAACTCTTAGGAAGGTGGCAGATTATCTATGAAAGATATCAAGAAAAGAAGAGAAGGTAGAGATGGAGACCGAGATAAAGATGAAGGAGAATATGATCTCAAGTTTGTTGCTCCCACAGATCAAGGCTTGTCGGCAATGGAGCTAGAAGCTCTAGCCACCTTTCTTATGCCTCTGGTGCATTCCTTGGAGAGAGCCCATGAAGAGGGGCAACAAGCTAGAACAAGTGGGGTTGAAGGGCTTCTCACCTTATGTCTCGGCACCTAGGAAGTTTTTTGTTTTTAGTATGGGTTGTTGATTTACACATCTTTATCTTTGTCATGACGTTTTTGGCTTAGTTGCAATTTGTTTTCCATGTATGGCTCATATCTTAGTGGCTCTTCATGTTTTGTAGGGCATGGATGATCGCGCCCATTGGAAGCGAAGGTATGTGCTAGACAAATGCTTGGGTTTTCCGCCAAGAAAAAAAGAGTCAGCTACTAGCAGAGAAGATTGAGGTTAAGTGTTACTTGAAGTAGGCTAATGGGCAGATCCATTCCTTAGAAGCCAACCTCAAGCCCCTCCACAACAATCATGGTTATTGTGTCCCAAAACATTCATGAACTAACATGAAACCTCACTAAGTGTGAAGGCGTTAAGACCCAACCACCTCAAGTAATAAATGAGATTACAAGCGAGCCACACCAACCCCATACTTGTATCCAAGGGCCCAGTCCCTTATAGCCTTGGCAGCAACTAGCCGTGGATGCAAAGCAACTAGCTCGCCATTTGTAGCAGCCAATTTTGACTCCAAGTCTAGCAACTGCGTCTTCTGATCCTTCACTTTCGTATCTAAGTCGGCTGGATCTTTGCAGACGAACTTGAAATCGACCTCAAAGGAGTGGGTGTGCACAACAACTTGCTCCAAGTAATACTTCACCTTAGTCTTCTCGACTATTAGCCGACTCATTTCTTTCTTGGTTAAAAATCAAAACATTCGCAAAGAAAACACCTTCGCTTCCAATGGGCGCGATCACTCATGATCCAAGCCACCAAGTCATCCACGCCTTGCAAAACATGAAGGCCCACTAAGATATAAGTCATACATGAAAAATAAATCACAATTAATCTAGAAACCTCATTCCAAAGATAAAGACTTGTAAAGCAACAAACTCATACCGAAGATAAAAAAATTTCGTAGATGTTGAGATATCTCTGCCACTACTCCATATGAGGGAGGGGGATGTAGATGAGAAGGCCTTTTGATTCCAGTATTCTAGCTTGTGTTCCTCTTCATGGGTTATCTCTAAGGAATGCACTAAAGGCATAGGACTAGGGCTGTAAATGAACTAGTCTACTTGACAACCTCCTCGATACTTGTTCAGTTAAACTCGAATCAAACTCGACTCGTGAAAAAAAAAAAAAAAACTTGTTCGTGGAAGTAGATATCCGTTCGATTAGTAAATGACACATACCTGACAAAACTTGACTCGACTCGGCTAAGACTCGCTCGTTTATACTCGAATCGACTCGTTAGCTCGATTCAATTAAAGTTTATTTATATATTGATAAATATATACATATATGTGTTACATATACGTATTGATAATAATATAAATATAGCATTTTTATAATTAAATGTGTAATCTAATTACTTATATTTATATAATGAATATATTTTATAATTTATACAATAATTAGTTTATAAAATTTAATACTTTCATATGTTAATACGTGAAAACATGTATGAAATACATCAATGCTATCATATTATGTGTATTTATTAATAATATATGTAAACATATAACATATTTTTATTATGAATAAATATCAACTAATTGAATACTAAACATTAATTTTTTATTTGATTTTTATTTTTCTATTTATGTAATTTTAAATTTTATTAAAAAAAATGAAGTTAGAATATTTTGAGTCGAGTTGAGCTCGATTCGATTACAGCCTTACATAGGACTAGTGGTTGGAACTTCTAGCTCAAGTGTCGACGTGCCCTTGGTTTGTGGGGGTCACAAACTCGAGACCACCTTCTCCCTCATCTTCATATTAGTCTTCATCTCCACCTTCCTCTACATCTTCCTTAGACGATTCGCCCCCTCCTTGGGAGTTTAGGAATCTACATCACCACCAAATGAAAAGGGGAAATGGGAGGGAATATAAGCTCTTTCTTCCTCTATAGGTGAGGTCTCATCCTCAGAGTAAAGCCTTATTCTCCACAATCATCAAGGTTACCGCCAACAACATTATCCTGGGCACTACCAGTAATAAGAATCACAACTTCAAGCCCTGTAACCCTAGTCACGCCCATAAAGAATGTATCGTATGTGTCAACGTTGGAAAGAAAAGAGAAGGAAACTCAAAAGGAGGTGTACCAATTAAGTCAGACCCCTTAGGGGGAGATTGAAGTAAAATGTCGTCACCAAGTCAACACGGGTTGACCTATGAGCCCATAAAGGTCATTGAGCTAGGTGTTGTAGGCTGCAACACCCATACAGGAGAAGTAAAGGGCGTCTCACTCCCAAAGTTGGGACAACACCAAATATTACCACCCCTTCTGTTTCCACCTATGCCCCCATGTCGGGCTCAACAGTCATGCCCTCGACGTCTCTTGTATGTCGAAAGCATTTTTTGAAAGTCTTAGAAGGTGGGGGAAGCACACCTATTTCCTAGAGACATCACGACTTTTAATTTATACCCTTTAACTTAGGAGTGATTAGGCACCACAAGGAATCTATCAATGTTGGCGGGGGTTAAGAGTTTTTAGGTCCATAGGGCACCCTTATTCAATTAAGGACTATATTGATATGAGAACGTCCTCTATCAGTCAAGTCTAACAAAATACTTCTATCATCAGGGACTTTACCCCAATTTGGCTGGATGAAGAAGACTTGGATTTGCATTTCAAGGGCGAAAAATTTTCAACCTCCATCAAAAATAAAGAAAAACTTTTTTGCCATTGTTTGGCATTAGAATAGCAGCCTTTGAATGACGCCAAGTGTTGTAAATGAACACGAAATCTATAAATGTTACCTAAAAATCCCTTCCTAGAATAAAATGACAAGAACTCTCGAGCAATCAGATTTGGTTATACTTCCGCCAAAGGTTCGAAGATCATGCGGAACACCACGTACGAACACAAAAGCACATGACATATATGCGAATGAAGTTGAGCAGGAGCAAATTGGAGGAAATCTAGTACATCATGAACAGGGAAGTTGAATGGGAGGCACAAGCCATTTGTTAGGGTGCAAACTGGGAGAGCAACAATCCCTGAAAAGCCTTCCTCGTCAACGAAACCTTCGAAAGAAAGAGTAATGACCATGATATTAGGGATGCAATACGTGGTCCCTGGCTTCGTCAAATCTCATTCAATAAGTGTAAAGCGCCATGTGAACCCCTCAAAGAAAAGGGTTTTGGCTGTCAAAAGATTCTAGTGCAAAATGAAAAGAAACCTTCGCCAGAGCTTGGGAGAAGATTGACTAGTGAGCAGGGGAAAAGCCACGATGAGCAATCGTTGTGTATTAGAAGGAGACAAGTATTTTTATTTTTTGAAAATAGAGGTTCAGGAAGGAAGGGAAGCTATACAGAGAAATCTTGCAAGAAGACGAAAAAGAACTTGAAGAAGATGAAAGAAGGGAAGTACCATGTGAAAATGAAAGAGAAAGGAAGGTAATGCTGAAAAGATTCTTGAGAAGTCGAAAGGGTGAGAGCACCATCTGTTAATTTTTTTGAATAAAGGAAAATAAAAATGTGAAAACAGTTATGGATGACATGAGCCACGTCTTTGATACAATAGGAAGTTAAATCTTCCTAGACTCACACCTTTAATATAGACCCTCAACAGGATAAAAGGGAGAACAATTTCAATGGTTATTGACCTGCACCAAACTTGCGAGGTAAAGTGACAATATGAATTAATTTTTCATGTACAAGTATAAAAAAAAAATAACAGGATAACTAGAAGGAATATTTAGACTCAAAAAAGAACAAGCCTAAGGTCGAGTCCTTGAAGATTGAAGTTGACTTATCGCCCCAAGAGCCCATGACAAATGTTAGATGATATGATTAATAGACAACACCTCCAACAGATCAGAGAAGCTATCATATTTGCTTGTTCATGATTATCCAAGATAAACTTGAGCCGGTAGTTATCAACACTTCATACTCTTGTAAGTAACAACAAAAGGTAGCATATTTTTATTCATTTACATACTTATATTAAGATCGGCCACTTCTCTCTAATTTAGGTATCTGAGGTCTATTGGACATTTCGTATCGCTCTCTCACTTATTGTATATCATCTTTATAATTGGTGGTGCGAAACATGTCCTTTATAATTACAACATTTTTATTATTATTTTTTTTTGCCCTCATTTCTTTCGAAATACACCTGCACCTAAATGAGTGTTCAAAACAAATCATAAAGCGATCTCCATGAGACTTTAATTATATCATAACTACTAGATTTAACACAAATCATTTCCATATTAAAAATGGTGCGCCAATTGCCAAAACTCGACCTCTACGTTTATAAGAGGTGGCTTTAATTTCACGTACGGCACACCCTTGATTCCTCCCTTGCCCAATTGCTCCAAAAGCACGATGTTCTGATCATAAAAACTTGCCTAGAAGTTAGGAAAGAGAGAACAAAAAATTTGACAAACTAAACCCCAAGTTTTTGTACGTTCTGTTTATGTGCGAGTAATGATAGGGTCCAATGCAAACATGTGTCCTGGCACAAGACAAGAACAAGGATCTCTACATCTGGCGCGCTGTCACATCCTCAGGACCTCACAACAACATGACATTTGCCGGATCTCCTGCCCTCAAACCAGACAGCCTGATCCCACAAAGCCATATAACTGCAAAAATCTCTAAACAAGCAGAGCACGAATATGTAAAATTAAAAATAACATGATGAACCACATCATTTTTCTTCTTTTTTTTTTTTTAAATTCCTCAGAAACTGCATAATAACGAATGAACAAGGATATGATGATCCAGTCTCTTTCGAATCATTTTCATCAAACTCTGATCTTAACTCTCCCACAAACCCAAAGACCGAACCATGCAGGCCGAACAAGCCACAACAAGAGCTGCAAACACGGTCGGAAGGAAAAAATCCAACTTGGATCTCCTAACCATGTGAGCCGGAAAGCACATTACCTCCATCGGATTATCCAAAGGAATCCTCACGAACCCGTCCGCATGACACGTTTTTGAGAACGAGGAAGACCGAGATATGGCCGACACAAAAGCGATCTCCGGCGCGAACGATGCCACGGCCACGGTTAACGTCAAGAGAACCGTCCACGTTGCCGCGCATATCAGCAGCGGCCACCGCGACGTGACTTGGTGAAAGAGAGTGTGAAAGAAAACGATAAACATGATAATGGGGTTTCGAATTAGGTGGTTTATCTTGTTGGGATGAGAACGTGAAATGAACCAGTACTTTTTGTGAATCTGGTTTTTGCAGTTTTTCTGGGACAGAACAGAGAGATTTGAAAAGCATGGAGAGGCACGTTTAGATATAAGTAACTTCTTTATGGCCGTGAGAACTGAGATAGAATAACAAGAATGCCCTTCTTTATTAACTTCTAAAATTATTTAAAATATATTTATAGAGATATAGCCCACTTTAAGAACCTATTGGAGATTGCATTTTTAACCTTAAAAAATACTTTTAAATAATATTTTAATATTTTTAAAAAATAAATAAGATATTTGATAACTTTATAAAAAATATTCTAATTAATTAAAAAAAAGTTAAAATTAATTTTTTTTTTAAAATATTAAATTAAAACTTTTATAAAAAAAATCGTGCAGAAAATTGCATATTTAAAAAAAATATTATAATTATTTTTAAAAATATTTTAAATATTTATTTATCAAACATAAATAATTTTTAAAATATAAAATTTATTATTTAAGTTATAAGTGATGATCCAGTGTCCACCATGCTGCATGATACATACGTGACGAGTTCGGTAGAGGGGGAAGTTTATTGTGAAGTCTTATTAATTAATCAAAAATGATTGGGAGCATCCACACTCATCACACTCACTCTCACATGAACAGTACACGTGTACTGTTCATGTGAGAGTGAGTGTGATGAGTGTGGATGCTCTCTAGCATTACTCTTAATTAATAGCACGTCTTCATTGTTTTTTTTTTTTTGTCCTTTTTTTCTTTTCTCAGCAATTTAATTAACATGGATAATGCAATTACAAATAACGGTTTTTTCCTCCTTGTGAGAATACGCATAAGACTATTACCACAAGCAGACATTTGTAAGAAAAGACCAAACTGCAACACTTGTCGTTACAATGATTTATTAGAAGGGCTGATTTCTTCAGCCAGCTTAAGATCGGTCAGATACAAGAGCTGTTTTCTTAAAAAAAAAATTATTATTATTATTTTTTTTTTTATGTATATTCAGTATTTATTCATTTTTTTTTAAGTAATTATGCTGTTTTTGCATCGACTGTAATTATTATTTTTTTAAGAAAAATATGAGAAAATCGTGACTGCAGCCAATCCAATTTCATTGTAAACCAAACTTGAAAGTTGAAATTCCATATTCGAGTACCTCACCAGAAGTTTGTGTTACTCGTCCAATGATTCACGTACATCCACCACCGGGAGAAGACTGGTTTTTTTCTTGTTTCTTCTTTTGTTCCACAATGTAAAGCAATGAAATACATTCTTTTCGTCTGATAGTGTTACTTCACATTAAGAACCAAAGAAAAACGCCACTCTTTGCCAGCCTCCATTTAAACGAACTGAAGTGTTTGCCCATGTGATATCAAGAAGGAGCCTTTATAGACATTATGGAATTCGATTCAAGAACGTCAAGGGAAGATGCTCGAGAGAGAGCGAAAAAGTGCACTCTTGCAAAAAGATATTAAAATAGCTAAACTTCACCCAAAAAATAAAGGATAACCAAATAAATAGTTTGGTAGGAAGAGAAGCCATATCATGAAAAGTAAGGAAAAACTACACGTAACAATCGAGGATTCAGAAAACTATATATCCATCAATTACCAGGCTTCCTTCAAAGAGAATGGATTTCATTACAATTCTGATATGATACCGGATTTCATTTCAGACCCGGCCCACAAAATAGAAATGATCCTAAATTGAAGTGCCGACAAGAAAAACATACCAGAGTCCACAAGAATGCACATTTTAAGCCATTTATCGGATTTTGCTTTACCGCAAACTCCCCTACTTTAAAGGTCTCTCAACGGACCCACTATTTTGGCATTTTGGGTCTCAAATCAATTAGCTTGAATGAGTTATTCCATTTCTCTTCACACCAATTGGGGAGCGTTGACTTCGATGTTCAATCAAGGAATCAAACTTCCAAGCATTGCAGATTCCTTTCCTCCATCCCCCTCCTATACAGGAAAGGAGGCTTTACCAAACCAGCAAACCATTCATTAATAGTACAAAAAGCATGCTTCACATATCATGTTCTTTGGAGCTGTAGAATCAATTAATAAAACAATACCGCATTGAACCATCCAAAATATGAACACCTAGCGATAGGACCGTTCACCTGAACCTACCTGGTCTGTAAGAGTTGTTCTGACCCGACCCGATTTTTCTTATTCCATTTGGCCGATACCCGATAGGTCGCTTACCCAACTTGATTTGTTTTCACAACTCGCAGTTATTCCAACCTGTTTAGACACCACCTACGATATTACATCGCCTCCCCCTCCACTTCTTCTTTTCCTTTTCGGTTATCGGGTACTATTTGTTTCCGATTTCACATCTAACGAGAGGGGTAATCTCGAGTCCAAACGGGTCAAAAAGGCGACTAAACCGGGGTGAGCGATTAATTTGAACAGCCCTGCCTAGGAACTCAAATTCTGTTTGCATTCCATTCGTAGAATAAAACCTAATCTAACTACAATCAAAGACATAACCGCAAGCCAATTTAATGCCATTTTGGGATACTCGAATGATCATCAATTCATCATTCTTAGAAACCCCGAGGCGAACTCAAACAAAAAGGTTTCACATTGACATCAAGAGAAGAGTTACGACAAATAACTCGAGGATAACCAAATAAATAGTTCGGAAGAAAGAGAAGCCATATCATGAAAAGTAAGGAAAAACTACACGCAACAATCAAGGATTCAGACAACAATATATCCATCCATCATCCTACCAGGCTTCAAGAGAATGGATTTCAATACAATTCTGATATGATACCAGATTTCATTTCAGATCCACAAGATAGAAATGATCCACACCACACACCATAATCCACACACCTAAAAAAAAAACACCATAATTTACACTCAGCCAGGAGCATCAAGCATATTATGTCTAAAACTGAATACACACATCAAGTATTCAGTTCTAAAACCCAATTTCAATCCGTAAATTGCATCAACCTTTGTCATTAGAACTGAACACACAGCCAGGAGCATCAAGCACGTTATTGTCCACCGCAAACTCCCCTGATTTAAAGGTCTCTCAACAGATCCCACTGTCTTGGCCTTTTGGGTCTCCAATCAATTAGCTTGAATGAGTTATTCAATTTCTCTTCACACCAATGAGGGAGACTTGACTTCGATGTTCAATGAGGTAATCAAACTTCCAAGCATTGCAGATTCCTTTCCCCCATCCCCTCCCATACTGGAAAGGAGGTTTAACCAAACCAATAAACCATTGATTAATCGTACAAAAAAACATGCTTCATATTATGTTCTCTGCTCCAAATTAGAACATGAGAGATGTGGAACCAATTAATAAAATTATAGAACATTATCGCATTGAACAGTCTGAAATACGAAGTATGAACACCTACAAACCCAAATTCGGTTGCATTCCATTAGTAGAATAAAACCTAATCTAACTACAATCAAAGACGTAATCGCAAGCCAATTTAACGCCATTTTGGGATACCCAGCAGATAATCAATTCATCATTCTTAGAAACCCCAACGCCAACATCGAAACATGTTTTCCGAAAGATTAACAAAACCCAAAATCAAACAAAAAGGTTTCACATCGACTAAAAGCAAAAGAAGAGTAACATAAATAACTCGAGAGATAACTCCTTCGCGTGAAACAAACGCATTACTGTGACAGCGTTAACCATACAAGCAAATACGGATAAAGCTTGTTAACATAGACGGGTTCAAACTCAACAGACAGATGAGATAGCACCTGCTCAGTATCATCTTTCTCGATAGATCTTTTACACATACACGAAGAAACATAGAGTGAAAACCAATAGAACGCAAGCGAATCTAACTTCTCTCTGAAGTTACGCCAAAAAAGAGAAACTTTTATCTTGGCATAAACTATGAAGAAGTAAAACTAATGAAGAAAAATATCAATTACGTCAAAATATTTTTCCATTCCGTCTCAAAGCATATAGGTACTTACATTAAACGTGCATCTACTACTTAAAATCAAAAGACAGAATAAGGATACTGATATAGAGAATAACACAAACCCTAACCCTAGTTTTTTCCCCAATTTCTTCACAAACCCTAGCCCTGCAAGCGTACAATTTAAGAGCTGGTGAACTTGGTGACTGCCTTTGTCCCCTCGGAAACGGCGTGCTTAGCCAACTCACCAGGCAACACAAGACGCACGGCAGTCTGGATTTCCCGGGAGGTGATGGTAGGCTTCTTGTTGTACCTCGCGAGACGGGAAGCCTCCTGAGCAAGCTTCTCGAAAATGTCGTTGATGAAGCTGTTCATGATCCCCATGGCCTTGCTGGAGATCCCAATATCAGGGTGGACCTGCTTCAACACCTTGAAAATGTAGATCTTGTATGTCTCCACGCTCTTCTTCGTCCGCTTCTTCTTCTTGTCGCCGGCAACGGCTCCGCCTTCCTTCGGGAGCTTCTTTCCGGCCTTGGGCTTCTTCTCCGCAGGAGCCTTCTCTGCCACCGTGGACTTCTTCTCCTCGGCAGGCTTCTTCTCGGCTGGCTTCTTGTCAGCTTTGGGGGCCATTGGAATTTTCTTTTCTCGGTAGACAAACGCAAACAGAGACGCTAAAGCGAGAGAGGGTACGAGTCGGTTTAGAATCTATAGCTTATCCTCGAGATGGAAATGAATTGTAGTTGGTATTTCGTATTTATAAACATGTGAGGTCGGCTTTGATTGGAGAATGGGAGACGCCACAGATCACTGACATGGCAACATGTGGGATGTTGATCCGGAGGAGTTTGAAGTTTAAATCGACGGCAGTAATGAGATATTGAACCGGTCTTTGGTTTATTTTATTTCGACGAAATTGAATGGAGGGGGAGGAACAGGAGATAAAATCATAGATGAGATGGCATTTACATATATAAAAGAAAATAAATAAGCAAGCAACTAATGAAAAAGTTTAAAGCTTTCGTTGGAATTCTAATTCGTATTATTCCATTTTACCTTATTTTATCTCATTTTAATCTTATTATTATAATTTTTATAAATATTTATATAAAATATAATAAATAATATACTTTTTTATTTTAAAATAATAATAATATCAAAAAATAATATTTTATTTAATTTAATTTTTTTTTTTTATCTAAACTCATTATATCTTATTACATCTGGTCTATATAAACGAAGCCTAAAATCAATCAAAAGATAAATCAATCGATCGTCAATAAAATATGATTTAGTAATAAGTTAAGCACATCATCGCTATATCATTTAAATAATTAGATTTATTTGTAAATTTTATATTTTTAAATTTATCTTTTAAATGAAATTATATCATATTAATACTTACTAAATACGCTTTACTCCTGAATTGAGAATAGAATTATATATATTATTTGATTAAGAAAAATATTTCATTCCTAATGAATAAGCCATATTCAAAGAAGTACATTCCACAATGACATCTAATAATACTCTAAAAAGAATAATATATGGACATTGATGCCACCATTGTTTGTCTTACACTAGCCTGACATGTACAAGTGAGTGAGTTGTCTCACTAGCCTGGCTATGAACATCGAGCACTTCATAATCTGCAAACCTATAAAGAAGGAGCTAAATTTATGCGATCAAAAGCCTCTGCCGTTACAATTTGATCAAATATAATATTTATTTTTTAATATTAAAACAAAAATATTTTTAAAAAATAACTTTTAATCAATTCAATAAAAATACACTTAAAAATTAGATTATCTGTATCCTGTAACTTTAATAATAGTTAAAGAATCCCTTCTAAAATCAAAAAATATCTAAAATATGAGAAAGAAATACTCTAATCATTCAGTAATTATATAAAAATAAATTCACGAATTGATATAATTATGTTCTAAATATATGAGAGAGAAATACTCTAATTATAAGTAATTATATAAAAATAATCTTACAAATTGATGTAATTTATTAATTTGTATACTTACTTTATTATAAATCAGATTTGATTAATTATATAAAATCACGTCAATTTATAAAATTATTTTTATACGATTCATTTATAATTGTAGCACTCCTCCATTTATAACCATTTATAAACCACTTAATGCAATCATAACTTTTAAAGTGTCCACCTCAAGCACGCTTGTTTCCTTTTTACACGAAACTAATAAAATTTCGCCTTTAGAATTTTGCAACTTATCATGCTTAACACCACAAACCACATTAGGCGAAGAGATCGAAAGAGAATACAGAAAAACATTACATTTGGGTTAGAATTATTATTAACCTAGAGTGCATTGAGGAATCTACTACAATTGACATTCTACATGAATTTAGTGGTCAATGCATGTATTACCCACGCTATGAATAAGCAATGGCGACACCATAGGCTCTCTTGGAAAACATTAACCGGACCTAAATATATATATATATAGATATATATATATATATATATATATACTAGACAAACATAGCGTGTGTTAAGGACGTATTCTGCAGTCTGGTTTATCAAATCCCGACCGACCGTAACCTGCAAAACAAGAACAAGGAAGATCGGGGTCCGGGACCGCTCCGACGATCAAGTTAGTTTTAGGGGGAAAATATAAGGACGTTTGCTTGAGAGAATTTGAGAATGTACCCCTTTTCGTCTTTGGTTTGGTGTTATTTATACGTGTTCCCTTTGAAGGAGGGTTCTTATGATAAAAGAGCTGGAAATCGGGACATCACTCGATCGTCATCCTCGATAGGGAAAAACCTGATCTGATTCGGTCGGTCTCATCGCATTAATTGAGTATCCCTTCATTTAATGCTCAATTAGACCCTTTTGGAAAGGGGAATTAAATGCCGCTGTATCTTTCGTCAATCTAGCAATTAATGATGTGCATTTATAGTGTCTCCGCATTTAAGAGGGGAGATCTGTAGACCGGCGGTTGTCTGTCGTTCATAAATGCTGGAGTGATCTTGATGTGAGGCGGATCCAGGAGATATATCAGTACGTGAACCGTCGTTCTGGCTTTAGCGTGTCCTCGAAGCCGATTTAATCTCACTCTGCCAAAGTCGGGATAACCAGGGACTTGGATCGTCTCCGGTTTCAGTCTCCCTAGTTGAATTCGGACACCGCGTGGTGGTGGGTGCAGATTACCGGCCTTGGGCCTGATATCCCTTTTGGGCTCGGGTCTGGATGAGTTGGACACCCTTTCAACGTGTAAAGTACGTTTATCTAATTTAATTTTTAATAAAAATTTGAAGATAATTCATAATTAAATAGATGATAAATAATTATACGTTTTCATATATTATAAAAAAGAGTATTAATAAAAATAATAAAATAATCATATAAATAAACATAACATATAATTTTATCAAATTTGTTTGAGATAATTTTAATTGAAATTTTAATAAAAGATTCGTTCAAGATATTAAATTTTTATAATTTCAAAACAATGATATAATATTTGTGTTATTTTGCACAACTTTAAAAGAGAGGATATTAAAATATTTATGTCTTTAGTCTTTGAATTTTTCTAGATCTACATAAACTTGAATCATCCACAATTTTTTTAGTTATGTGATTGTTTTTAAGAAATAATATGATTTAAAAAAAAATTAGATAATTTATAATTTATATAAAAGAATGTTATATTATAATTTATAACATGAAATTTTAATCTTAAATATGTAAATTTATTAGATCATATATATTTCAATTAAATATCAAACATATATAATATATTAATTATATTAGATATTTATTGCTCATTATTACTAATCTAATATAATTATAGTTAATTGTATATACTGTATATTTATCATCTCAAAAAATAAATAAATAATACATTTATTTTAAAATTATAAAATAATTTTTAAAGAATGAAATTCTTAATCATATAATAGGAATAAATTTTCATGAATAAAATTAAACTCTCTAACGTATAAATTAACATCTCTAAGTGAGGATTGTATTGTTATATTGTTATGAATGGTTGATTTATATATATATATATTATTATATATTCTGTACTATTATTATGTCATTCTATACTGTTATTATTATTCTATATTTATTTTACATAAAAAAAAAGTTTTAAATAAAAAATTTACCGCTATAGAAAATTGAAGTGGTGTAATTAAATTTAATGCAAGAGCATTATTTCGGTGATTAATGGATTTAATGAATTGTATTTAAAATGATATTTCTTATTAAATACAGTATTAATTTTAACAGAAATAGATGAAAAGTGTTAACTTTAATAGAAAAATAATAATTTCTGTTAAAACAAAATTTTTCGTTAGATAGTCCATTTATATATAGAAAGATATATATATCAATATCAAAACTCAAGTAATCTCTCTCTATTAGAAAATTTATATCCCAAGCAGTACTGGTTTAGTGGAATGAAATAGATTTTTTTCAACTAAAACTTCTTGTTGTTTGAGCATTGGTATTGGTTCGGTGGAATGTAATAAGTTTCAGGATACATATGTATACATAAAAAGTTTCGTCAACCAACCTGCATATAGGTTCGAAAAGCAGATTTTCTTATCAAATCTAGCAAGAAAATAGTAAGCATGGAATGCCGTCAGAGATTGATCATTACTTTCTTGAAGTTACACTCATACCATGTGCATATCACTCTCCTTCCCATTGCGTATATTTTTGGAGCACAATTGGAGAGACATCTTTTTGAGTTTTTTAAATGGGGGAAGCTAGAACTCTTAACTTTACCTATGTGGCCTTGATTACCAAGCTAATAATTCCAAAAAAAAGTATGGGATTTTAGGCATATAAGCTTGTGTAATCTAATGTATGAGCTTATACCAAAGACCTTTGCAAACAAATTGAAAAATGTGCTTAATGAAGTTCTTTCATAGAATCAGAGTGAATTTATACCAAGCATATTGATAACAAACAATATAGTGGTAGTATATGAGGCTCTGCATTCTATAAATAAAAACAAGAATGAAAGAAAGAGTGAGATCTATGACTTTAAAATTAAACATATCTAAAGTTTATGATAGAGTTGAGTTGTCCTATATGAAAGCAGTGATGGAAAAATTAGGATCTGGAGAGAGATGGAGCAAGTTAATTATGACTTGTATAACTTTAGTTACCTATGTTGTGATGATAAATGGAAAGTCCAGAGAAGTGATATATCCATTAAGAGGATTATAAGGTAGGAAGATCCTCTCTCTCCTTATCAATTCTTTTTTATGCATTGAATGTTTGAGTAATCTAATAAATGAGGCAGAAAAATGGAGAGACAAAGAGTGTGAGTCTATGACAAGGAGAAGTGTAAACTCACTCATCCTCTCTCTCTCTCTCTCTCTCTCTCTCTCTCTCTCTCTCTCTCTCTCTCTCTCTCTCTCTCTCTCTCTCTCTCTCTCTCTCTCTCTCTCTCTCTAATTGCATAATTATGGAAAAACATGTTGGAATGAATGGCAAAAAATAGTAGTTTGTTAAAGCTATATGAATAGACATCAAGTTAGTCTTTGAATAAGTAGAAGACTACAATAATATTTAGCTTAAATGACATAAATGAAGAATGGGACGTAATCATGAAAGACCTGGGCTAGGGTGCAAAATAAGTATGAAAAGTACTTGGACTTACTTGATATGGTAGGAAGATCTAAGTATAATACTATTGAAGATAATCAAACGACTATAAAACTAAACAATGAACTAAGCCAACGTCAAAGCTATGAAATGACTCTATGTAATGCACCCAACGGCTATAATATCAAAACAGAGGATTGCTTTCATCTTATATATCCGATTACTCCTCATTCTGTAACGTTAGTCTAGTCATATAATTTCCTTACATACATTTGTATATTGTGTATATATATATATATATATATATATAATGAAAGGCTCTTAGCATATGCTCTCATGCTTTATGAGACATTGTATCAAACAGTTTGCATTCAATCATCTTTATGGTAATCAAAGCCTTGTAAGAGCAAGAGAGTCTTATTCTCATGGCAGCCATTTTACTCTCGGTGAACAATTTTGTTGCTTTACAATTAAACCAGAGAAATTATCTGTTATGAAGAGAACAAGTTATGGCCTTGGCTGAGAGCCAAGACCTCATGAACCACCTCACGGGTTCAGTTTCCCCACCTCAATATAAGCCCAACGATGATCCTACAAACACTATCGAACCACAATTCAGTCCAACTTACCTCAACTGGAGAAAGGAGGACAGGCTACTTCGAGGGTGCATCATTAGTACTTTGTCTAAAGAGTCTCTCGGCCTCATTGTTAGTCTCGAGTCTTCCTATCAAGTGTGGCATGCTCTTCAAGAAGCCTATACCAGAATTCCCAAGAGAGAGAGTTCCAACTTATCCAGCAATTGACCTACATGAGGAAGGAAGACTCGGTCTCTCTTCAGGTACATCTGAAAACTTTTAAATCTATTTGTGATAACCTTGCAGCAATCGGATGACCAGTGAGTGATAAGCTCGAAGTTTTTGCCCTCCTCAATGGACTCGGCCCAAAGTATGAGCCCTTCACCACCACCATGCTCAAACCGCCGATACCCTCCTACTCTGAGGTGGTGCCATTGCTACAGGGGTTCGAAATTAGGAGCCAGCTTCATGAGACCTATAACACACAGCCTACTTTGTTTCATGCACAACCCAGTGTGTTTTATGGCCATTCATCAAATTAAGGAAGAGGAAAAGGGAAGACTTGGTCTTCCCGTGGGCGTGGCTTCTCCCAAGCCACATAGGTGGCACGCCCCAACTCTAAGTGCAGTGGATCAAACGGGCCCAAATCCTTCCCTGCATCAAATCAACGCCTACGTGAAAATAATAGAGACACTACCCGAATCCCAACCTGTCAAATATGTGGAAAATAGGGGCATATTGCCATTAAGCGCTGGTACCGGTTTGACCATGATGTCCAACCTAATGATATTCCACAAGCATTGGCAGCTTTGACGCTTAAAAATAATCTTCACGATGTCGAATGGACAGCCAATACCGATGCTTCTGCTCACATGACAGGTAACTCAGGTATGCTTTCAAATCTTCGTCAATACCTTGGTAATGATGCTGTATTAATTGGTGAAGGTAGTCTTCACACAATAACACACATTGGTGACACTTTTATTCAATCCGGTAGCTTGTTTATAAAATTGAAAGATGTTTTACTTGTTCCTGATTTAGCAAAAAATTTATTATCAATTAGTCAATTAACCTCTGATTATCCTTATAATTGTGAATTTCACAGTATTAGTTTTTCTATTAAGGAACAGGCGACCAATCGCATATTACTCAACGACCGACGGAAGGGTAATTTATAGGTATTGTCCACACCTTTTGAAGCACAATTCTCAAATCATTTTCGCAATGTCTCTGAGGAAGTGTGGCATCAACGTTGAGTCATCCTCAAACTTCCACTCTTCAAGTTTTACGTTCTAAATGTCTTATTTCGGTTATTGGAAAAAATGAAAACAACTCTATTTGTAAGAGTTATCAATTAGGAAAGATGAGCAAACTTCCTTTCTTACAGTCTTCTAATTATAGCTTTAATATATTTGATAAAATTTATTGTGATTTATGGGGACCTGCTCCAGTTTTATCAGTAGGTAAATTTCAATATTATGCTTATTTTGTTGATGCCTTCACCAAATATATGTGGTTTATTCTGCTCCAAAAGAAATCTAATTTTTTTAATGCCTATCTCTTATTTGAAAAACTCCTTGAAAGACAATTCAACAAAAAAATTAAAAATTTTCAAACAGATGGTGGTGGCGAATCCACTAATCATCAACTAAATTTGCATTTTCAAAATCAAGGAATTATTCACCAATATTCATGCCCTCATATGCTTGAACGAAATGACGCTGTAGAACAACGTCATCGTACCACTCGTGAACTTGGTATGACCTTACTTTTTCAAAGTGGAGTCCTTAAACGTTTTGGGTTGAAGCTTGTTCAATTGCCGTCATTTTAATAAATCATCTTCCCTCTACTACTTTAGAACTTAAGTCTTCGTTTTTTCTCCTTTATGGTCACTATCCAGAGTCCCAGACTATACCTCACTTCGTATTTTTGGCTCTAAACAAAATAAGTTTGAACCCAAAACCCTTCCTTGTATTTTTATTGGCTATAGTGATAAAAATTAAGGTTACAAATGCTACCATCCTACATCTCATCGCATCTTTATTTCTCGACATGTTGTGTTTGATGAATCCTCTTTTCCCGACAAACAACTTGGAAATCTTCATCTTCCCTCCCTTCGTGATCCAATTTTATCTACCTTCATTAATTGGCGCTCTACTAATGATTTTACATCTAACCCTTTGGATGGTTCTAGTGCTTCTTCTGTGCAAGTACCTTTTTCACCACCTCTCCCCATGCTACATGAAATTGACCCCATCCCTATCCCCTTTTTACCACTTATACAAGAAGCGCCTCACATTCAAACTACAAACCCTACTTCACCACCACATCTTCCACCCAACCCACAACCTCCTCATCACACCATGGTAACCCGCTTTAAAGTTGGATTTCGCAAACCTAATTCTATGTATGCTCATTATCATTCTCTTATTGACCTCCCTAAAGAACCCAAAACAATCCGCTCCGCTCTTAACCATGAAGGTTGGACTAAAGCTATACAAAAAGAAATACAAGCTCTTCATGAAAATAATACTTGGACACTTGTGCCTCACCAACCTCATATGGATGTTATTAGGTGCAAGTGGGTATTCAAGACAAAAATAAAGGCGGATGGTACCCTAGATAGACTTAAAGCTCATCTTGTTGCCAAGGAATTCCACTAAATTAATGGCATCAATTACACTGAGACATTCTCTCCTGGCACCAAACCATACACTATATAGATTGTACTTAGTCTTGCTCTGGTTTAAAATTGGGGTATTCGTCAACTTGATGTCAAAAATGCTTTTCTCCATCGTGATCTTCAAGATAATGTGTTTATGGAACAACCTCCAGGTTTTATCCATCCAACTCTTTCCTCTCATGTGTGCAAATTAAATAAAGCATTATATGGATTAAAACAAGCACCTCATGCTTGATTTGACAAATTTAGTACCTTTTTAATTGTTTATGGCTTTATGTGTAGTTCTGCTGACCCTTCTCTTTTTATTTATAATTCATCAATAAGCACTACTTATTTATTACTTTATGCTGATGATATTATTCTCACGGGTTCTGACCCAACGCATCTTAATAATTTTATTCATGCTCTTGGACAACAATTTGCAATGAAAGGTTTTGGTCCCTTGAACTATTTCTTAGGAATTCAAGTGACCCACAATTCCAATGGCCTTACATTATCTCAGGCTAAGTATGCCCTTGAGATTTTGGATCGTGCTCAAATAAAAGATTATAGACCTATGGGTACACCTATGATGTCAAAAACTAAAGGACTCACAAGTGATGCCCCTTTTCCAGATCCGACTCACTATCGTAGCATTGTTAGAGCACTTCAATATCTTACTCTTACTCGTCCTAATTTAGCATTTAGTGTTAATTTTGTTTCTCAATTTTTACACTCTCTTAGTATGGCTCATTACAAAATGGTAAAGCGTATCCTCGTTATTTGCATGGTATACTTGATATAGGTCTTCATTTCACTTCACATTATACACTTCATCTTTATGTTTTTTCTGATGCAGATTAGGCAAGATGTCCTGCTACTCGTCGTTCCACTACATGTTATTGCAATTTCTTAAGAAGTAACTGCATTTCTTAGTCTGCCAAGAAACAAAATACAATTTCCCAGTCTAGCTCTAAAGTAGAATATCAAGCCATGGCGAGCACCACTGTATAAAATTACTTGGATTATATTTATACTACGTGATCTTGGTGTTACTCTCCCATCGGCGCCAATTTTTTTTGTGACAACCTCAGTGCCTTATACATAATTGCCAATCCTGTTTTCCATGCACACAGTAAGCATATTGATATCGATTATCATTACGTGCACGAACGTGTTGCTCTTGGTCTTCTCCATACCCGACACATTCCGACTTCTTCTCAACTTGCTGATATTTTTACCAAACCTCTCAATCGTCCTGCATTTCACTCTTTACAAACCAAACTTGGTCTTATACCTTGGCATAGTTTGCGGGGGACTATTGAAGATAATCAAGCAGCTATAAAACTAAACAAGGAAACTAAGCCAACGTCAAAGCCATGAAATGACTATGTAATGCACCCAACGGCTATAATGTTATATATGGACACCTTTACACCCAATGGCTATATTATCAAAACAGAGGATTGCTTCCATCTTATATATTCGATTACTCCTCATTCTGTAACGTTAGTTTAGTCATATAATTTCCTTACATACATTTGTATATTGCATATATATAATGAAAGGCTCTCAGCATATGCTCTCACACTTTGTGAGACATTGTATCAAACAGTTTACATTCAATAATCTTTAAATACCTTTCAAGACATCAAGGAAAAATTATGGTTGAAGATTAACAATTGGAAGAACCAATTCTTATCAACTTGCTGGGAAGGAGGTGTTGTTGAGAGTTGTGATCTAATCAATTTTTACGTACAACATGAGTGTATTTTCTCTACCAAAGAGTGTGTGCAAGGAACTTGCAGCTTTAATGCAAAAAATCTGGTGGAGCCACAAACAAAACGGTAAGAAGATTAAGTGGATGAGCTAGGAGAAGATGGGGGCCTAAAAAAGTATTGGGTTTTTAGGATTCAGAGAGATAGGAAGCTTTGATAAAATTCTTCTAACTACGTCATGTTGGAGAGTACTAATTTATCTTAAATCCATTACTGCAAAGATGTTAAAGACAAATATTTCAAGCAGACAAGGATACTAGAAGCAAAGTTAGGCAAGAGACATTCACTGATTTGGAGAAGCATGTGAAGTTTTTTAGAACTTTTGAAGGAGGAAATTTTGTAGAAGCTAGGAAATGGAAAAAATATTAAAATATGGAGGATAAATGGATTCCAAGCTATTCTCTTACAAAGTTCAATATCCAATAAAACAACTCATATAAGCTAAGGTGGACTGGTTGGTGTGTGGGAGTCGAGAGAGGTGGAAGGAAGAGTTGGTAAAGGTAGTTTTTTAGTGAAGAAAAAGCTAGACTAACTTGTTGTATCCCAATCAGTCAAGCCAAATAAGCAACTATGGGTGCCTTCAAAGAGTGGCGTTTTTAGTGTAAAATCTGCATACTATTTAGAGTTGAGTAGAAAGAAAATGGTGATTGGGAAATCATCCTTATGTGATTGAAGGGCAGGAAGGTTGAAGAACTCTTTGGAGGCTAAAGATTCTTAGAGCATTAGTATTGGCTCTATCAAAAGTCAATGCAAATGCAAATTTGATATATTTACTCAAAGTATTTCTACATTGAATCCATAAAATGAAACTACAAAAAGTTTTGAACTATAGTAACTTCATTTCATTATTCAGATATAAATGTTTACTATTCACCTATCAAAACAAATCTTTTAATGTCTTTTAATATATTTGTTGGATGAATAAATTATATATGTATTTGTTAGCTTCATAAATTGTATAATTATATTATTATTTTGATCAATCCAATGATGAATCTAATGTGAGGATATGGATGTGGAGATGTTGGCTTTCCATGAAACTTGTACTTTCCATTAAATTTTGAAAGAAATTTTTATGAACCAATACCAATGCTCTTAGGATGACCAAGATGTTTGTATGAAAGACACCCAAAAACTGCTTGCTAATAAGATGGAACTTATTTAAAAGAAGTCTAGTTGAAAAGCCTTGTTGTCCCATATGCAAGAAAGAGGAAGAAACCATTTTCCATGTTTTTATAAAGCTATTCAGCAACTGTAAATGTGTGGGTTGTAAAGGGCAGTCATATACAGAAATAACCTTTTGATGAAGTTGATCTTGGATGTATAAGGAAAAAGATAGCGGAGAGACTGAATGATGAAGATCTCAAGTTAGTAGCAACTGTCATGAGGAACATATGGTTGAGAAGAAACATGATTGTGTTTGAAGAGTATTTTCTTATTCTAGATACTATTTTCAACTAGGTAAGATCTGCTTTAACAAAACTTAAGCAAGCCAGTGTAACAAAAGTAGAAACTCAACAACATCCAACTTAGCAAAGGTATGGTTAGATGGAAAGTGCCCATGAAGGATATTGCAAAGGGAAATTGGATGCTGCTTAGGATTAAAAAAAATAAGAAGATGGGTGCACGTGTTGTGATTAGAGATAACAAAGGGGAAGTCCTCGTTTGTTTGTGTTTGTTGAAGTCTCGGAATATGTATCCAACTCTAGCTGAAGGCACGATCTATGGAGAGTTTTACAACTATTTGATGAGCTAAACAATGGCAAAGCTGAATTAGAAGGAGATGTCATGGGAATTATTAAGATAGTAAATAGTGTAGAGGATCAGTGGGAATGAAATGATCAGATAATAGAAGGCATTAAAGAAAATTTTGAAAACAGATCTTATTTGATAGTTCAACATACTTATTGGGAAGGAAATAAGATAGTTGATTTCTTTGCATAATTTGCTCAAAATGTAAATGAAGAAAAAGTTTGGATTGAAGATGGTTTGAAGGGCTACTATGGTTTTAAGGACAAGAATGTATTACTTAATTTTTGATGAATATTAAATCATGTTTTTATTAAAAAGATTTAGATACCATTTGAATAATGAGTTGAGATGAAATGAGGAGCGTTTCATCAAGGGGTGACATCCTGAGAAATAGCAGCCAAGAGGGAAATCCTTTCCTTTGAAATGTTGCCCGTCGCCCTCTCACCATCATCGTTGTCGTAGCCATCGTCTGATGTTGCCCTCTCCTTTTTGGCCCACATTGTAATTCTAGCCAACTTCTTCTTTGAGAAGGGGTCAAAGGATTTGGATAAAGGAGCTCCCTGTTGGATATTATTCATCTATTTATTAGTTATATTCATTGAATAATTGTAAAGGAATTTTGTAACCTGTTGCTTTCAATGTTGGATTCCCAGTTTGTTACCAGGTTGCAATTTGTTGTTTTAAATTTGGTGTGCACTCAATTTATTTGTAAAAATCTGTAAATGGACTCCAATTCACTTAGATTGTTCCCATGTGTATATACCTGCAACGATGAAAAAAAACCTTTATTTGATAAGAATGAAGTTCTGGTTTGTGAGAAGGTGCTCATTATATAAAAGGCCACCTAGAAACAATGAAGGAGCGGGCCGGGTTCCATATTAGGTTGGTCTACCATCTATTCATCTCCACATTGTCATGAAGTTTTATCATTCAATTTGAAGCGGTTATATCTTTCATTAAGTGTCCAACGCGAATTTGTATGTCAATTTCGTCTTATCTTACTACAGGTAAGTTGAAGGAATTGGTTGTTGTCTTGTTGATATGAGTTATGGAGGATGCCTATGGTGAACAGTAGAGGAGAAGATTTAACAATGGAAGGTGGATAAGGTCTCCGAGGATAGTGGAGGACCCAAACGACACAGAGAGGGGGAGGAAATGAATTAAAAAATACTAGGGTTCTCGTTTTGTCATCCCACTTGATGTGGAAAATACACTTGGCAATTTTAAGCCTTGTTACTTGACCTGTAGTCCACATTGCCAACATAGTTTGCATCTCCGACAGTAAGATCTTGAGTTCGACAGGTCCCTATCTCCGACAGCAACACTTCTCCCTGTCGGGCTTTAGATTCGACAACGTCCTTGCTTCGACCTGTGAGTTCGCATTTGGAATTTGCTAGAATTTTTTTTGGGATTATCTGAATTGCTAAAATTTGCTAGGATTTTCTTTGGGTTCATCCGATAACCTCCATCTGCATCGAACAATTTGCTGGAATTTTCTTTGGGTTTCTCTAAAATTTGCTAAAATTTCTTTTGGGTTCATTCGAACATTTTTTTTTCTCTAAAATTTGCAACATTATCTGTTCATTTCTCTGATTTCGTTGCTGGGTTTTGTAGGGATGAATCGTGTATTGTTGTTATGGCTAAGTCCTTGTAAATGTGGTATTAAACTAATGAAGTGACTCTGTCGAGCACCAAGTGCTCGATAGAATGCCACAACGAAATTTGATCTCCTAATTGATTTTTTTTTCTTTTGAAGCGCGTTTCAAGATGGTGCTTTGGGTAGAACTTGGACACCCATGATGGCATCGTTTGATGGCATCGTTTCAAGAGTTCTTCCCAAGGGACTTAGTCCACATTCTTCATCAGGTGAAAATGGTAGTTTTGCTTGGCATCTACGCATGATATCTTCTTTAGAATCTTTTTCCCACTCTTAGAAATATTGTTTTCTTAGAATGAAAAATGATTACTTAACGCTTGAAAGTTGATGAAAAATAACTTTCCCAACTCGAGAGCTAAGGGGTTGTCTGAGATGAAGGTTCGAGAGAAACTTTTTTCGTTGCTGGAGATGAGGACGTTGTTAGAGATAGAGACTCGGTCACTCAATGGCTTCTCGATGGGGACTTGCGAACTCAAGCTTATTAGATATGCTATGAGTGGATGTGAACTTGAGTTTACTTTAGGTAGATATGCTGCGGGTCAAAGTGAGTTGTTATGTATATTTTCCACGTTAAGCGAGATGACAAAACGGATCCCAAAAGTGGGATCCATAGCATTAGCCAAATGAATTTAGCTTTCAGATTTTAGGTTGGTTTTTGATTTAAAAATAAAAAGTATTTTGGTCAAATTAATAATAAAATAGGGATAATTTTGTTTATTCCTATACGTGGATTGCAGAAAGGTAATTTTTGGTAGATTGTAACTAGCATCACCTTGAGATAAAAATTAAAAATTAAAAAAAATATTATTATTATTATGAGATTTGAAAAAATTGAATTGTTTATTATATTTTATATGATAATTTAAAAAATATTATAATAATATCCAAACCAGACATTAACAGCCATAAAATATGATTTTCTAAAAGAGAAATTGTGGGGTTCGATCCGACCGAACCCCCTACAAAACTAGCTCCCGTTGCCACCAGCCACCAGGAGTGTTACCACCCATACTATCGGGACCGCCTCCCTCTGGTGACCTCACTTCTACGATGGCGACCTCTCACCTTCTTCCAGTAGTTTTAAACTCGAAATGGATCAAAAATGACGCTCCTAGTGGGCGGCGGCGACTCCGTCTAAGATGAGGCTGAATGCCTTCCTATCTCGCCCGTGAAATGATTTTTATTTTATTTTATTATTATTTTTTTTGAATTTTATTTTTTTATTGTGTTTTCTAAATTTTATTTTAATAATTTTTTTGTTATATTTTTTTTGAAGGCTGATTTTGTAGGGGTTCGATCCGGTTCGAACCCCAGCATCAAAATCACTACATTCCTTAGATTATTCTTGTGAAGACGGAAATAAAGAAGAAAAAAGAAAATATCAACTTGGTGAAAATTGAAGCGGGAAACTGAAAATATTTGCGGAAGAAATTTCATTTTAAAAAGATCGAACTCGCTCCCCATTGGTCCATTTCAAAACACACGGATGGAACGAACAAAACTCCACTCCACGCGCTCCCCCAACCCCACAGCCGTCGATAAGGCTGGAATCCCACGGTCAGGACCCTCACACTTTCCAATCCACTCAACGCCTAGTCGCACATGGTTCGCACTTCGCACGTCTATTATATATAAAAAATCGTGCACTGCCCCTCGTCTTACTCCGCCTTGTCCCCATTTCAGCTAATCTGCCCTAAGCCAAGAAATTCGTTCGTTCAAATCTGATCTTGTGGCAATCGAGGTGCTTGGTCGGCCGTGCGACGTCTGTGTTTGGTAGGGTTCGATGGAGAAGAAGGGTGCGGGAGGAAGAAGAGGCGGTGGCCCCAAAAAGAAGCCGGTTTCCCGGTCCGTCAAAGCCGGTTTGCAGTTCCCGGTCGGGAGGATAGGCCGATACTTGAAGAAAGGAAGGTACTCGCAGCGTGTTGGGACAGGTGCTCCTGTTTACATGGCTGCCGTGCTCGAATACCTAGCTGCCGAGGTACGATAATCTCCCCCCTCTCTCTGCGTGTAACTAAAGTTTATGCTTTGTTTTAGATTTTACCTAGTGCCCCTCCTGTATCTCTTAGATCTTTCGCTTTGCTTTATCAAATCTTGTTTGTTTCGTGTGTTATGTTCAGTTTGATAGTTGTAAATTTGTAATTCTGGTGGTATTTCCTTGTTCAACTCATTACTCGATGTTTTTCTGAGGAACTAAAAGCTTAAAAATGACGCTGTTTTGATGCGTTTCTTTGTAATTTGGAGAACTACTCGATCTAGACACTCAACTGTTTGTGTTTACATTCTTTTTTATCCTTTGATACTAAGCTACAATGGATTGTTTAAAAATTTCTGCTGTTCCCTGTCTGGATTTTGAAATGACTGAAGTTTAACGTGTAAAGGTCCTGGAATTGGCTGGAAATGCGGCTCGTGATAACAAGAAGAACAGGATAATTCCAAGGCATGTTTTGCTGGCCGTTAGAAATGACGAGGAGCTCGGAAAGTTGCTTGCTGGTGTTACCATTGCTCATGGCGGTGTTCTTCCCAACATCAATCCCGTTCTCTTGCCTAAGAAAAGCGACAAGGCTGCCAAAGAGCCCAAGTCTCCCTCCAAGGCCACCAAGTCCCCAAAGAAGGCATAGCTTTACTCTAGGCAAAATAGACGCTTCTTTTTCGATTTGTATGTAATATGGATTAGATCCAATCTTATTCTCTGTTGCTCATGTGCAGTTGAAAACTGATTTCGATGTTGCTGCTAGTCTTTCCTCTTGCAATTAATTGATCGATGAAACTACTTGTTTCCATTGCTGACATTTAGTCGCTCATTACTTTTCTTCTCGAACATTTGTTATGACAGTTTGAATGCTTTAGGTGTAATGTAGATGTGATTTAATGTGTTAATTATTCTTTAATATGACATCCATATACTAATCGGGCTGCAAGTTTAAGTGAAGAACGATCTTTTTCATTTTAAAGCAATCTTCGCTTGCACATGCTTGGCCCTTTCTCATATCCCTTTTTAGCATAAAGTCTGTCCCTTTCCCTGTCGGATGACGGCTGCTTGTCTTTCAATCTTGTTCCACTTCTGAAAGCCAGATTGATGATAAATGCTGTAAAAGGCACATATCTCTTACGGAATTTTCTCCTGAATTCCAGCTACAAATATATGTGGCAAGGATTAATGAAGAGGAGTAAAACCAATTCTCTTATTTCATACACAATTTTGCCTATTTTCTTAGTATAATGAAATGTGTTCCCAAACAACACTAATTATTCATAAATATATTTTCAAACTCCTAAACTATGAGAAGTTGTGCATTTTGCAGTTCAGGGTTTCAAAATTGGCCTTTGTCTCTGTTAAGGTTTAATGATTAGATTGTACTATGTTTTTTTTTTTCATCCATCTTAACAATTATAATTGGATAATGGTTCAAGCATCAAAGTGAAGTTTTTGGTACCACGAGACTAGATCAGTTTTGGTAGTTTGAGATACAAAATAAAAATTCTTTAATAATTGTGGGTGTAAGTATTATTTGCCCAATCATTATATATAAGTAATTCAACCAATTTGATATTGCCTGGCTTTGTTGTTGTAATTTGATTTTTTATTTATGATACAATAAGCAAATTATTGTTATTTTTCTCTCTTATGGAGAAAAAGACATATGAAGATGAAAAATTATGGCTTTCAATCCTAATCTTTAGGAGTGGCAATTTGTATTCGTGGATTGTGTTGGTATTGTTTCAAGATCTAAAGATTAAATTATATTGCTCATCATAACACGATAAGTTTAATTAAACAGATAAAACCTTAAAATTCTTTTATAACGCATATAAATAATAGGAGACATGACACGATTCGATTAACTTGTTTGACAATTAACTTTTATTGAATTAACTTTGATATAGCCCATTAAATCCGTTTCAATTTGTTTATCTTGTTTCGTTGAAATGACTTGAGTTGACTTATATTTATTTTTAATCTAATTTTTATAATTTTTATATATAATACAAGATAACCATATAAATCATTTACAATTACAATTGTATTTATGATAAAATACTTTATTATCAATATTCAAATCAATAATATATAAGAAAATTAATATTTTTATAAAGTAAAATTACATATTAACAAAAAGAGATTTAATAACTGAGATATTAAGTAGTTAAATATTAATATTGATAATATATTCGAACAACAAAACAATACATGTAAAATACTTAAAAAAATATTAAATAAAATTTATGGAAAATGATACACCTACCGCTTGTCTACAACTCATTTACTACTTTGTTTTTTTATAAATTTTTAATTTAAAAAATTCTTTAATTTAATGATTAAGGAAGTGATTATTGATGAAGTTATATATTTTCTATATATTTTCTTAATGATAAATAATATTAAAAAACATTTAAAAGAAAAAAAAATACATTTAGAATAATAAACAAAAAATAATTAAGTTATAAGGGTATTACCATCCAAAATTTATACTATTATAAGTTTGATTGCAAGTTTCAAAGGTTGACTAGCAATTGTTACATTTATTAATTGTGTCTAATGAGATAAATCCGTTTGACTCAAACCTATTTGTACAAAATCAAAACTATTTTTTTTTCCTTGAAATCCAAAACTAATTTATCTCATTTGGTGTCACTGCATGTTTAAAATTATGGTGAAAAATATGATTTTTAGTTTTAAGATTTAAGATTTATAATTTAAATAATAAATTTTATATTTTAAAAATTGTTTATTATTTGGTAAACAAGTATTTAAAGTAATTTTAAAGTTATTTACTGTATTTTTTTTAAAAATATACAATTATCTATAAAAACTTTTTGATAAAATTTTTAATTTGGTACTTTTTAATTTTTTTTTAACTGATTAAATTTTTTTTATAAAATTATAAAATATATTATTTTTTCTTTAAAAACAATTTTTATTATTTAAAAATAATTTTCAAAATATCAAACACAACCCCAACAAGCTCTTAATTTCGGATTTACCAGCCGCGTCATATATTATCATCTCTACAAATCCTATATGTTGATGGAAACTCCTTATCTGCACGATTGGTACTACATGATAAAGTATCATTTGCAAACATACGTGCATCTTGATTATAGTCCCTCTTTTAACATAACAGATCTAAGCGGCGAAACCGCGTAACTAGAGATACATATGTGAACACGTTAACTAGAGATACATTTATAAATATAATTAAATATGAGAAAATTTGGAACGAAGATTAGCTTTATCATAGCACTGATATTAACTATATCGAAATTTCTTTTAAAGTTTAATAAAAAATATAAATTTAATAAATATTTAATATTTTTACCTTCATAATTTTACAGTTGATTCATTATTAGATTTATCAAAATAATAATATAATATAAAATTAATAAAACTAATATACTCATCTATAATTTATTCATCTAATAAATATATTAAAATACAATAAAAAATATTTTAATAAATAAATAATAATTCTTCAAATATAAATAATGATGCTCAGTATTGTAACTCAAAATTTGAGTTAATGAGTTTTAATGAGTTTAATATAAGATTATTTTAAATAAAATTATCAGTTTAGTCCTGTTTGAATTGTAAAATCATCTCATCTCAATTCATCTTATCTTAAACTTATTATTATACTTTTTTAAATTTTAATATAAAATATAAATTTCAATACAGTTTTATTAAATTTTAATTTAATTTTTTAAAATTTTAAAATAATAATAATATTTTATTCAATTTTTAAAACTCATCTAATCTCAATTTAAAATTTAAAAGAAACCTTATATTTAATAAGATAAATGAATCCAATACCAATAAATTCAAGAAAGGCTGGTTTTGCTATTTGTACCGAATTCTGGATTAATATATTTTATTATAAGTTCGTTTAGATTAAGAGATGAGATGAATTGAGATGAGTTTAATTTATTTTTTAATATTATTATTATTTTAAAATTTAAAAAAGTTATATTAGAATTTAAAAAATATATTTTAGAATTTAAAAAATATATATAAAAATATATATTTTATATGAAAAATTAAAAAAATATAAAAAATATTAAAAATAAATTGGATGAATCCAGAACCGGCCTTAAAGGGTTCGCAACGTCGCCCTTCTTTCGTCCAGTCGCGGCAAGAACAGATGCAATGCGCGAGAGATGGCGTTCGTTTTTCCCGTACGTTTCCCTTAGTCAGATGGTTGTCTGCCCCTCGCTACTCTTCCACCAATCTCTTCGTTGGAGGTCCTTTTCTCTTACTTTAATTTCAAAATTCGATTTCCTTTTCATTTGCGTTTCCTAACATTTATCTTCACATTCAAGTGCTAGAGTTCAGCCATTTTATCTAGCTTTTTTTTCTTTCTTTTTTGTTTCCCAGTTTTCTCGGTAACCAAACAAGGGCTTTCTGCCCTTCTCAACCGTAATCTTGCTTTCGGATAGGCAGTTTTTATCTTCAAATTTATCTTTGGCATTTTTTTTTCTCTTTTTATTTTACAATTAGTCGGCAATCATGTTGAAGTTGTACTCGACTTATTAATTTTAGAAAAGAAAATTCAGTATCAAAATCTTATTTCTAGTTGCAAAACTGTTGTAGGTGGAGCTCGTTATTAATTATTAGCTCCCAAATTGAATTCTAGCGGATTTCTTTTCTTCCATCGCTCTTTGGCTAGCAAGTTGGAATCAATTTTTGCTTCCAGAAGCAAGTATGCTTATTCTATATTGCGAATTAAGCCACATTTCTCATTAATTCTTTGTTCGTGCTGTATTTTTTATTTTTATTTTTTTTATAAGTGAGAGGTATCTGTGTTCGTGCTATATGTATCGATTAAGTTTTCAGAATTCCTCATTCCATGGTCTAATGTTGATTCAGTCTACATTAAAGATGGAATCTGTAATAGTAGGTTTTAAAGCTGTTGCTGGTGTCATAAGCTGATCTTAAAGTTTTACTCAGCACACTACTCTTTTAAAACTTCTGAGCACTATTCTTTATGTATTATTATCAGTAGGCACGTTCCAAGACATGCACCTTCAAAACATATTGGTTCTCTAAAATGTGCTTCGGATTTGTGGAGCCTTTGTTCTCTAGTCTCCTGAGAATTATCATTACTTATTGCGGCCGGTTTTGTTAGCATAATGTATATTTGGATTTATAGGGCTTTCCTATGACACCAATGAAGCCGTTCTAAAGGATGCTTTTGGACAACATGGTGAGATAATTGAAGGTAATATAGTTGGATCATAAAGGTTGTATTTATCTTCTTAGGTCTAAACGAACTCAGACTCTGAAGGAAATTTAGCTATCATATTTAGCAGCTAAAGTTATATGTGATCACGTAAGTGGGAGATCGAAAGGGTATGGGTTTGTGCACTTCACTTCTGAAACTGCAGCCACCAAAGCTCTAAAGGAAATGGATGGTCAGGTAAATGCCCCCCCCCCCCAAAAAAAAAAAAAAAGATATAATTCATTTTATTGTCTTACAATTAGCCCTGCTGAGTGCTTAGTTCTAAATTGAAAATAATGTAATTGGTGAAAGCTGTGTTTTATGATCCTCTTCAGTCATTAGATGGCAGAAATATTCGAGTGCACCATGCACACCGGGGATAAAAGCATAAATTTCAGGTACTACTTGGTTATATTCTTCAGTTTATTTAGTTCACTTTCATCTACATAAAAAAAATTCACTTTCATTCCTAAAGGAATTTGGTGTTAGGACTAAGTTGTGTGTGCTTGGGCACTCTACTTAATCAGTTCCTCCAATATTTCTTGCCACGGGCATTCACTTGATGAAGCTGTAAACAATGGTACCTGAAGAATAGGTAATCTTTTATGCCTTTGAATTGGAAAAATTGAGTCAAAGGTTACTGTTTCTTTCTAAATATCAATCAGCTCTCATTATTGGTTTTGCCACTTCTCACCATCTCATATTTTTGAAGTTTTACTTCTCAACTCCCATCTAGGAGTTGCACCTGTCAGAAAATGTGATTCGCCTACTCAATGTTGTATTTCATTCTAATTGAAGTATGCTTTTTTTTGCCTAGCTCCAAGTGGTTGCCACGCTTCTATGGCCATTTTTAATGTTATTAGGATGAGATCTTGGGAGTTAATGATGTATCATGTTCTTTTTACATTTTTGCACCCGCCATGCCATGTATATATCATGTCTTCACATTGGTGATAATGTTTGATGTAAGAGAATCTTATGATTGTTGTCGTTTTTGTTGGCTCTGGTGGTTGGAAAGGAGATAGGAGCATATATTAAGTGTCTTTTAGTTTACCTTATGCTTATATCTATATGTAGGTAAGCAGTTAGCATACCACCATCTCATGGTTGCATCTTCAAGGCTCGATCTGAGTCAACAGGGAATGATAAACGGATGCTATTAGAGGTTGTGTTGATCCATTTTTCGGTGTTGCATGCTGTTGAGGCCTCAGCTTGTTACAAAGTCTTGACCAAGCTGTTTCCAAAAGGCAGTAACTTTCAGAAAAAAAGGATGATGATTTTCTTTCATTTCTTGAGGATTGTATAGTTGGGTCAAGTTCCCTGTTCCCCCTGTTTCCCGTCCGTTTTCTAATAATTCCTAAAGATTGCATTGGAAACAATTTTTGAAAGAGTATACAACTCAAGGGATGAATAAAAAAAAAAAATTAGTAGAAAGATAGGAAAGGGCAATTTTTATTTATTTTTAATCAGAAAGTAAGAAAGGGTTCAAACATCAAGCAGGAACATCAAAACAAATCCAAATTCTTTTTTAGGTGAGGGTTTGAGCGAAGCTCAAAGTTTCTTTGGGGTTTTAAGATTATAGAAGTACTGCATGCTTTTCTGAGGTTAGTATTTTCCATTTCTACCATATTTATGGTAGAGTCAGTTTTTGCTTATTTGAGCAGGCAAATTAGAGTGTTACTAGGAGGAAGTGGGTCTAGAGGCAGTTAATTGATGTATTCCTTCTGAAATTAAGCGAAGTTTGTGTTATGAACTTATGATAATTTATTTGTATCTTACTCTTTTGGTTTATTTTTTCTTGCCTCTTTCTTTGTAATTAAGTAATGAAACGACTCTAGAATGCCTAATCGTGCAGCATTGAGTTCTTGAACCAGTGATTGGAGGTTATTCGTGTCTTTGTATGAACAATGTTACTTCTCATTTTGTATTTTGAGATATTTAGTCATATTTGCTGATGTGATATATTTAGTCATATTTGTCTGTGTTTATTTTCTTTCCTCCATTTCTAAATTGAGTTCTTGAAACTATTTTTCTATTTACAAGCTAAGGCAAATACAAAAGGTTTTATTGTGTTTTCTATAAATACAATAAAATATAATAAGTTGTCTAAATAATAAATAAATAAAAACCTAAGTAGTTAGGTGTAAGTGATATGTTGACGAGTTAATGACTGACTGAGTTATTTTACAATGGAGAAATGATACTTGCAGTTGTGAATGCGTAATTACTGTACAATCATTTTTTTAAAAAGTAAATAAATATGAGATTCACATAAAAATAATTAATTTTTTAATAGTGTATTTTACTCTTTTTTAAAGTGATTGTATGGCGTTTACGTATTTCATCACTATATGTAACATTATTTTTTTACAATAAGTTATTAATTTAATTATGATAATTTACTTATCAAAAATGTAAGTCTTATAATTCATGAAGTTGTAGGGAAGGGAGAGAGGGAGAAGAGAACTTATTTTTTATTTTTTTATTTATAAAGAAATTCTACAAAATTAATCTTACAATCAATGTGTTTATAGGAAGTTAAATTATTGTAAAGTAAATATGAAGTTCTAATACAATCCATTAAATCAAGTAGTATAACCGATATTGATAAAATCTAAGATGACAGTTAAATTTATTTTTTTAATATTTTTCTCGATCCTTAACGGTTCAATAATACTTGCCTGTGTTACCATTGCTATTGCCAAAGAAAAACGACAGGGTTTCCAAAGGAAAAATTCTATTTGGAAGTCGGTGCGCAAAACATAACATTGGTTTTATGGACCTGGCAATATTTTTTTTACTAGAAAAATTTAAAATTAGGATTTCTTACAAATCAAGTATTGCCATGTCATTAAAATAGAGTGTGTGTTTATCTGTTCGTTGATGTTATTTTTTCCTCTAGCATTCGTTAACGATAATATTTGCATTAATAGCAAGGGAGCTGTGTTTTTCTTCATGTTATTTATTCTTTGGGCGGAAATAATAGTCTTTATCTTAAATTTTACAATTTCTAATTACGTATTTTAAATGAGTATCTATCCAGGAAAAATGTTATTATACCACCTCATTTTACTCTCTTATTTTGATTGTTTATGTATTTGATTTTTTTTTTGCTTAATGGTTAAAGAAGTGACTATTAGTGTATTAATATATATTTTTATTTTTAAAAATACTAAAAAATGTTTAAAAAATAAAAAAATATAAATTGCACTAAGAGACACACACCTAGTAAGCCAATTGAGGAGACATAATAGCACTACTCTTCTATTAAATATTTGACATATGAGACTACTTCAAATGTACGACATTAATTGTTTGATTGAAGATGAAAAAGTCCAGAATGAAAGAAAAATATTTGTCATTCTTCGAAGTGGTACTCGTATGTTATCTAGGCTGCAAGTTGAAGCAAAGAACGTATTTTTCCTTTGAAAAGTAATCCTTTACCCACATGCTTGATTCCTTCTTTCATTTCTTTTTGGCTAAATTCTCTCCCTTTCTATCTTTATTATTGCGTTTGGAATACGACGTGTATAGACTCATCGTCAAAATTGAGACACAAAACTATCAAATTTTACAATTTATACCTTAGTAAATATCTGCTTGCTAAAATTGAACACGTGACACAATCTTAATGGTTATATCATAACCAATGATGTGAATTGTCAAATTTTGATTGATATTTTAAAGGCACAAATTACCATTCCATGTCCCCAAAACTTATAATAGAGAAACAATAACATGGCAAAGAGGAACTTCTTCCTACCTCCAATCAATAAATTTTTGCCCAGCCTTATTCTAGTGTTTACCACCTAATGCCCAATCTTCCAGAATCTGAGCTCCCTTTAAACAACACAGGATCATGCAAGAGTTAAACAGGGACCTCGCCTCAACTCAGTTTACCACGTAAGACTACAAATGCACCATATGCCTCTATACAATCTGATTTGTGTTTTTGGGGTAACCTACGGCTCGAAATCCGAACTTTTCCATTGAGGCACATTCTTTTGTTAACCGTTTGACACCGAATCTTCCTTTTGATCCTTACATGGAACACCAAAGTGAGCCTTATTATCAAGAGGTAGCATCTTCATCTCTTCTTGTCTTTGCAACTTCAACAAAGATCAGTCGCCCATCAACTATCTGTGCAGTTATGACCAACAAAAGTCAATAAATAAGAAGGCCGCTGATCTGAAATATTAGCTATATAATCAACCATAAAATACAACAATGCAAATGCCGTCATTGGATTGTTTGACACTATATGCAGGAAGAGGGTTGAACCTCCAACTCATTGCCATATAGAAAGTAGGATGCAAAGGAAATATGAAAACCATACTCCGAATTTCACCCTTTTTTTCTTTTAGCTAGATAGGAAAACATAACGGGAAAAAGCTGTTTCAGTTCTATCAAGCATATTCAAAGAGAAGTGCATGAAAAAAAAACTTCTCATGACAAATCAATCGATGATTTGGCGAGGAACACAATAATACTGCCCAAGAGTTAATAGCATGAGAGCTAACATGTGTATCGTTAAGAAGATTAAACGTTTTTTCCCCCCTTCTACTACATGATTAAATATGAGACAATCAAGGGCAAGACTATATTATTATTGGGGAAAGGGGTATGGGGGCATAGATCTGACAGAAAAAAAGGAAATTGCATTTACACCCCTACATATGTCCTTGTGGCAAATTTAAGGAGAACTCTCTGCTATCGGCATAATGTTCCTGAATTAAACACGTTATGATTACAAATATCTATTTATGGATCACTTTACAATTACATAACTTCTTTAGCCTAGGAACCAGCCCTGATGAACTCTTCTCTCTTGCCAATTTATTTTACTTGAGAAATGCCAGACATTAATCTCATTCTGCAACTCTCACGATTTACAAATTCTCAGGGTAATTCATGATGTTGATCTATCAGATACTGCAAGATTAGCCCCTATAGTTATGCCATTGGCACTTGTAAACAGTATTTTTTTTTTTTTATAAGTAAACAATTATTATTAATCAAAGAATAGGCCTTACCCAGCATAATTCAAGAAATCTGCCTTAACTAAGAAGGCATAAAAGAGACAAGAAAAACATATAAGTCCATGCCATTGAAGTCAATGGCAATGGCCGAAGTACAAGAAGTGCTGTAAAATAAAGCTGTAAGGTCCTCAAGCGATCTCCTTGTCTTCAAAAGTCCTCTTATTGAGCTCTCGCCATAGACACCACATGATGCAAATAGAGATTATCTTCCACAATGCTTTAATCTATTGCATGCATATGATATTTGCCCAACTGGCCAGTGCTGAAACCATAGTCTTTGGCATAACCCAAGCCATCTTTAACCTTCTAAACACCTCATTACATAATACCCTTGTTGTGTCACAGTGTAGTAGAAGACGGTTCACGGACTCTCCCCCTCTCCTACACATACAACACCAATATGTTATGATAACTCTGTTTTCTCAATTTGTTGGTTGTGAGGATCTTGCCCCACGAAGCTGTCCACCCAAAGAAAGTAGCTTTGGGCGGTGCCTTGTGTCTTCAAATCCTCCTCTAAGGAAACTGAGAATACACATTTTCTTGCGGGTACCCACCACAACCCATCACATTGATGAATGATCGGATGTATGGAGTACAAAAGGCTAAAAAATTCAGCCACATTGCTCAATGCTCATTTTCCAATCCTATGCTGCACTACTAAAGCTTATGTTCCAAAGGATTTGCCCACCCGAAAGCCCCATGACTTCCGCTATTGAAGCATCTTTGACTTGCAACTTAGAATAGTGAAAGAAATAAATCTTTTAATGCAATACACCATACCAAGTATCTTTCCAGAACTTGATCCTAGATCCCTCACCCAGGTGGAGTCGAGTGTGTCGGGAAAAGATCTCCCACCCTCCTCTTATGTATTTCCACAACCCCATCCCATGACTGTCAAGATTGTATGAAAATGGCCGAATGAGATGGCCTTTAGGTTTTTGTATTGTATATATCCTTTAGAACAATTCTATACATGGAAACACTTTAGCATACGCCTAACTCTAGCTCTATACATGGAAGCTCATCCGTCAAAATACCATGCTAACTGTACAGAGAAGTAACTAGAGAAATAAGAAAAGAATAATTATGGACAGTTTTGCTGTCCATTGATGACCGTCCTCAAATTAATGTGGGTTGATCAACAAGCGTCAATTTGCTATTTAAGAAGAAATGTCAATGGCTTGTGAGAGGTTTGGTGAAGATGTCACCAATTTGTAATTCAATGAAAATATGTGGAAGAGTGATAACACGAGTTTCGAAGGTTTCACGGATAGATTGACAGTTGAATTCAATATGCTTTGTGCGCTTATATTAGATAGGATTGACTGTGATTTGAATAACACATGTACTATTTGCATGTAGAGAAGTAGGATAGGTCTCGGAGAAGTCTAACTCAACAAGCAAATCACGAAGCTGAATAATCTCGGAACAAGCAAGAGACATTACCCGATACTCAGATTTTGTAGATGAATTAGAAACTCTATCTTGCTTCTTACTCTTCTGAGAGATCAATACATCACCCAAGAACACACATCAACCAGTGATGGAGTGACCAGTATCAACACAACCAGCTCAATTACAGTTTCTATAAGCAGCAAGAAGAGGAGAATTGCCTGCAGGAAAGATTTATCCACGGGTAGAAGTGCCTTGAACGTAACATATAATTCTACGGACATCAGCCAGATGAAGATAATAAGGAGTGTGAAGAAACTGGCTGACTTGCTGGACAGCAAAAGAAATGTCCGATGTAGTAATGGTGAGGTAGAGAAGGCTACCCATCAACTTTCAGTATAAACTGAGATCAGCAAGTAAATCACCTTCCTCTTTGGGAAATTTGACATTCAATTCCATGGGAGCATCAACGGATTTGGCCCCCTGTAGGCCAACAGTAGCCATCAGGTCACTAGCATACTTATGTTGATTGAGTAAAATACTAGAAAGACTATGATGTACCTTAAGACTAATAAAATAACTGAGAGACCCAAGATCTTTCATATGAATGGACTCTGAGAGATAAGTCTTGAGCTGACCAAGTAAAGCAGAATCAGAACTAGTAATCAAAATATCAACATAAACCAAAAGAACAACAATACCCATCTCTGATTTTCAAAAAAATAATGAAGTGTCATACTTGCTCTGCTTGAATGAAAATTGTAATAAAGTGGTTCGAAATTTATCAAACCAGGCCCTCAGAGCTTGTTTGAGACCATAAAGAGAATGACGAAGCTTACACACTTGTCAAGTCGGGAAAGAAAACAATCCTAGAGGTGGTTTCATATAAACACACTCTTTAAGATCCCCATGAAGAAAAGTATTCTTGACATCCATATGATGTAGTGACTAATTATTAGAGGCAGTAAGAGCCAGATTAGTACGAACAATATTCATCTTAGCCATAGTAGCAAAGGTTTATTCATAATTAACACCATATTATTGATTATTCCCAAGTGCAACAAACCAAGCTTTGTAACAACCCAAACTTCCATAAGATCGAACATTGACTAAGTAGACAAGGGTGGGATGACAAGACTCAATGTCCTAAGTGTGATTAGCCTCTAGAGTGGCAATTTCTTCTTGCATAGCTTATTGCCAACATTCATGATTGGTAGCTTGTGAGTAAGATGTGAGAATATCAAAATTAGATAATGTAGCAGTAAGAGCTGAAATAAAAGTGTCAAAACTGGAAGAAGAAAATCCTTATCTATCTGAAGGTACAGACACTTGAGGAGAGCGACGTACCAAAGGCATTGAAGGTGCTGCAACCGATTGATTTTGGGGCGCGGTAGGATCAGATAGCGGGTGAGCCACCGGAAGAGACTCTGGGCAGGAATGTCTTGTATACACCATACCTGGTTTAAAGCGAGAGCTGACAGGACGAGACTACAAGGACTGCTACTCAAAGGAGGGGAAGACCACAATGGTAGAAGAGGACAAAGAAGACAGATGAAAGAAATGTTGATTTTAAAAGAAAATAACACTCGGAGAAATACGTGTATGAGGTAACGTAGGATCATAGTAAACAAAGCCTTTTTGACACATTATATCCCAAGAAAGCACAACGAACAGCTTGAGCAGATAATTTATGTCGCTATTGAGGAGGTAAATGGACAAAGCACACACAAACAAAGGTACAAAAATTATCGTAACTAGGTTGTTTAGCAAACAAATGAAAATAGGGAGACTCCAATTGTAGAACTTGAGAAGATAAACAATTAATCAAGTGAGTAGCAATTTTAATAGCCTGGAACCAGAACATGGAAGGAACAGAGGATTCTAACAAGAGACTACGTACTACATCCAGAAGGTGACGATTTTTGCGTTTGGCTATTCCATTTTGTTGTGAAGTAACTAGACATGAATGTTGATAAATAATACTTTTAGAAGCCAATAATTTCTGAAACTCATTAGACAAATATTCACCACCGAAATCTATGCGTAATGTCTTGATAGAAGCAGAAAATTGATTTTCAACATGGGCTAAAAATACAATAAAGTACGAAAATAGAGCGAAAAAAATATACCCAAGTAAATCTACTATGATCATCAATGAACGTCATATAATATTTAAAATTTTCAGGTGAACTAATTGGGGAAGGTCCCAAAACAGCACTATGGATAAGATCAAAATAGTGAGAATTTCGATTAGCATGTAAAGGAAATGGCAGAGTTTTACTTTTACCAAGCTTGTAAGAATCACATTCAAGAGAGGAAGAACAATGTTTTTTATTACTAAGTAAACCAGAGTTCAATACATGAGATAAGATCTGAGTATTAAGATGACCTAAATGATAATGCCACACCATACTCAGATTTGGAACATTATTGCTAGCAAAAGACAAACTAGGAGAAACTGGAGAAAATGTTAGAATAGGTAAAAATATTGGAAAACACCACTTTAGGTCCATTCGCGATCGGCTTCCCTGTAATTTTTCCTGCACAACACAACCATCAACAGAAAAAGTAACAGCACAATTGCTATCAACTAACTGACCAACAAAAATAAGATTCGTGAAAAGTTGTGAAACAAGACACACATCAGTGAATTTAGAAGAGACATCTCTAATAGCAGCTATCAGCAAGGAACTGCCATTGGCAGTTTGAATAGCAAATTTTCCATCATAGGGTCGAACATGATACAGAATTGTGGGATTATTCGTCATGTGATTGGAGGCCCCCGATTCCACATACTAGAATTTAGTAGAATTATTACCTTGGAACCCTATTGCAAATAATGCAGAAATTAACATCTATTGCACCATTTCAGGTGTGCAGTAATTCGTTGTAGGAGGTGTGGAAACAAAGGAGCACCTGAAGAAGAGCCATGTGCTGTAGAAGTCGTTGTTGGAGGGGTAATAAAAGAAGTTTGAAGTGCTTGGGCCTAACAATTTTGGTGACAGATACGACATTTTTTGATAATGTGATCCTTCTTTTTGCTATAAGTGCAGTATTTCTTAGGACAATTAGTAGTGATATGCCCATATTCCTTGTAGCAGAAACACTGCAAGTTTTTAGAATTCAAAGATGGTTCTCGTCCTTGGGCAACATAAGCAACAGTTGTAGTCCCTACACTACCATAAGATTGTTCCAGAGTAGCTTGAGTACTGAGACGTTATTTACGAAGTAACTCACCAAAACAAATATCAAGAGAGGGAACCAAAGATCTGTAAAGTAGAGGAGCGAACAAATTCATATTCCGGATGTAGCTTCATAAGAAACTAGTCACGCTGACTAGTCTCATGAATACTCTGAATAGTCGAAAGAGCAGCAACAGGAACATCCGCGGTAACCAGATTAGTATATTCATTCCAAAGAGTCAAAAAAATGAGTAGTAGTCTTGGATGAAAAGACTACCATGTTAAAACATGGCGATCACATGTTCTAATTGAAAGTGACAAATATCATTATTTTGATGATAAACATTATTCAAGTAATTCCACATGGATTGAGCGAAGCGATAGGGCCATAAGTTGGTGACAACATCAACATGTGACTCCACTGAACCGAGAAGCTAAAATATGATTCGTGCATCAAGGACAACCCATGAAGGAAAGGCCTGAAATCCTTAGATTTGTCATAAAAGGATGGTTGTGCGACATCCGTGCCATTAATATGACCCCATAGATCTTTTCCCATAAGAACAAGCTCAAATTGAAATGCCCAAGTAGAGTAATTTTTTCTAGTAAACTTGACACACAGGTGCGGAGTCCATCGCAAATAATGATACACGAGACAAACCAACAAGAAAAGCAAGGAAACCGAAATAAAGACTTGTCAGCAAGATGAAACAAGAGACAAATCCACAGTGCAACCAAGAATTAACATCACATAATGCTGACCGAGAGCCAAAAAAATTGCAGACCTAGAGAACACTACCAGGGAAATATTGCAAGAGCCACATGCCACAAATACATGCAAGAGACCGAAATAACCTCCAAAAGGTTGTACCGAGAATCAAAAGCACATAAATGTCAAAAGCTGCTTCAAATGATGGCATCGACAGTCCAAGCAACACAAAAAGGCCGAAATTGCAAAGACCAAAAGGGAATGTTGAAAAAGCTGTGTTTTTCATGCGGGTTCACCAAAAAAAAATCCTAGACTTTATCGAGAGACAAATGTTGACTTCACGTTGGGTTCGCCAAAAGCAAAGATAAGACAATATCGACTTCACAAGAGCGCACAAATGGCACCGAAACTACGAGAAGCACCAAAAACAGATGGCACTGAAATGGAGAAAACAAGGAGAAAGCTTGCTTAGACAGCACCAAAAGTTTGAAAACTAGGAGAACCACCAAATTTTTTTTTGAAGAACATGAAATCTAAGAGACAACTATGGATACTATGTCAAGATTGTATGAAAATGGCCGAATGAGATGGCCTTTAGGTTTCTGTATTATATACATCCTTCAAAACAATTCTATACATGGAAACAATTTAGTATATGCCTAACTCTAGCTCTATACATGGAAGCTATCATCTGTCAAATTACTATGCTAACTGTACAGAGAAGTAACTAGAGAAATAAGGAAAGAACAATTATGGACAGTTTTGCTGTCCATTGACAGTGAGCTCCTCTAACTTCTTTGGAACACCCCCCTCCCCAATAAGCATCCCTATTTGCATTCATTCACCCTCTTCCATAAGGCATCAGATTCCTTACTATATTCCATAACCATTTGTCAGGTGACACTCGATTAAAAATCTTCATACTTCTAATACCCAAACCACCGTTAGAGATATAACGACAAACCGTCTCCCATTTGACAAGATGTAATTTGAACTCCTCCCCCATACCACCCCACAAAATGTTATGTTGGAGTTTCTCAATTCAGAGTGCCACACTCGCAAAAATAGGTAAAATAGAGAAAATACGTTGGAAGATTAGACAGTGTGCTCTTAATCAAAGTAATCTAACCACCTTTCGACAAGTACAATCTCCTCCATCCCGCAAGTCTCATCTCAATCTTCTCGATCATAGGGTCTCACATGAAGACGCCCTGGCAACTGCCCCCAACGGAAGTCCCAAGTAAGTTGAAGGTAAGGAGGCTATCTTGCACCCCAACATACTAGCCAATTGTCGTATATTAGGGACCTCCCCAATTGAAACCATCTCAGATTTGTCAAAGTTCAATTTTAATCTAGATACAACTTCAAAATAAAGAAGGCCTTTAATGCGAACTTGGTTTTGATTGGGCTCACAAAATATAAGGGTGTCATCTACGAACAAGAAGTAAGAAATGTTAATGGTTCCCCCATCTGGAGATCCTATAACAAAACCATCCACGAAGCTGCTATCAACCAAGGTCATGGTCATCTGCTAAGCCCCTCTATTACAATAATGAACAACAAAGGCGATAATGAGTCTCCTTGTCTAAGGCCTCGTGAGCTATGAAAGAAGCCCGCTAGGCTACCATTTGTCAACACTGAGAATTTTGTTGTAGATATGCACCAACGGATCCACGACCGCCATCTTTCCCCAAAGCCACATCGCCCAAGAAGGTAAAGGAGGAAGTCCCAGTTAATATGACCATTCGCATTTTCCATGTCTAGTTTGCAAATAACCCATGCTTTACCTATCTTCAATCTACTATCCAAGCAATCATTAGCAATGAGCACCACATCAAGAATTTGCCTACCTTTTACAAAGGCATTTTGAGGTTTAGTAGTGATCTTCCCCACTACCTAACTAAGCCGGTTCGCCAGCACCTTCGAAATGATCTTGTAGACCCCATTGACCATGCTAATGGGACGAAAATCCTTAACCTCAGACGCATCCACTTTCTTTGGTATCAAGGCTAAAAAGGTGGTATTTAGACTTCTCTCAAATTGTCTGGTAACAAAGAACTTTTGAAAAACCTTCTTAAGATCTACCTTTACGACATCCCAACACTATTGGAAGAAGCCCCATAGAGAAACCGTCAAGCCCTGGTGCTTTGTCTTTCACAATTTTCTTCACAACATCGAAGACCTCCCCCTCCTCAAAGGCCCTCCCCATCCGAGAGACATCCATCAGTTCAATAGAATAAAAACCAGCCCATCTAGGGAAAGCCTCCATCCCATCGACTCAGTGAGTGGCCGCTCATAGAACACGACGACATGATCGTATATTACCTGTTCTTCCCTACATTCAACACCATCAATTTTCAGCATATCTATATTGTTGTTTCTCCTATTGAAGTTTGTAACTCTATGAATGAATTTCGTACTCCGATCTCCTTCTCTTAACCACAAAACTCTTGATTTTTTACGCCAAGATGTCTCTTTTGACAGGAGTATCCTCTCAAGATCTGCCCAACAAAGTCTTCTAACCTGGTTCTTCCTGAGTAAGCGAACGACTCTCTTGTAACCTTTCCATCTTCTGAATCTCCCTCATCTTACTTTTCTTGATCTCCCCAATGTCATTGAAAGATTGCTTATTCTACATCTTCAGATCTTTTTTTAGAGCTCTTAGTTTACCAGTAAAGGTGAAACTAGAGATTCCCTAAAACTGATAAGAGGACTACCACTGTCTCATCCTTTCTCCAAAGCCTTAAGATTTCAGCCACATGTTCTCAAATTTAAAATACTATCGATCACTATGAAGACGTCCACAATCCACCATGATTGGCCAATGATCTGAGCAAAGACACGACATTCACTTTTACCAAACATCCAGGAAGTGACTTTCCCATACTGGAGAAATTAAAAATTGATCCAAATGGGACCAAATTTGATTATTGGTCCATGTGGTTGAAGTGCTGAACCATCTTCTAATGGCAAGTCCACTAGGTTTAAATCAGAGATGAATTCCACTAACTCTATCATTGCTGGCCTCATTCTTCTACCCCTTGAACACTCACTTGGGAATCTTGTAACATTGAAGTCACCCGTAATACACCAAGGAAGGTCCCACCAACTGTACACTCCAGCTAATTCTTCCCACAATAATCTTCTGTTATTATCTAAGTTTGGTCCATAGACACATGCAAAAACCCACAAAAAATTATCGGATACACTCTTAAAGGACACGCCACCGAGTATATCCCTATAAATTCCTCCATCTTTTCCACCACCCGCCTATCCCACATTACCAAAACTCCTCCTTGTGCCCCATTAGAGGCTAAATACACCCAATACACCAGAGCAGAACTCCATAAACTACGCACAAGTCTCCTATCAATCAATTTCAATTTAGTAACCTGGAGACAAACAATGTCCGCCTTTCACTCACGAAGAAATTTTCTTATTTGAAGCCGCTTATTAGCCTTGTTGAGTTCCGTAGACATTCCACACCACTATTTTGGGTTTCAATGGGGAAAGGCCGGTCCTTTCCCTTTCAACATGCCCCTGCTAGAGTTACCCTCAGAGTTCATAGACCAAGTCAACCTTTTCAATTCCACTGTTTATTTGATCCAGCTTTTCTGTGACTTTGGTGCCCCACTTCAATGGCAGCAAGTAACAACATAAATTGTTCCCCAAAGCCTTCACACTCCAATCCCACACATTTTTTAATTTCTTTTACCTTATTAAACACCCAATCCGAGACATTACAATGGCCTAACAACATGTAACTCAGTGGAATTGGATCACTCCCCTTGCCTTGGGTCATCCTCCAGTCCAACACCATATCTTGGGTCTCTTCCACCTCAGAAATATCCTCCAACTGAAATTGGTTAAGCCTTTGAGGGTTTTCTTCATCTCAAAAAAGTGTAGCATCACTATCGAGCTGTGAGAAGCCATCAGAAACAGTCCCCACCTCATTTTCCGTCTCTGGAATCTCAAGAGGCTGCATGGAAGGGTTCACCAGAGAAATACCAACACCCTTTATGCCGGTCGGCGTCGTTTGACCCTCCTTCGACGGCGAAACAACAACAGTGCTATTAGGGAAGCCAATTTGTGCTCATTGAGATTTTTCGGCCCACTTTGTCCACCATTGAAGCCCACCAACGTCGTCGCCGTCATTGTCTAAGCTGTTGCCTAAAGTACCTCCACCAACGGCAAGCTTTGCGACGTAAGACTCGGTGGCATAGCACCCATCCAACTATTAGAAGGGGCCTTAGAGTGAGGTTGCCAGCTTAGAAGGGGCTTTGGCTGAGGCCAGTAAGATTGTCCACGGGCTGGGGCCTAGCCCAATCACCCAATTGAGACAAGTTTGCTGCCTGCCTCCTTATGAGCCCAACCCTATTACTCAGCCCAGCAGCTGAAATCCCCAGATCAACCTGCAATGAAGATACATGCTGGGCCTCCAGGGGCCCACTCAAGACTAATGGCCCCTTCCCCTTACTCTCGCTCACTTGCCTATTCTTTTTATAACTATCGGATTTGTGCATGCATTTCCATCAGAGTACACTGCACGTCACCTCCCTCAAGGCCGACCAACTCCCTGCCAGAGTCCACGTCTCATACAAGTTGAGGGGCTTAACGCATCCGCTATCCTGTAATCTCTCCCCTCCGCCACCATCTCGTTGACCATGGGACGATGCCACCTTCACGAGGGCCTCCTTGTAAGACCAAGAATTTACCCTCCTCGCTTGAGCTCCTTCATACAAACCACCTCAGTTTTTCTCTTCCAAAGTGAACTCCCTCAAGGCCTCTCTCAGTCTCCTCCATCCCCTTCCCCCCTCCCCTTCATGTACAAACAACCGGCTTCTTCCTCCCATGCGCTACTCTACTATTATCATGAAGCGGCCACGACTGTTCGAGCATCTTTGAACTATATAACTTCGATCACCATCCCTTCTTGTTGTAAAGAAATCATTCTTTTCCCCACCCAAACATACCTCCACCACACCCCCAAGCCATTTCACTGTATTTCGCTATTCTCTCCGTACACCCCCCCAAGCCATCTCTCTTCCATCCTCTCTCAACAATGCGTAACAAACCACCTTCTTGCACAAGCAAAAATAATTTTGACTCTATCATGAGCTCTTTTTTGAAGCCCATCATACCATACACTACAATACTACTATGCCATTACTGTACCAACATCAACGATGCAAGCTACAAGTTTTTATTTTGCATGTGTACAGAGAGAACAGTTTTTAGGAGAGAGAAAAAGATTGGAGTTTTTAAAAAATATCATTTGTGTTAAGGTAAACAATATTCCTCCGTTGAAAGTGAGGGTTACTAATAAAATTGGGGCATAAGTTCTTTTCCTTAAAAGGAAAAACAAACCTATGCCCTTGGCACTGCCCCCCTCAGCCCAGGATAGTCCATCCCAGCTTCTCCCCTGGATGCATGATATTGCACTTCGAGCATCAATTCAGTTAAGAAAAATGACCTCTGCCTTTTGCTAATTATCTGCAAAGCTGGCTCACGATTACCATGCCCTAGAGGTTTAATAAGAGGTTGAGTACATTATAATAAAGACAGAAACATAAGTAGCGCGGTAAATCAAGGGTTTGTTTCCCACTTTTTCACTGAGGCTGTTGCCTAATAGCCAGTATTAGCAGAAGAATGGAAAACCACTACCTTAAAAAAGTAGGTTGCCAAAAATTATCCTTTGTCACTCAAGTTTCTCGGGAAACCTTCCTTGTGACTTTCCATTTAGCTTCTGGCACCTATGCAGCATCTGATTTATTGGGCTTCCAATGTGAGCTTGCTTATGTCTTTCCCCTTCTGATGGTATAAATTCAACTCTTTTAACTTTTTGGATGATAACATAAAAAATACATATGAGACATGGGAAAATACTTCGTATAGAGAAATCTCGTTCCTAACAAGATAAATTGGAGGGCATCTTTTACCCTCTTCTTAAAGCGTTCTGAAACTAGAATGGTATATGCTTTCTTCGAAACATATCCCACTTACTGCACTCTGTGGTAGGAGAAAATTACAGATACTACCGTATATGAACCTTTAACATTCCTCACAAACATGAATAACTTCCAGTATCTAACTCAGATATTGAACAGCAGTGAGAGAAAAACCCCTCCATGTAACTGAAATTCTTAGGAATTCACTAGAATAAAGTGCACAATCAATTAGCCCAGTCATTACGTATATACTTCTATGAATGTAAAGCTCGATTTCATGATGGCACCTTAACTATATGTTTTAACTTTTCTTAAGATTCTGACAATTGATCTATTAAAGCTTCATCTTCCCCTAAAACAAACCATAAGAACATTACTTACCTGAGAAATTGCTCCAAAAAAGACACAAAATTAATCTTTTTTGTTTTTTTAAAGGCAATCACGCTTCCTGAGTGTTTTAAAAAGTCTTTCACTGATACCTGTTAGTTTAAACAGAGAACTGATCCCAAAAAAGTCGGACATGTGAGGGATAAGGTATACGCAGATGACAGTTCGAGTAAATTTATAGTGAATTCATCAATCTAAGCTAATTCAAGGAGTTTAGAGAGAGAGGGAGAGAGAAAATACCTTGCCATTCATGGCCTTCAAAGCATTCTGAGCCTCGGCCTCTGAATCGAATGTTACAAAACCAAACCCTTTGGGTCTTTGGGTTCTTGGGTCCTTAACTAGCCTCGCTAAAGAAACAAATTAAACAATCCCAAAATAAAAACCTTTCGATAAATTTCCGCCCAAAAATAATTAAGAAGAAACAAAATCAGACTAAAGTCGATGATAAAGACAGCATACCTTCTGTAACTTCCCCAAATGGCGAAAACAATGTCTTCAATTTTTCATTTGTGGTGTAAAAGGATAATCCTAAGCAGAAAAAGGAAGAATAAAAAACCAATAAAACCCATTCAGGAGGGAGAGAGAGAGAGAGAGAGAGAGAGAGAGAGAGAGAGAGAGAGAGAGAGAGAGAGAGAGAGAATACTGCTAACGAAGAGCTGCGACTTCAACCTCTTAGCCATCGCAGATCTAAATGGGTGTTCCTGCAAGTGTTTACGATGAAGAGGAGTACTTCGCATCTTGATCAGTTTGGATAGTATCTATAATTTTATTTTGAAAATTAAATTAAATATTATTAATATATATGTATATATATATTTTAAATTTAAAAAAAAACTGAATTAAGATTTAAAACAACAAACGAATAAAACATGCAATTTCTTCATAAATTTTTACATAATTATATTTTAAAATTGGAGTATTTTTATTGGATCGGTAATATTAGACTACTTTTTTAAATGATGTTATATTTATAACTTATTTTATTAAAATATGTATGGTTTAAAACATATTGTATAGAAGTTTGTGAAAAGAATATGGCTAATTTTACTTAGGATCTACACACTACATCTTTATTAATTCTTTTTTTCTCATAACAAGTATGTAGGATATAAATGATAATTAGAACAATTTAATTAGTTTAGAGAGATACAATAAAAACAAATTTAAAATATATATAGTGTGTGATATGAAATGATGAGTAATATAATAAAGAATATCTATTATTATTATTTTTTTTTATAAAAATAGCTTAGCAATCACATTAAATGCTTGAGATGATTTTAAAGCATTAGAGCACTTTTATTAGATTGTCCAAAATTAAAAGTACACTTTTAATTAATCTAACTCCTATTTTGACTTTTGGTAATTCTATTCATATAATCCTCACATTGAAATCGTTATTTTATCAAAATATAATAAAATAATTAATAATTAAATCTTTTTTAATTATTTATAATTATTAAATTAATTAATTTTATTATATTTGACTATTCTATCTATTATATGTTAATTAATAATCATATTTTAATTAAATTATGAGTTTTAAAAAATAATTAATAATCAAATTATATTTAAATTAAATTACTATTTGATATTTAAAAAAATAACTTTTACTTATTCTTTATCCAATTATATTTTATAAAAGAAGAGAGAAGTATGAAAGAGAAATAATAAAATAATGAATTTGGTCATTCTAGCTAAGAGCACTCTCATTGGATTGGTTAAAAGTCAAATCTAGTAAGATTTTGAACAACCAATTTTATTTTCATCTCACATTAAATTGGCCAAAAGCTAAATCTTTTGGCCATAGTGAATAGTAAAATAAAAAATAATGCCAAATATAGCAAGTCTCAAGATTGGCCAAATATTTATTTTATTATTTCTTTCTTTTTCTTTCTTACTTTACTTTCTCCTTTTATTATTAAGTTAGTAAATTGTATGAGGAATAAGTAGAAATTATTATTTTTTAAACATCGATTAATAATTTAAATTAAATATAATATGATTATTAATTATTTTTTTAAACTCATAATTTAATTAAAATGTGATTATTAATTAACATATAATAGATAAAATAGTCAAATATGATCAAATTGATTAATTTCATAATTGCAAATAATAAAAAAAATAAGAATTATTCATTATTTATTATTATATATCTTCATAAATAGACAATTTAATATGAAAATTTAATGTGAATAATCAAAACTAAAAGTTAGTTATATTATTTTATTATTATATTAAAAAAAAATTGCCATTCCAATGTGGGACATATGTAAATGAAATGGTCAAAAACTAAAATTTAAGTCATATTAGTTAAAATTGTACTATAGCAATTAGGGGTGATCCCCACCTACTGGAGGTGGGGTCCCCCTATTACTGCCCCCGCCTGGGCGGGGGTCAGTTATTTAGACCGCACCCCGTCCCTGTATAGGCGGGGGCGGGGTACCCCGTCCCGCAGCGGGGGGTAGCGGAGGGAGGCTCCATCCACCTGCCCCCTATTAGGCCTGACATAGTTGATACTTCTGGGCACTATTCGGTCCAGATCAAATTTCTAGGCTATTTTTGGTCTAGAAAACCATCAAACCTGATTAAATTTTACAATAAAAAATATCAATATATTAAATACTAAGTAATAATCATTACTAAAATCTAAAGTGACAAAGCCATTTAAAAAAACAAAAAACATCACTAAAAATCTAAAAGTCTAAAATAATAAAACTTAAAACTTAAAAGTAAAGACTACTAGAAGTCTTGCCTAGTTACTAAACTATTACAATTTACAATAATATAAATTAATCATACAAATTACAAATTATGCTATTAACTATTAAGATTACAAATTTGCACATTTACAATTTACAAAATCATAAAAAATAAGAATGATAACATTGGTCCTTGGACACTGGCGATTGAACTTTGTCATTTTAAAGAGTTGTAATGCAAACTTGGGTGATGACCGTGGGGTTGTTGGGCCTTAAGTTTAACTTGCAATAATAAGTTAAAAAATAATTAGAGTACAAATATAAAGTTATAAATATGAAAAAAAAAAATTTATTAAAAATACTAAGTTACTAACCAAGATTAAATTGAGTTATTAACTTGAAAGATGGGCTTGACAATTGACATACAAAATGATACTGTCATAGAAAATGTCAAAACTCACAAATAAGAATTACAAGATAATTAGATACTAACATTAAAAATATTATAAAATTATAAATGTAAACAACAATTAAGAAAAAAAATTGTGTAAAATGCAAACCATGGTGATGCACTGGTAGGTGACGTAGGTCATACTGCAGCAGAGGTAGCTGTTGACAGTGTCCCAGGTGTTGGGGTCACGGTTGCTACAAGTTACAACAATTAAATGTAAAATCTGTGTAACATTAAATTTAATTAAATAAATACAAAATAATATAAATATTTATTCAAGTGACAATTTACCAGATCCAAACTAATCAGCAACCTTGTCCTCGGCCTCAACTGAATCATAATTAAGAACCTTCAGAATATGAATTTCAGCACCCGTAATTCAATTTTGTATGCAAATTAGGGATTTAACAATAGTAGAATCTAATGAATTTCGAAAAGGATCTAATACGCGCATTCTAGTGCTTAAGGCCGACTCTGAGGCTACTGTACTGATCGGGATGGCCAAGATACTGTAAGCAACTTTTGAAAGTATGATGTATTTTGGGACATTCATCTTCCACCAAGCTAATATATCAAAATTTCGTACAAATGGATGAAGATCCATTGCCAAATATATGTCTACCTCTGACTAGGCATCTGTGGTGGAACCCATAAAATCCAAGGGAGTCGACTCTATCTTGTCACCCCAGTCCATTTTATGTTTTTTTCCATGCTTAGCATCTGCACTTGGTGGGGGGTACCTATTGCTGTAGGTGCTGCAATACTACCACCTCCCACGATAGTGAATTCATCAAATAATCTAATAAGTGTTTCTTGAGTCCGAGTTGCAACAGCCGACGCACAATCTTTGACAATTGCATTAGTCAACCCAAGTACTATATCTTTCATCTTAAACCGTGGGTCAAGGACACATGCAACATATAATAAGATATTGGCTTTATCAAAACTCTTCTCCCCAATACTTGTCGAATTTCTCCATTATGGTCCTAGACATCTCCCGCAATATCGTGTTACTGCCCGCTGCAATATTATCTAATTTTTCTTTCACCTTGGTTATTTGTTGACAAAATTGATGTGTCGTGGGATACAGAGAACCAGATAAAAACTTGGTAATATCGTAAAAAATCCTTAGAAACTCTATAAAAATATATATTTTTCATCAAAAAACTTGATATATTGTATGTCTTCATTACCCAATGTATCAAATACCAGCTTATACTCTTGGGCCGCCTCCAACATCAAAAAAGTTGAGTTCCACCTTGTAGACAAATCAGTGCAAAAACTTTTTTTACATGTTATACCCACAATAGTTGTAGTAACTTTGAACCTAGCCAATCTAGCAGGAGAAGATCTGACCCATCTCACGGCAGTTCTAACCCGAGCAACCGGGTCACTAAACTTATCCAAGCCATCACTCACAATCAAATTAAGAATATATGCTGCGTATCGCACATACAAATAATCCCCACCCAAAATTGTTCTACTTGTATTATTCATGAGAGTCTTAAGATATCTCATTGCAACATCGTTAGGCCCGGCATTATCAATCGTGCAAGTTAAAATCCGAGTCAACCCCCACTCTTTTACAGCGACATCTAAGACTTCCCTATCGTCTCACCTTTGTGATTAGTGGTTTGACAAAATTTAAGGATCTTCTTATGTAATGTCCAACTCCCATCAACCCAATGCACATTCATACACATAAAATTAAGATTATTATAAGAAGTCCAACAATTAGTGGTGAGACAAACATTTTCCCCCACCAATAAACCCCACAACTTTTTTTTTTGATCGATAAAGTTTTCTAACATTTCTTGCCACCATGTGGCGAGAATGAATATTGAATCTTAGTTCCAAGTACTTAGAATAGGCTTAGAACCATTTCCCATCAACCACTTGGAAAAGCATCTTATCTATAACGATCATGTGAGCTAGGTGTGTCCCTAGCCTCATTAGGATTATATTTTGTATACCTCTTTAATGCCAACTCCACTACTCCCCTCACCCATTTTTTTAAAGCCAACTTCAAGCTTAGATTGTCTCTTCTCTACCAAAGATTTCAAAATTGGGGATTTTTTGCATTGTTCCTCTAAGTGCAACTTTATTTAGGAAGTGCCGTATCTTTTGTAGTAACACTCATAAACCTTGCTACAATAGTTGTATTTAGCTTTTGGGTCATTGGGGCCACCACCTTCTATTTCGGTGACATGAGTCTAAATTATGGATGGAGCTTTCTTGCTAAGCTGCTTGGGGGCGGGACAAGTGGTAGTGATAGGGGTCTCAACCGGAGGGTTCTCGACCGGAGTGGGAGTAGGGTTAGGGGTAGTAGAAGTGGTAGTGGTTGGGGTAGGGTTAGAGTTAGGGCCGGAGGTATCCAAGGTCCCCTCCAGGGAGCTCGCACTAAACTCCTTAGTACCTTTTATTTACAACAAATCTAGCCTTGTAGACAAAATACAATACAATGTCACAAATGGTCATACAAAATTTAAAATAAAGATAAGCAACATTTTATTTTAATTATTTTTTAAACATGTTTCAACATTTTTAAATAATATTAAAAAATATCAATACAATAATAATTACTTTCTTAACTATTAAATATTTTTTTAAAAGAAATTTAGTATATGAATGGTCAAAATGAAAGAGCAAATTGAGATGACTTAATTACATTTTTCACCTTTCTATATAAAGGAAATTGATTCATCATCACTACCCACCTCTCTACTTCGTAAAGCAAATCCCTTGGAGTTCGGTTTCTTTGGAAGGAGTACTTGTAGTTGTGTATTTGAGATTTGTCTATGTACTAATAAATACCATAATTGATTGATTATTTATTTATGTATTATTTAACCAATTTATTATATTTTTTAGATTTCATAAATACTAAATTTGTTATTATCAACATGACTTGAGGAGAAAAAAATCAGCGAATTTGTTTCACATATTAGTTTTTGTTTACATAATCATAAAGCAAACAATTCCTTGAAATATATACATAAAGATATAAGTTTTGATCACATTTCTCTCTTCAGTATCAAACTAATAATTAGTCATGCAATTATGCATCTATTAAGACTGCATTTGAATACTGAGGTTATCTTAGATAATCTGAGTTGCTCTTTTATGCAAGTCGAACCATAGCATACACATTGCCCGTTCATTGATTATTAATACATTCTTACTTATAAAAAAAAGCATACACACATTGTAAGAAGATTTTACATACAACACAAATGGTCATACAAAATTTAAAATCAAGATAAGCAACATTTACTTTCCATTTGTAAGTTGTAACAATCTCAATTATCATGTATGTTAATCTAAGAGATAAAAAAAATAAAAAGTTAGTTGCATTTGGGTTTGATTAATGTTCATCAACAACTTGATTGTTAGCAAATACTTTGAGAAAAAAAAACTAGCCAGAGAAACCATGCATGCATGATCACAGCCTAATCAGACTATCAGTAATCACTGTGTTACAAGAACTCGCCATTAGGTTGATAATTGATCCTGTTAATTTTTTTAATAAATAATTTAAAAAATGTTATTAAAAAATATATATTAAATAATAAATTATGCTTAAATGTTAGGGACCGTCACAGACTCATGGCGTCATCGAACCCTAGAACTACTCAACACAATTAGATTATCAGATAATCCAATCCACAAACGGCAATCAACGAATCAAGTTTGCAACACAATCATATATTTTCAAGAATCAAAACGGAAAATATGGGAGATTAGGATTTAGGTGATTACCTTTGTGGAAAAATATCGGAGAGGGAGAACCGATGAGGCAAATGAGACGACAGAGAGGGATTCTTGGAACTTTGCAGAGACGGTGGCCTGCGGCTACAACAAGGGTGGCCTGAGGTGCAATTTTGGGGGCTAGGGTTTGGGCCTTCGACTTCGGCGATTTTAGAGAGAGTGAAAGCACTGAGAGGGGCGTTTGGAGAATTCGAAAGGGGGGAGTTAATTCAACTTAATTCACTTACATAAAACGGCGCTGTTTTATGTAATTAAATTAAAAAAAAACAGATGACAAAACGACACCGTTTTGAGTCATCTGAGATTTTTTTTAATATATAATATATATTATATTACATATATATATATATATATATGCGGGGGCGGGGTAATGCGAGACGGGGCCCAACCTCTACCGCCCTCCGCCCCCGTCTTTACTCAAAATACGGGCAGGGTTAACCCCGCCCCCCTTGGCCAGGCGGATTAACCTGCCCCCATCGTGCGGGACGGGGTGGAATCCGGGAGGGTTAGCAGGTGCAGATATCCGCTGCTCACCCCTAATAGCAATAGTCAATCCAATGAGAGTGTTCTAAACTTGCCATATTTGGCATTTTATTTGAGTTTTCAGACACAAAAATCAAGAAATTTAGTTTTTGAACAATTTAATGTAAAGTTAAAATGATTTTGAATATCTAAAATCTTATTAGATTTGACTTTTAGCCAATCCAACAAAAGTGTTATTAGTATTGGATTGACTATTCCATAGGTCAAACTTTGCGTCAAATCACACTTTTGCCTTTTGCAATGTACATTTCACCCAAAACCTAATCTCAAATTGGATTATTTATCTAAATGTTATATAATAATAATAAAACGAAAATACTAAATGTACTTAACAAAAACATACAAAAGAACTTCTAAATAGTACAAAAGAACAAAATGGGTTGTACATTTAGATAGTACAAAATAGACATGTTCATTTGGGTCAAGTTATACCCAACTCAGTTTTAAATTTTTTAATTTAAATAAATTTCACAATTTTTTTTAAGAGATTCAAAGAAAATTAATTATTAGAAAATTCGGAACTGAATGACAGGCCTAATACAAAATGTGGATTTCCATAACCAAACTGTGAAAAAGCATACTCCTCGTGCCAGGAAATTTCAACTTCCACAATACCTCAGTTTCCAGGAAGAGGAAGACAACATGCAGCCTCGAGGAAGATACTCTTAACGGTTAACCATTTAAACGACCCAAAAAAATAGAAATCAAAGCCAAGCATCCAATAGCAATTATCCATTACCGAGAAAATTCAAAACCAAAAACTAGAACAAAAGAAAAATGAAATTCGTTCCCTAACAAGTTTGTGATTACAAGTCATTAGAACGTGGAGAAGGTTGGACAAGCTTGATCCAGTATAAAATTTACATTTGCACCAAATAATGTTATGAAATATTCTCAGACACACTTACGACGATGCGATAAATTTTTAATAATTGTCATTTAAATAATAATTGATAAACGAAAGCACTTAAATTGGATTACATTAAATGTGATTGAGGATATTAAAATTTAAAATAACGTATAACGTCACGCTTTGTTCTCGAGATGATGATCAGGGTAATCTTCCCACTTTATGTTGAAAGGTGCCCTCGTCATTGGGTCCTCTAGATGGTGTCCATTCCAAAACAGCAGTTTGTTCCTGCATGCTCACGAACTCTTGGATCAGACAGGTATACTTATTCTTTTTTTTTTTTTTTTTCTAAGCAAGAAAATATTATATCATTATAAAAACGAGATACATGAAGAGAGGATATGGTTAAAAAAAACAAAAAACTCATTACAACAAACAAAATGCAAAAGTGGAAATCGGATTATGGTTGCTGTTTTAAATGATGATTTTTTACTATTTGCACAACTAGAAGCCACTGCTGGAGGCATCGGAAGCTGAAGGTATATTGCAGTTTATTTTCTTGAGATTGTGATATGAGGTCGGGCAGATTTGGAAGATCTTGAGATGAAGAATCTATTGGTACAATGTGTATACTATAGCCAACAAATGCATTATTGCATGGTGGCGCGTGACGATCACGCAGAATAAGTTGCGCGAGTGTCATATTAATTAGGATGAATATGTAAGAGTTTTATTTAAACTCTGTGACCCACACACCATCTTATCAGTTTAAAATAGTTCAAATCTTATTGGATAATATTTGAGTTATGAAGGGATAAAAATTACTCCTAAGAGATAGGATTAAACTCTATATCTCTAATTATAGTCAAACACAAACTCATAGATTTCTTGATGGTCGGAAGTCTATAAATAGTACTGGGAGGCTCAAGGGTTCTCACCTACAACATTAGAGTGCCTCTAGCCATCGGGAGACACTTGTGAGGCAAACGTTGTTAGGGCGATCCTTCTCTCATAATCAGATTAATTGTTCATCAATCAGATGGAGAAATGTACGTTTATCATATTATTAATTTATTATTGTAGATCATAGAAAATCAAAGATCCGTTTAATATCATGTTAAAATATTTAACATGTGGTATCAGAGCGTCAGGTTATAGACTTTTTATGATCTCAATAAAATATGCCGTTAATATATATTTAATTATATATATATATACTTTCGCATCTGGGCTATTATCTATTTGTTATTCACGAAAATCACAATATGCGTATGTTTTAAGATTAAGCCTTCTGGCTTCACCCTTGCCGTATTAATGGAGAAAGCAACAAAGTTGAGGTATCTCTGTGGAGAAAGAACTACGTGAGATGAGACTTGCCGTGAGCCACTGTGTGTTGGTAGCTCGTGTTTTGTAGTCGCCGGTTTGAACATCGTGTGAGGTGGCCCGTAAATGGCATCTCTGTAAATCGCGGCACAGTGCTCTAAGCCCATTACAACAGTGTTTTCCCGGATAGAACAAAAACAAACAGGTGAGATGAAGGTCACCGGCGGGAGGAGATCGGCATCTCCTCATCGCTGGCGACGTCTGTGGTCGCAGTTATAGGCTGCGGCATCTGATGAAGGAGACGGTAGATGTATACGGCCTACAGGTGTTGAAGGAGGTTGAAGATGAACTTAGGGTTCTCATTAATGGGCCGGGCCGGGCCGGGCCGTGAGCTTTGGCCCAGTATAAGACAGAAAAGACATAAAGAAGTAAAGGGGTTGTGGGCTTTGACCAGGCCCGAGAACAAAAAAAAAAAAAAAAAGGAAAGAAGGAAAGAAGGGGTCGGGCCAGCACAGTAAGGCCCGACCCAGGTCAACCCAAAACGGTTTGACCAATCATAATCCGGGTCCTGACCCGGTTTCTTGACCCGACCCGTTTCCGACCCAACTCAAATTTAAATAATATTATTTTAATATTATAATATTATTTCAAAAAAAAAAAATCAATTAATTAATTAAAGTTTTATTATATGCATACTTTAATGTTATGTGTATATATTTAAATTATGTACATGTTATTATAATTATTTACATGTATGTATGAAATGTTTATATACATGTTATCATTGTTAATTGTTATGTACATTATATATGAAAAGTTTATTAAATTCTATAATATTATTATTGTGATTTTCCTGTAAAATCAATTAAGGTTTAAACATGAAAATCCTTTTAATGAATTTTGCTGTGGGAGTGTGAATGTGTACAAATTGAGGCGGTTCTGTCTAGGAGATTGGAAATTCCAAGTGTATCCGTTGTGACCCTCCAATCTTTCCTGGGAACCTTGAAGTTCTGTCTAGGAAAGAATATTCTTTCCTGGGAACTTACTTAGTAAGTATTATTCACATCCGTTGTAAAATTCATCAAAGTTCCTATTTCATGCATATTATTGCTATCCACATTATATGCATATTATTATTGTGCAATGTCTATTTTGGCTTTTGTTATTATGCCATGTATATCCGATATGGGATAAATGATTTACGTCAAAATCAAGAGAAAATTGGTCGCCCAAAGGTACAAGATTTTCTTGATTTTGGTGACAAGTCGTTAAACCCATAGTAAGGTGGATATGATGGAGGGAACACCTTGTGTGTCAAGATCTACTCCCAAAGGAGGGTTTTGATGACACTACTAGTTTATCCATCAAAGTAAGGTTGGAGGGAATACTTTGTGTGTCAGGGTTTACTCCCAAAGGAGAATTCTGATGATACAGCTAGTTCATCCACAGAATTTAATACTGGATGGAACACCTTGTGTGTCAAGATCTACTCCCAAAGGAGGGTTTTGATGACACTATTAGTTCTTCCATAATTGTTTAAATTCTGATTATTGTTTATAAGTGTCTAACTCAAAGCAATTTATTATTAAATTTTCTTGCAGTAAGCGTACCCACATCACTACACTCACAGACTTCATCTGTTCCTGTTTTGAATGGCTCCAATTTTTCTGAATGGGTTGAGAGAGTTAGGTTCACCCTAGGAGTCCTTGATTTAGACTCATCCCTTATGAGTTCAAAACCATTACCTATTACTGAAACCAGTACCAATGATCAGAAAGAATGTTTTAAACAGTGGGAGAGATCGAATAGGCTGAGTTTAATGTTTATGAAAATGACCATAGCCGAAAATATCAAAAATTCACTCCCTAGTACTGAAGAAGCCCAAACCTTTTTGAAAAATGCTGAGGAGAGGTTTAAATCTGCTGATAAGTCTTTAGCAGGAACACTGATGGCTAGACTCACCACCATGAAATATGATGGTGCTAAAGGAATGCAGGAGCATATCCTTGAAATGACCAATATTGCTGCCAGATTGCAAACCCTAGGAATGAAAGTAGATGAGTCTTTCGTTGTTCAGTTTATTCTGAACTCATTGCCACCTCAATATGGTCCATTCTAGATGCATTACAATGCTATAAAAGATAAATGGAATGTGAATGAGCTAGCAAGTATGGTAGTTCAGGAGGAAGCAAGACTGAAACAACAAGGATATCACTCTGTCAATTTCGTGAATAAAGAAGCTGGAAACACCATTACAGTAAAAAGAAGCGAACTGGACCACTGAAAGGAAAGCAACCTGTGAAAGCTAATCAGGTTCAGAACGACAATAGCAAATGCTACTTTTGTAGGGAACATGGACACATGAAAGCTGAGTGTCCAAAACGTAAGGCTTGGTTCGAAAAGAAGGGTAAGCCTCTTACCTTTGTATGTCTTGAATCAAACCTTGTAAATATTCCTACTAATTCTTGGTGGCTAGATTCAGGTGCTAATGTTCATGTTTCCATAACCATGCAGGGATACCTTACAAGCCAAACACCAAGCCCCAATGAGCGATTCATTTTTATGGGAAATGAGAATAAGGCTGAAATTTTAGCCATAGGGACCTTTCGTTTAGTTTTGAGTACCGGTCATTGTTTAGACCTTCATAACACAGTATTTGTGCCTTCTGTGAGGCGTAATTTAATTTCCCTTTCCAGACTTGATACTGATGGTTATTCCTTTTCATTCCATAATGGTAGTTTCAATTTGTTTAAAAACAGTTTATCTATTGGTTCTGGGTTTCTTTCCGATGGTCTTTATCAATTTTGCCTTGATAATACATTCATTAAAAATACCTATACCCAACGCCATGAAACATGTATTGGAATGAAAAGAAACATGATGAATGAAAATTCATATGACTTGTGGCATAAAAGGTTGGGGCATATCTCCAAAGAAAAACTACAGAGATTAGTAAAAGAAGGGATTCTTCCGCACCTTGACTTTACTAATCCTGAAGTGTGTGTGGATTGCATAAAAGGAAAGCAAACCAAACATACTAAGAAAGACACCACAAGAAGTAAAGAGTTTCTTGAAATAATTCACACAGATATATGTGGACCATTCTCCATAGAATGTTTTGGTGGAGAAAAGTATTTCATCACCTTTATTGATGACTTTTCACGATTTGGATATATCTATCTGTTGCATGAGAAATCTCAATCTGTATCAGTACTTGAGGTATTTCTCATGGAGGTGGAAAGACAGTTAGATAGAAAAGTGAAAATTATCAGGTCGGATCGAGGTGGAGAATACTATGGAAAGTATGATGAATCGGGCCGTAATCCGGGCCCATTCGCCAAACTTCTTGAACAGCGTGGCATTGTTGCACAGTATACGATGCCCGGGACGCCACAGCAGAACGAAGTTGCTGAAAGGCGTAATCAGACCTTATTGGATATGGTCAGAAGTATGGTAAGTAATTCTACCTTACCCAAATCATTGTGGGGTGAAGCCATTAAGACGGCAATGTATATCTTAAACCGAGTTCCCAGTAAGGCAGTTCCAAAAACTCCTTTCGAGTTATGGACTGATAGGAAACCAAGTTTGAGACATATGCATGTTTGGGGTTGCCCAGCCGAAGCCAGACTTTACAACCCACATGAAAAGAAGTTGGATCCTAGAACAGTAAGCGGGTATTTTATTGGTTACCCAGAGAGATCCAAAGGGTACAGATTTTACTGTCCTAGTCACAGTCCGAGAATGGTGGAAACAGGAAATGCCAAATTCATTGAACTTGGCGAGATCAGTGGAAAAATTGAACCTAGAGATGTGATCATTGAGGAAATACGGGTAGATGTCCCTATACCTACATCCTCAGAAAAGATAATAGTTCCTCTAATTGATCATCACGATGATACCGTGGAACAAGTAAATGATCACCCATCTCAGAATGAAAATACCATTGATGACCCAAGTTCGGAGTCACCAGAACAGATTGTCTTGCGCAGATCTCAGAGAGATCGGAGACCTGCCATTTCGACAGATTATGTGGTGTATCTCCAAGAATCTGAATTTGACATTGGGACAAGAAAAGATCCACTAACGTTTTCACAAGCCATAGAGGGAAGTGATTCTAATAAATGGATCGATGCTATGAAAGAAGAGTTGAAATCCATGGATCAGAATCAAGTCTGGGACCTCGTTGAATTGCCTGAAGGTAGTATAAGAGTTGGGTGTAAATGGGTCTTTAAGACCAAACGCGACTCAAAAGGCAACATCGAACGACATAAGGCCAGACTTGTTGCTAAGGGTTTCACTCAGAAAGAAGGCATTGATTACAAAGAGACCTTTTCTCCAGTATCCAAAAAGGACTCATTTAGAATCATTATGGCATTGGTGGCTCATTATGATTTAGAGTTACATCAGATGGATGTGAAAACAGCATTTTTAAATGGAAGTTTGGATGAAGTGGTCTACATGGAGCAGCCAGAGGGCTTCTCAGAAAAGGGCAAAGATCACCTAGTGTGTAGACTTAAGAAATCAATATACGGGCTTAAGCAAGCTTCCCGACAATGGTACTTAAAGTTCAACGATACCATTACTGCCTTTGGTTTTAAAGAGAACATCGTTGATTGATGTATATACCTAAAGGTCAGTGGGAGTAAGTTCATAATTTTGATTCTGTATGTTGATGATATCTTGTTGGCTAGTAGTGATCTTGGCTTACTATATGAAACCAAGGGTTTTCTCTCTAAGAACTTTGAAATGAAAGATATGGGTGAGGCATCATTTGTGATCGGAATCGAAATCTTTCGAGATCGAAAACAAGGACTGTTGGGATTGTCTCAGAAAAGTTACCTGGAAAGAGTTCTTGAGAAATTTGGTATGAAAAGTTGTTCATCACTAGATACTCCGATATCAAAAGGTGATAAGTTTAGCCAATCACAGTGTCCTAAAACTGAGTGGGAGCGCAAAGAGATGACAAAGGTTCCCTATGCTTCGGTTGTGGGAAGTTTGATATATGCACAGATTTGCATGAGACCGGATATTAGCTTTGCAGTTGGCATGCTTGGGCGCTACCAGAGTAACCCAGGGATGTCTCATTGGAAAGCAGCAAAGAGGGTATTGCGATACTTGCAAGGAACTAAGGATTACCAGCTTACTTTCAGAAGAACTGACAGTTTGGAGGTAACTGGTTACTCAGACTCTGATTTTGCCGATTGTCCTGATAGCAGGAAATCCACTTCGGGTTATGTTTTCCTGTTGGCCGGTGGAGCGATCTCATGGAGAAGTATGAAGCAAACAATCACTGCTTCATCAACAATGGAGGCTGAGTTTGTGGCGTGCTTTGAGGCCACAGTGCATGGTTTATGGCTGAGGAACTTTATCTCAGGGCTTGGGGTTGTTGACTCTATAGCCAGGCCACTGAGAATTTATTGTGATAATTCCTCTGCAGTCTTTTTCTCCAAGAATGATAGGTATTCTAAAGGTGCTAAGCACATGGAGCTCAAATACCTAAGCTTCAAGGAGGAAGTACAGAAACAAACAGTGTCCATAGAACATATTAGGACTTCGCTTATGATAGCAGACCCATTAACAAAGGGTCTAATAGCGAAACAGTTTAAAGAACATGTTAACAGTATGGGTCTTATGGTGTAAACATGTTATTGAGCTCATGGATGTTATGATTCTATTTTGACACTTAAAGATATCAATTATGGTTATTTTGTTTCTGTTTTCTTGTCTTTCCACTTTATATGTACATTGAATGGTGTGGATGAATGATGACAAGATAATGTCTACAACAGACATGAATTGGAACCCAAAGGCATTATTGTATTAGCCTTAATTATCCCAATTAAAGATCGTGTGTTAAATTGGTTACTGGTGTTGTGGTACATGGAAGGGAATCTGTTGATTATATAATAGAGGACCGCCATGACTCGCATTGGTAATTAGTTTGACATTGATATTATGGAACTCATGAAATGTGTTTTGAGCTATGAAAAGTTCAGGAAATAAATTTGCGCAGTATGGTTAATTTCCTGTGATAAACCCATAAACGAAAATTACTGTTTTATGGGCGTATGGGTTAAGTGGGAGAATGTAAGAGTTTTATTTAAACTCTGTGACCCACACACCATCTTATCAGTTTAAAATAGTTCAAATCTTATTGGATAATATTTGAGTTATGAAGGGATAAAAATTACTCCTAAGAGATAGGATTAAACTCTATATCTCTAATTATAGTCAAACACAAACTCATAGATTTCTTGATGGTCGGAAGTCTATAAATAGCACTGGGAGGCTCAAGGGTTCTCACCTACAACATTAGAGTGCCTCTAGCCATCGGGAGACCCTTGTGAGGCAAACGTTGTTAGGGCGATCCTTCTCTCATAATCAGATTAATTGTTCATCAATCAGATGGAGAAAGGTACGTTTATCATATTATTAATTTATTATTGTAGATCATAGAAAATCAAAGATCCGTTTTATTAATATCATGTTAAAATATTTAACGGAATAACTTTTCTATAGAAATGGAGAGTTTCTCTTCCTATATATAAAACAAAGGAAAGGATAGATATCACACTCATATAACTATTCAATCCAATAGAAACAATACATTGTCATATTAATTAGGCTTAATGAGAACTTACAAATCCATTCGAATTCTTCCTTCTCTGATTACAATGCTGCGTGCTTCTGCTTCTACTTGAACCTGATCAACATAAATAATCACGGCTTAATTAGTGTATTCAAAATATTATGAAACCGAAAAGCTTAATATGTGAAAACATATCATGTTATCGAAACTAAAATAAATAGAGATTTACATATTTTCGGCCCAAAAGTCTGTTGCATTTGGTACAAATGACGTCTGCCACTGTTATATTCCTATGAACTCTCCGATAATGTATTGGATCGTCAATCAGTACGTTCACACTTCTACATATCAAACATGCATTTCATAATCTTTAATTCAAGATTCAATATATATCAATATAGAAATAATTATTTATAGATGGAATATGTCGGATTTATCTTATAGTAGAAATAATTAACATACTATATATACACTAAATATTAAACTATGTTAGTTTTTAAATTGATTTTTTGCTATTCTCTTATTTGCACCAAACATTTTTCTTTTTCTTTTCTTCTACTTAACATGATTTTGTGTACGTATGGATCACTCTATTTCTAAATTCGTGTTTTGATACTCAAAAACCATGAGAATCTTCTCTTCTCATTTGGTGAATTTTACTCAAAATCTTTAAAATATAAAAAACTCAAATTTTAAAATTGTATTTATAATAATAAATAATAAAAAATTGAAACTGTGCCCACTCATGAAATTTTTTAAAATCATATTCTTTTTTTTTTTGACATTTTTTCCCTATATACTTGATTGGAAAGATAAAAAAGAGCGCGCAAAGTGAATCATGATAACATATTCTAAAAAAAAAAAAAAGATGATTTCAAAGTAAAGCCTGTCATGTGAAGATGAGGAAATTACAATTAGTACTGGATGAAGATCATGAAGAATATCTTACGCTCTATCGAAGGTGCCGGTGGCGAAAGTCTGCAAAATGCATTTCCAACAAAGAAAAAAAAACACAGAAACAATGTCATCTTCAATAAATAAGTAATGGGTATATACCGACAGGCCAAAAGTAACATAATATTTTGAGCAAATGATTAAAAGAATTGATTTCTCATGTGATATCAAGTAGATCGACGGTGAAAAGATATTTGTTAAAATATTTACAAATACTATTTTACTCTGATCTTAATATTCAATAGTTTAAGAACAAACTCATGTATTTTATAGTTCTTTTTGGGTTTCTTTTCCTTTTCCTTATCTACGTATATTGGCGCTGCCTGTCCAAGACTTCAAGTTCGTGATCCTTTTGAATGCATATGCCATATATTATTACGAACTAAAAGGCAGGCCGTTGCAAGAATAATCAAATTCAACGCAATTAATCCAACAAATGGTTCAAGACTTCACGAAAGTCTGGTTTCCAAAGAACTTTTTCCTATGTATATAACCATAATTTCCAAGAAAACCCCCGAAGAATTGAGAGAGAGAGAGAGAGAGAGAGAGAGAGAGAGAGAGAGAGAGAGAGAGTTGCTACCTTTAAAACTAAGTATTTTTTTAACGCAATGTGGGTATGGCATAAACGGCAAAAGTAAAACTTCTCATGAGTTTGGTCGTATTCAATAAGATAGAGCCTCCCCATTTCGAACCTAATGAGTTGCTCAGAGCTCTGAAACTTCAAGTTTTCTGAAAAGTAATTCAAGAAAATGTTGAAGCTGCAAACAAAAAATGGGAAAACAAGAAAAAGAAGGAAAAGAAATTCATACTTGTACGCTGAAAACGTTGAAGTCAGAGATACAGAGGAAAAAAAGAACTCAAGATTTTGGTTGAGAAGTACTATATATACCAGTCTATATTATTCAGAAGAGGTCTAGCACGTTCATGTAGTCTTGTAGAATTGCTCTTTCAAGAACAGAGCTGATCAGAGATTATTTTCAAGAAAACATGATGTGGAATTAAGATATAGAATGAGTCCGTGATCCATTCCAGAACCCTGCGCTTTTGTTATACTTATATCATGCATAACAGGGCTAGAAGTTGAGCCAGATTCAGAATAAGAACGGATCTTTTCTTATAAGTAATCTTTATCTGTATCACACACACCTCTCTCTCTCTCTAAATATATATATATTTATATCTATATATAGATAAGAGAGAGAGAGACTCTAAAGTACAAGGGACAGAATACCTAGGCCTTGTTGGAATAGATTGTAATATATATTTAAAATGTTTAAGGAATAAAGCTTATGAAAAAGTTGAGAATCGTGTGCATGTAGTAATCTCTCTCGACATATCGCTCGAACGAAGTCAAGGCAGAGATCTCGCTCGACTCTCGCTCGACATGTTGCTCGAGCGAAAGTCCAAGCAGTGATCTCGCTCGACACCTCGCTTGACCTTCGCTCGACACATCGCTCGAGCGTGAAACTATTAATTTGAACCTGTACAATGGATGGAAAAGAGACGTGTCTCAATCGAAGTGATTTGTGTTGTAATCGTTTCTCGCTCGAATTTCGCTCGAGCGAAGATCGGTGATCTCGCTCGACCTTCGCTCGAGCTAAGATCACACAATGATTTTTCACAGATAATAACGTGATTTTTCACATTGATAATAACGTGATTTTTCACCGATATCTTTTCAAACTTTATAAATAATGTTGTGACAGATTTGTTAAGGTGCGAAAATATTCCTTCATTATCCTATTTTCCGTCTTTCTCAAAAGAAACTCAAATAACTCTACAAAATTGTCATTTGTAGAGTTGATAAGTTTTGTTGTATCATGGAGACGATATGCTAGAAATCTGTTAGCAAACTCTAAGTGAGTGAGGGCAAATATCTTCTTAAAGATAGTATTCTTTATACGCCTCAAAGTCTACAAATTACTTAGATTCTCTTTCCCATCTCCAAATTTCCTCAACAGACATACCAAAAAAGGTTCATTACCAAAAAAGGCAACTCACATGCCTTAATCGGCACACCTCCAACCTTCGCTGCTCTCTGGTGGGGCAAATTAGGTTCACCACCTCACTTTGTGAATTCGGTTGTTTATGTTAATAGAATTGACCTTTTTTTTGGCATGGATAAGCATCTTCTTCAGCAAAGTCAGGTCCCTTGACTTGCTGTGACACAATGGTCGAATACAAGTCCCTTAACTTGCTGACCGTCACACTAGCCAAGTTGGGTCCTTTGACTCGCCACAATGCATTGGTCGGGATAGAGCCTTAGGGCTCGCCCACATGACCAGTTGGACACAAGTCACTTGACTTGCCTACCTTCGTGCTGCCAAGCCAGATCTCTTGACTCACCACCATGCACTAGTTGGGCTAGAGCCCTAGGGCTCGCTCACACGACCAGTCAAACAAGTACTTTGACTTGCCGACTTTTGTGTCACTAAGTTGGGTCTCTTGACTCGCCATTATGCATTGGTTGGGCTAGAGTCCCAAAGCTCACCCACATGACCAGTCAGACATAAGTCCCTTAACTTGCTAATCTTCGTGTCATTAAGCTGAGTCCCTAAACTCGCTAGGAAGTTTAGGTCAGGCACTAGTCTCAGGACTTGCCTAGACGGCTATTCAGATACAGGTCCCTTGATTTTCCAACCTTTGCGCTGATATGAGTCCCTATACTTACCTCGAGTGTCACACTCAAGTCATAACCACTGCAATTAGGTTACCATTGGGAACAAGCTTTTAGAGTTAAAGGGCCTTCGAGCTCCACAATTGCCTTGCGCGATTACCTTCGGAAATGAGTTAACGGGCTTGGTGTCTGTTTGAGGTGGACCCAGGGAGTCGATGGACCCTTTGACCACTTCGCTTGGGTTACTTCATACAAACTCCAACACTAACAGTAAATCGAAAAAAAAAAAATATTGGATGAACATACACTTTTCAATAGCGATGGACATACATACAGATACATCGCCAGGCTATGCATCTTACGCGGTCGAGTACATTTCAGCCACATTTGAGCTCCATGCTTGCATCTTACGCGATTGAGTACACCTCCTGCCAAGTCCAAGCTTTGCACTCACATTTTATGTGGTTTGATTACACCTCCTATCCCATTTGAGCTTCATGCTTGCATCTTATGCGGTCGAGTGCACTCTCGTCATATCCGAGTTTCGCACTCACATCTTACGCTATTGAGTACACATTTCACCACATTAAAGCTCCACGCTTGCGTCTTACACAATCAAGTATACCTTCTGCCACATCCAAGCTTCGCATTCTCATCTTATGTGGTCGAGTACATCTCTTGCCACGCCTAAGTTTCGCGCTCGCATATTATGCAGTCGAGTATGCTCCCCTCCATGTCATTTTACGCGGTTGAATGCACCACCTACCTAATCTTGAGTTTGAAAAGCTTTATCCTTGATGCGAGTGAAATATAAACTGGGGACCAACTTCCAAAATTTATTTCATTACAGATTTTAGGAGCCCATCTCCATCGCATATTTTATCTTGAAGATTCTTAATGTCTTCTTTCGGATCAAATCGACCTTAAGAACCATGGGCAACTATAATGGACAAAATATCCAAGCCTAGTCCACCAGGACACCGCTAGAAAACAAGAGGAAAAACAGGAAGGTAAGTGAGAAGAGTGTGTTAGGAGGCAAGGGGGATAGTGTCAGGAGGCAAGGAGGCAATGTCAGGAGAAAGTGGAAAAGAGAGAGCTGATCAGACATGGAAAGGGGATGTCCTTTACCTCTATTGAGGTACATGCGAGAAGAGGATCAAATAAAAAGCAAGTGGCCAGACAACTTTGACTTAGACCTCTTCTTCAACCTTTCGAAGGGGAGTTCCAACAAGGGGGTATTCTCTAACAAATATGTTCAAGATCCTTATTGTACAGTGAGAAATGAAAGGCTATGAGAGACGATAAAGAAACATATTATAATGGGTTTCTCTTCCCCAAATTCCTATAGACGTAGGTATTATATCAAACTACATAAATCTCTGTCTTAATCTCTTTACTTTCCCTACATTTATTTTCTATACACCATTTTGAATGTCTGTATTGATATTGTATGGCCGTGCCATACCATTGACAAAGACACCAGACCACACCTATAGAAGCCCGAATTGGCATAGTGGGTCATTCTTTCTCTCCTTACAACCGATTGTGCAATTTTTTATTAATCAACACGAAACATGATATTTGCTCCTATGAAGTCACATCATGACTATCGCATTTCCCCTTAGAAATATTATCTTTTAAAATTAAAATATCTTTGAATTCTAGATTTGGAACCATTTATTATATGCTAATTCAATTTAATTTGCTGAAAACAAGTCTCTTTAATTATGTGTCCAATATAAATATGTGTGTGTGTGTGTGTGTGTGTAAAGACCATTCGTTTCTCTGATTTAAATAATAAATGTGATCAAAGCTAAATTAATTTACTTTGATTCAGTTTCATTTTAACTTGGAGGATTAGGAAGAAAAAATACTCATGATATGCATCAAAAAGGCTCCCGCGCGAGTAAGTAGTTGGATTAATTAGTTGGATTTATTATTTGGTTGGATTCACGAACATTATATACCGGCTGCTTTGTATATATATAGGAAGTAATGACAAACAATTAATCTTAATTATCAAACAAAGAATAAGAAAATGGAGGGAAAAAACACAAAAGATGAAAAAGAGAGAATTAAGAATCATAGGATCATGTTCTTGAACTACTCTCTATTTATTTGATATCTAACATATGATGCTCTTTGACCATGTTTTTAAATTGCAGCAACCAGCTGCTGCTGTTGATTCCAAAGGAAGATTTCTTTCCTGCTCGAAAACAATCTTGGATGGATCCTCCCCACAAATAGCTAGCTAAGAGTTAATTACTGTACCTTGATAGAAAATCAATCTTTAGTTTTCTTCATCTATTTTTTTATTAAGAGTGAAGCTTGGAACCAGTTGTGAGATAGAAAAATGCTAATTGTACTTAGGAAAAATATATCAAGAATCTCATTATTTATGTGTCAGTTATTGATAAGCTGAATATTATAAAATCTGAAATTTAAATGAAAATTGATATAATCATGAGTTTGTATGTAGGATTTTGCTACATAAAGGAAATTTTGTGCAAATTGTGTAGGAATAAATTATAATTTCACATCAACTAAAATGAAAAAAAAAAAAACAGAAATAACCATTTGCTCAATACAAATAAAACTAAAGGCTGAAATGCAAAATATAACTAAAGACGAACTATATGCCCATTTCCTGCGTAGTTTCTGTGCAAAATACCCTACAAGTATACTTTTCTTTGTATATAAGAATCCCATCGTAACAACTAAAATTATAAGTACGGATATCACTATCATACACAAGATCTACCTGTATTAAAATGGGATGGGAAAAAGAGAAGCAGGTGTCCTGAGAAAAAAATCATGACAAAGACAAAACTATTTAAGAAAAATGAAATTAATAGTAATAAGAATAATGCTAGATATAATTATATATAGATGAGTTCTATTAGGTATAAGTGGGTTGGCACACCAACCCGCATACCTATTATTATTTTAATTTGTCAAATGTTATATCTATTAAAAAGAGGGCAATGATATGGGGGCTCGTGATTGGAATCCCTTTGGGTCCTCTTAGTTATAATCTATTTTATATTTTTTATAATTTTTATAATTTTCTTTTTATACAAATAATCAAAAAATGTGTGCAAATAAAGAATATATGTTTTTTTATTTTTTTTTTCATATTAAAAAATTCCATGGGGGCACAAAGGTGCCCCTAACTATGGGTCCCAAAATATTTCTCTTAAAATAAATAGTAAAAGAAAATGAAAATATGAGAAAAAGAGGATGGATGGACGGAGGAAGAATAATAAGAAAGGAAAAGTACCAGACTTGTCGTTTCTCTCAATACCTTTTCCATTAAAATAGTGATTTTGTCTTTAGAGTTATTTTTTAGCTCAAAAAATGCTTGAAATTTGAATCCCTCTCAAATATAGTATGGAGAAAAGTTGGTTTTTCTTTTAATCAAAATGAGACTCTAATAACTTCAAAACTCATTTATACATAATACAATGGAGTTAAAGGGGCCGAGCAAGCCAGATCCACACAAAGCTCAAAGCTGCAATTCTTGAATAGAATCTCCATCTGACCACAGAGAGAGAGATTTGAGGTCTTGAAGTCATAGACACACGTCACTTCAATATCAAAGAAAAGTGAACTCAGATCATGAGATCAAAAATCAAAGAGAAATGATAGATGTAGTTATGGACTTATAAACATCGTGTAATTGTTTTAAAAAAAAGTGAATATATATGAGACCCACGTGAGAAAAGTTAACTTTTTTCTAAAGCGACTGCATTCCATTTGCAACTCCACGACTGACTATATGTAGTATTACTCAAAATCAAAACAAAGAAAATTTGATTTAAATTGAAAAATTAGATGAATTGAGATGAGTTTAATTTATTTTTTAATATTATTATTATTTTGAGATTTGAAAAGGTTAATTTGATATTTAAAAAATGTGTATTGGAATTTGAAAAAACTGTATTGAAATTTGTGTTTTGTATGAAAATTTGAAAAAAATGTTATGATGAGTTTGAAATGAATTGAGACGAGCTCGTTTTGTTTACGAATCTAAATCAGCCCTTAAAAGCATGAAGAATTTAAAGGTAGAGTATATTAGGATGTTAAAGCTTTGCATCATTCTTGTTCAATTTCAACCTTTATTTTCATATGGGTAACATAGCAAAAGCAACAGCAATATTTAAAAATCTCTCCCCAATAAAAGAGATTCAAAGCTTAAAAGAATCTAACCCAAAACGCAAAAACTATTAAAAAGGGGAAAGATTATGTACAAGTAATAGATTTTCTCTTCTTCCTCCTTGGACGCCAAAAAGACTAAACTGGAGATTTTGGCTAAACCAGATCTAGTATGAAAATGGGTCTTAGGATTGGCGTGAAGGAGGGAATGGAGGGGGAATTGAACTTGCAAGTCTTACGCCAGCCTTCATCACTTGCGTCTATATCTGAACTTTTTCATTAGGAATGCGTGTCATTTGGTGAGTCCTTGCCTGACAAGTGCATAATGGGTGTGCAAAGTTTGTTGCAAGTAGGATTTTTCTATATGGATTGTGCAAGTGTCATAATTTTTTTTTTTAAAAGAGTGAGATCTAATGTTAACAAATTTAAATTTTTATATGTCTCATATTTATTTAATTTTTTTAACAAAAGTATGCGATGCTTATGCATTCTATAACTTCAATTATTATTTCTCTAACAATAATAATGACATGAATATTAGTAAAGAAGTATGACCATTAATTAATTTCTGTACGGTAATGAGTACTGGATTATATCTTAGAACTCAGATTCTGGTCATATAAGAACTCAGATTCTAGTCATGGATCCCTGTCTTCCATAAACAAAATTTTCTCAATCATTTTTTAAGAAGAACAACAATGTCTCCTCAATCTCAGATCACCACCCTTGCTTTGGTTGTCAGATCCACTGGCCGTATGAAATCCTCCCTCAAACACACGACATGTGGCAAGGAAAGTCACATTCGAGAGCGCCGTTGGACCATATCATCAGCCACCCCCTAGCCGAGAGCCCCGCCACAAATCATGCCCCTCCATCCTCGGTCAACCACCGCCGGTTGCAAATTAGGCTACAACTACACTTTCCAGCTTAGGTCCCTTACCTGGTATATTGTTGGAGCTGTACTAGAAATTGATGTTCATGCTCACATTGTCCTCTTCCACTTCACCATCTCCTTTGACTAGGGGTGTACAAAAAAATCATAAAATCGAAAAACTGGCCCAAACTAGTTATGAACCAATCCAGTTTGGAATCGATTTCTAAAAATACAAAATCGATAAGAACCTATTACTTGTATATTTAAAATTATTTTTTAAATATTATATATATGATATGTTTTTATATTATATATAATTATATATATAATAATATAAATTATAATTATACATAAATAATGTTATAATATTTATAAAATAAAAGTTTACTTTTAATTAGATATGAAAATTTAATTGATCAAATGCTTTAAACATAATATATATACTTTTGAATAATGTTATAATATTTGGACTTGTAAATTAGACTTCTAAAATTTGGACTTGTAATTTGTTGGGCTTTTAGAGTAGTTGTAATATAGGCTTGTAATTTGTGAGATTTTTAGACTTGTAAAAGCAGGTTTTTTTTTTTAACCAGGTTTTTATTGCAGATTTTTTTCTATAAAAGTTTTTCTTTTATGACAGTTTTTTATTACAGATTTTTTTTATATAATAGAGTAAAACAAATTTTTGTAATAAACTACAATTTTTTTAATTAAACAGGTTTTAAAACCAATTTTAAAAAAACATATTTATTTATAGAGATTTACAATTTATTGAAGCAGAAAAACTGGATGAAAATTGGTAAAATCGGTTTTATGAGGTAATCAGGGCGTAATCAGATTTGCATTTTATAAAATCGATAGTACCGGTTCAGTTCTATATTTTGGCTAAAATCGGATTAAACTGGATCGGTTACATTCTTACCTTCGGCCCATTTTGTCAGTAACACCTCCTATGCTCTCTCATCTATTTTTTCTTTTGATCGACACCATGAGTTGGTCGTGGACAATAGCGGCAGCGACCATATGTGCCACCGACAAGAGTGCTTTGCCGATCTAAGAAGCCTTGACTCCGAGAAGCTCGTTTAGCTTCCCAATGACCACCACATACCCGTTAAATGGATAGGGACCTGCGTCCTTTTGCTTCACCTTTACTTTGTCACCCTTACTTTGTCGAAAGTTTTTTTGTTCCCCAATTCTCTTTTAACCTTTTATATCTTCCCCAACTTGTCCTTAATCTTTATTGTGTTATTTTATTTTCTTCCATCACTTATCTTTTTCAGGACCCACAATTGATGAGATTCATTAGAGCGGTTGAATCTTGCAATGGGCTTTACGTATACTAGCCTAACTCTCTTCTAGCACTATTGTGCAGCCCACTACTAATAAGACCTTATGACATCAACATTTAGGTCATCCTTCTATTTTAATAATTTCTAGTCTTCTTAATTCTCCTTGTGTTATTTTTTATTGTGACATTTGTGCTCATTCTAGGCACACTAGATTACCATTTTTTGCTCATGCTAATAAAATACTTCTCCTTTTGATCGTATCTTTTGTGACATTTGGGATGGCTATCGTACATCTTCTCTATGTGGCGATTATTATTTTCTCACAATAGTTTACATTTTTATGCACTAACTACTTGAATATATCTGATGCGATTTAAATATGAAGCTTAGTCTCATTTAATGTTTTTTTTTCTGCACTTGTCCAAAATCAATTTATTACTATTGTTAAAATCATTAGAGCTAATAATGGACAATAATTTCTTTCTCATTAATTCCAAATGTATCTTCATGACCATGACATTGTTTATGAGTGCGCCTATGTTAAATATTCACAACAAAATGGAGTTGCAGAATGTAAATATCAGCACCTTTTAAACACTGCTTGCAGTCTTCGCTTTCAAGCTCACTTACCTTTAAAATTTCGGGGTGAGTGTATTCTTATTACCGCATATCTCATCAACCGTACACATAGACGTACTCTTCAAAATAAATCTTCTTTTGAACTTCTCTTCACTAAAAAGCCCAGCTATGATCACCTTCGTGTATTCGAGTGCCTTTGTTATGCTTAAACTCTCCGTGCTTATCGCGACAAATTTTCTCCTCATGCAACCAAATGTATTTTTCTTGGCTACCCTAGCACCTATAAAGTATACAAGCTCTACAATCTTGACACTCAATCATTTTTCTTTTTTTTCTCGTGATGTCACATTTTATGAACAATAATTTCCTTTTCAGCACATTCCTGATCCTCATTCTTTCTCTTCCCCCGTCCTTCCCCTTCTTGTTCCTAAACCTATATTGCCATCTTTTCAAATCAATACTTCCCATAGCTTTCTCGACTCCTTATCCTCACCACCCCCATCTCCACCCCTCTCGTCCTCACTGCATCATTACTCGACATGTCTATCTTCAAGACTACGTATGTCCAACCGTACAGACAGATTCCATAGCGTCCTCACCTACTATACAAGCCTCAGTTCAGTTACTACTCGTCCTTTATCTGCATTTCTTTCATACTTATATTTCTCTTCCTCTCATCTTAATTTCTTAATTGCTCTCACCATTTCTGTTGATTCAACATGTTATTCTGATGCCATTCGCCACTCTCATTGGCGTGAGACTATGTCTGCTGAAATCCATACCCTAGAGAACAATTCGACTTGGACACTTGATCCATTTCCTCCTAGTAAGAAACATATTGATTGCAAATGGATTTTCAAAACTAAGCTCAAAGCTTACAATTCCATCGAGAGGTACAAACCTCGACTAGTCACTAAGAGCTACACTTAGGTTGAAGGCCAATACTATTAGGAGATAGTTGCTCTAGTTGCCCAAATGACTACCTTCGCAGCTTGTTGGCAATTGCTGCCACAAAACACTAGATCATCCATCAACTTAACGTCAATAATGCTTTTTTTATACGGTAATCTTGATCAAGAAGTCTGCATGACACTACCACCCAGATATTGCAGTAAGGGGGATAACCATGTCTGTCAACTCAGAAATCCCTTTATGGCCTCATACAACTGATTTCTTAAACTAACCATCATGCTTCTTGATGTAGGTCTTCACCAGTCTCAAACAGATTATTCTTTATTCACCTTGGTCACTCACACCAGTATTACTCTTGTTCTCATTTATGTTAACACTATCTTAGTTGCTGGTAACAATATTTCTCAAATCGAGATTTTCAAAAGTGTTTTATTAGCATACTTCAAAATAAAAGATCTTGGTTCTCTGAAATACTTATTTGGACTCGAACTTGCTTGCTCTCACATAGGTATCTTCTTCAATCAACGCAAATATTTCCTTGACATTCTTTTTGACAATTGATAACTTGGTGCCTGGACTGCTCATTTTCTTATGGAGCAACACTTGAAAGTCATCAATCATGACAGCAATCTCCTACCTGACCCTTGTGTTTATTATCTACTTGCTAGACGACTCATCAATCTAACCATCACACACTCTGACTTATTTATGTAGTAAATATCATTAGTCAATTCATGCATGCCCCTCAGGTTCCTCATATGACTGCAGCTACTTGTCTTCTTCATGACATCAAAGGTAGTCTAGAACAAGACATTTTCATCTCCTCATCTAGTAGTGTACATTTCACAGCCTATACTGATTCTGATTAGGCAACTTGCCTCACCACTTGTCGTTCCATCTCATGGTACTTCGTTCAATTAGGCACAAGTCTACTCTTCTGGAGTACAAAAAATTAGACTATAGTAGCTCGCTCTTCTGCAAAAGCTGAATATCGTACTATGACCATCACTACTTGTGAACTCACCTGATTGAAGAAGCTTCTCACTGATCTCGGCATTCCTCATCCCAAACCCTTCACCTTACAATATGACAACCAATTTGTCCTCTATAGTGCTCACAATCCCGTATTTTATGAATATACTAAATACATTGAAATTGATTGCCACACTATCCGTGGTATGATTCGATATGGGCCTTCTTAAAGCCATTTATACATTTTCAAATGATCAAGTTGCCGACATTTTCACCAAAGCTTTACGTCGAAATTTTTTTCATAATTTTTCATGCAAGTTGGGTATTATAGACGTCCATGTACTAACTTGAGAAGGAGTATTGATAGATTCTTCAATCACACAAAATCAACAATCAACTTGATTTTAGGAATTAGTATACTTACCATATATACTTGTTTCTATACTTGCATATTGTAATTTATTTATTTGTGCAAATGTACACAAGTTGAATATTTAGATTCAATGAAAAACCTCACACTTTGCAAATTTATCAATTCGTGAAATCTACTCTTAGACTTAACAGATCAAATGAAGCTACTTGAATTTACTTTTGTAAAATCCATTTTAGACTGAGATTAGGGGTGTAAATTGGTTCGATCCGATCTAGTCTAGGGAGTGATGGACCGAATTTCAGGTCAATCATTATTCCCAGACTAGACCAGACCAAATATCCCTGGGAGCTATTGGTTCGGTCCCATCTGGTCTGGTCTGGTCAATCCATTCAGTTCACTCAATTATTTTTTTCCAAATAAATTAATAAAAACATTATTTAAATTACTAAATTAAGTGAATTATTAATGTGCTTATGTTATTAACTTAATAAAAAAGTGTATTTTTATATGATCATTGATAATAAATTATATGAAAATTAAATTATAATAAAAGAAAATTAAATTATTAACTTATATAATTACTATATAGTTAGTTAATTGATATTATACTTTAGTCAATTGATAGAATATTAATTTTTAATTAAATATTTAAAATTTTATATTATTAATGGTGATAGTTTAAATGAAAATTGCATATTAATTATATAATTATTGCATAAAATATATATATACTATATTTTTATTTTACTTTTTTAACTTGGTTGGTCCGGTTCTATTCGGGGTGGGAAACCCTTGGTTTGATGTAACAACATTATATTTGATGTAACAACATTCAATCCAAACTAACTAGCTTACACCACTGAATGAGACTATATCACTTTTCCTATCATTTTATTTGATGTAACAACATTATATGTTTATGTTTTAACGAGGAATTGAAATGGGAGTAATCTGAAATCAATCGTCTTCTTCTTACGGAAGTACAGAAGTATAGATTATTATCCTTAAATAAGAAATATGAATCTCTTCAAACAGATTTCAACCTCATTATCAAAATCGATCTTTGTGGTGATTATTTCTTGTTGTCTAGTTGATTAATGATTGATTGGCTATTAATTTAAATAGTCTGATAAATTTAGAAAACACTTATAATTCACCCCTCTAGGTGTATTTGGAAACTAAATGCTTGATTCTCATTATGAGTTAGCACATAATTAATTAAAACACTTATAGCCACATGGTTAACACACATGACTCAAGAAATTTCAGAGACATCTAGATCAATGGAGTTATAAGAAATTATCCGAATTAAGTGTTGGTTATTTGTAAAATCACTAATAAGGTAATTGAGGAAAACCTCAATAATGGCCTTACAAAACTTAATAGAAATCTAGTGCAGGTTAATACATGTTTTATGTACTTGACTAAGTTATCGATTGTAGCAATGATGTTTACCCAATAATAGATAATTGATGTCATTCGCTAAATATATAGATAAATGAAATCACTCCTGATATGTGATCGGTAGAAGAACATATGTCAAATGGTGCAATCACATCAAGTAATGATAGAAATGTTGGCACATAAGGATTAGGCCCCATTGGGATACAGAGATGATCTCTTTTCATCGTATCATTATAATTTTTTCATTTTCATACAAAATATAATAAGCAATTCATTTTTTTAAATTTCAAAATAATAATAATAATATTATTAAAAATAATATTCTAATAATATTTTATTCAACTTTTAACTTTTATTTAAAATTATCTCATTTTATTTACTATCCAATAGGGCCTTAGTTCTCACAATCTGACAATGATATGCAATAGTTGCATATGAGAGCAAAGTTGTAGAAAATTTAATATTGGAAGTAAGGTAAAAATGCTCTACTATATAGTTTGTCCTTCTTGTTGTATGTTCAAGTGAAAAATGTAGATTCAAGGAGGTTAACGCATCACATTAATAAACGGTGCACCCCAGTGAATATGCAACCTCCCTATGGTGATGATTCACATGGGGGCTGTCAATTGCAGAAATATCAAGAGACACAACCGTTTGACTTAGCCCAACGGTTGTTCCTCATGCCAACCACTGCATCATGTTTTCTATAAATAGGGACCATATGTGCATTATTTGCGCGGTCTCAAATATTTCTCTATCCAACCCCGACATGAAAGACAAACACCTTAATGGAATTCTCACCATTTTGATTCAAATACCAAAAATAAGTATCGAGAGAATTAATTAATCTTAATCACCGAACAAGAATAAGAAATTAAATGGATCAGGGAAAAAACACAAAAGATGAAAGGGGGAGAGAGAGAGAATATCCCAATGTAGCAATCTCATGTTCAATTAATTGTAAACAATGCCTAACTACATAGAATCACACTATCATATTCACTCTCTTTGATAGCTATATAACATAAATGATGAGTACGTAATACTACATACAAATCGATTTGTGGATCAATTTGTGTACCAATACATGCCTCACTATAAGAAAAAAGTGGTATAAATAATCAATTAACTGTATCCAAAAGGGTTATTTGCAACCAAAACAGTTTGACTTGGTTGCAAATAACCATTTAGATGCAGTTAATTGGTTATTTATTGCCATTTTTCTTGTAGTGCCTATTGACTGCCTTTAATTTATATACCATCCTGACCAATCACATAAGATGAGTGTGCGTATTAATGCGCAGATGCTGACAACAAGATTTTTCCAACTAAATTATGTTCTCTGGATCTGGCGGTCGTTCCATGCATCATGAATAATTGCATGAATACTGATGTTAGTTTTATAGCAACCAGCTTCTGTCCATTCCAGCAAGCAGCTAAATTGCAGCAATTACCGGCTGCTGTCCATACCAAAGTAGGAGTTTCCTCCTGCTCAAAATAAATCTTGGATCATATCAGATCCCCCACAAACAATTAAGAGTTATATGTTGTGTCATTTTAATATTAATGATCGATATTTTTGACAACTTACATATAAATGAAAATCCTGGCAGTTACTCCGATTACCCCGTCGGGTTGTTTGACATGAACCTGAACATGTTTTATTATTTAGCAGATCTATACTCGCATAAAGAAGTAAATATCGAGAACTCTAAAGAAAAAGTGAAGAATATTAGAGATTTACGAGTTTATAGCCTAGGTGCATGTACTATCTGGTACAAAAGACATGTGCTGGTATGTTTTCATTCCTGAGTCTCTCATGATGTGCTGTATCGTTAACCACTAGGTTGACACTACATGCATGTTAAAAACACACGATTCATACCTTTTAATAATTTTTCAACTAATTGTCTTGCATCACTTGATCTAGGCATAGATAAATAGGATTTACTGAAGTTTTGTTGTCATAATTTTCTCTCTCTTTTTTTTTTCTTCGAGTTTCAACATTTGTGACCCAAGATATAGTTCTTCTAAAGTACCCGGCCCCCAATTATTTACGAAAGCGATAATATGTAACATATTAGATTGATCGAAGGCAATCTTTTGAAATTAAAGCCATCTTTTGTAAACAAGAAGCGCCATGCAGCCCTGTGGTGATCAACACATGCACGTACGAACACTATCTAGCTAGCTGCACGAAATAAAGCTCGAATAATATCTTACGATGTGACAAAGGTGCCTGAGCACTAGCAATGATTGTGGTTATAATTTTCCTTTAAAAAATATAAATGGTACATATATCAAAAACTTTTGATCATATTTGATTAAAAATAGGAAGAAGGAAGTGAAAAAAAGTAAATAAAAGTATTTTTTTCCCTTGTGAATAGTAACCATCCAAGTTTGGACCGTTACTATTCACAAGTGAATAAAAAATATTTTTTTTATTCCATTTTCTCCATTTTCTTCTCCCCACTTTTAATCAAATATGACCAATTATTTTTTATATGTGTGTAATTTGTATTTTTTTTAAGGAAAATTATAGCCACAATTATTGCTAGTGCTTAAAGTCTGTTGACAGCCTGCAAAATGCATTGCAAACAGTACTTGTGAGACAAAAACCTAGATCTACTTATCGCAATATCATTTTCATATATACAAATTAGATTTGTACCGGATGATGATCACTAGGACAATGAGAAAAAGGTGTCCCACAAATTAAATAAATAATTAAAATTGAATAAATTTTTTTGCAATCCAAATTTTTGGATTGTATTGCAAGTCCAATTAAAACGTTTCTCTATTTCATGAATAAATTAAATGAAATTTTCAGATTTTTAGAATTTTTGATTTTTAAATGAAAGTATTTTAGTTAATTTTATTATAAATTAATGGGGACTTTTGTATCTGTTCATTGCTTTGACGGTAAATGAGTTCAATTTTATGGACTATCACTACATGAAATAGGGGTTGCTACGGCATTTTTCTGTGTGTCACAATTAATAGTGCTGGAAAATGTAGCTTATTGCGGCACTTTGTGTTTCGTCGCATAGGAGTGCCGTATATACTTAGTTTTTCATGCTTGACTTTAAGTCAGTTGTTTATTGTGACACTTTTGTATCTTATTACAACGATAATTAGTGCCACAATAAAGATTGTATTATTGCAGCACTATTATCTTACACTAATAGAAGTTTATTATGGCACATTTTAATGTATGTCGCAACAAATTCCTTAAAACACACATGGCGTTTGAGTTTGAAATACACATCTCTCTCTTCTCTCTCTCTCTCTCTTCTTCAACGTAGCAGCAAATCTCCCCTTCAATCGTCCACTTTGCCGTCGTCCATCTCCGAAATAGTAATCTCTCTTCCTCGCTCCTTTGTTCTTTCTCTCTTCTCTTTCTATTTTTTCCATTTTCTCTTCATCGAGTGGCATCTGTCTTTTTCTATTTCTTCCATTTTCTCTTCATCAAGTGACTGCAATGAGGAGTAACCATTTCTCCATTATAACGAGGTATTCCTTTACCCCCTTGTGGCATTACGAAACCCTAACTCTTAGGGTAAGTGGCCTCATATGCTCTTCTAACAAATATTTTGTATTAGGGTTTTGTGAAAATAGAGGATTAGAATAATTGTTAGTTGATTATAATGTTGTTTGGTGTCTCGTTGATAATTTTAGGTTCTTTTAATTTTTTTATTGCATTTTGTTGGAGATTTTTTCGTTGATTTTTTCATTGGTAACTTTGGTGTCTCCATGTATTATTATTAGTCGACGTAGTGTTGTTTGAACTCTCATTGGTTTATTGCAATTTCTCCTTCAAACTCTGTTTCAAATGAAGAGTTTGCAGCTTCTTTTGCCAATTGTTTTAAAGATGGCCAAGCTTCTATAACTGCTTTCTAACAATTTTTTATTTTCAAATAATAATGATTAATCTTTGTTTTGTTTTTTTTCCCCTAGGTTTATTTCTAAAATTAGCCATTTTAATTTTGCAATGCATTATATCAAAGATTATTTGCGGCAAATTTAAGTCACCGCAAAAATCTAATTTGGGCTTTTGCGACAACCTCTAAGCGCTGCGAATGTCTTTTCACAGCTTTTTTAATGCCACTTGAGACCTTTTTTTGTGACCTTTTTTGGCGCCGCAAATGATCATTCTTTAGGCATCACTCCACGAGAAAAGACGCATTTAGCAGAAGCTACATTTATTTGGCATCCACCGTGCGGCACCGAAATAAATGCCGGCTTTGATCTATTGCAGCGTTTTTTGAGATATCGGCAATTTTCTAGCGCTGAAAAAGCCCCGAAATCTTTTAATGTGTAGCATTTTCCTTAAAATTTCTATATGTAGTCATTATTTTTACGTACTTGCATTCTACTAGTACGATTGTTTGCGTCAGTTTTTTTAATATAACACTAATCGCGAACGAAAATAAATTGAAGCACATATATCCCTGCAGGCAGTATCACCTGCTAATTTGGGACTTCTTTGAATGAAAAGTTATATTTAGATATTTTTCTATGCATGTAAACATTCAAGAACGAAGACCATAAAGAAAGCAGAACAAAAACAAAACAAGAAGATCAGTAAATACCGAGAATCTAGCTAAACTTAATGATCTCCAATACTTGGAAACTGCATGAAGTCGTACGTACTTCCAAATTAATCCAACAACGTTTCTATTAATTTTACGTACAAAACTATCCAAGAAAACCCAACATATTTTGAAAGGTATTCAAATAGAGCAGCAGCTAGGCTTCAAGGTATAAACAAACATGTACTGGATCGCACACAGACGACAAAGAAGAGCAAGAGAGCGAGAAAGAGAGGAGTTGGGTCAGTTGTACAACGGAAATGAAGTACCGCTCCTTCCAGGCAATGTGGGCATGGCATGAACGGCATATGTAGAATGCCTTGCTAGGAGCTTGATCCAATTCAATGAGAAAGAGCCTCCCCATTCCGAATTTGTGTTGCTCAAGGACCTCGATCTCAAACTTCAAATGTTCTAAAATTAAAGTACTTGATCAAGAAAATGTTGCTGCTGCGCGCAAAATAAATTTTTAAAAAAAAAATGTTGAGCATTAATTTAGTATTACTGCGGAGAAGGGAATAATAAGGAAGCCGGAAAGACACATCTGAAGGAGAATACATGATTATTGTTGATGAGAGATATACCAGTCTATGAAATTTAGCAGTGGGTATAGAGAGAAGTTCAGGACGAGAAGAAGAAAGAAATGATTCTATATATATATATATATATATATAATCACGAGCTAATTGCCAAGAAGGAACTCGTTCATCAACTGTTTCAGTTAAAAATAAAAATATGCCAATGTGGCAGAAACTAAGGGAATGTTTGGGGAATGTAATGAAGTCATGAAGAAATTATTAATAGTAATGATATTGAAATAGTTTGTAAAGTTTTGAAAAGGGAAAAAAAATTGTTTAGAAATATATAGTCAAGAAATTGTTTGAGTTATGATATTTTATAAAGTTTTAAAAAGGAAAAAAAAATTGTATAAAAATATATAGTCAAGATATTATTACAATATAGATTTTTTAATATCATTTTTATTTTGAAATTTAAAAAAGTTTTTTTTTAAAATTTTTTTTATATATTTTGTTTGAAAGTTTGAAAAGGTAATAATTAAGTAGTGATTAAATTAAAAAGTTAAAAATTTTAAATTGAAAAGTATATGTTTGAGTAGTTTAGATAAAACCATCTCAACGGGTAAACACCCTAGCTAAGAGCTTTGGTCGTAGGTTGGCTAAAGTGCACATCCAATTGCTGTTTATCTCGTTCTCGTAGCTTATAAATTCTCAAAATAAAATAAAAATTCTATTCATCATTCATATACCACAAGTTGATTTTGAATTAAAATACATTTTTCTCATTTCAATCTTATTTTTATAAATATAATAAGTTCTATTAGTTTGTTTTTGATATATGAATTAAAAATAAAGTTGAAAATTAGGGAAATTTTTTTAAATTTAAAGTTGACTCCTTATCGACTCCCTAAAATTAACTCTATGTAGAATTTTTTTTTTATCTTTCGAGTGGGACCCACTTTTTTTTTTCACAAATGGCTTACTCGGACAGCTTGTTCATTTAGGATTTGTACGTAACATTACTTTTTGAGAAATAAAATCGAAATAATTTTACAAAAATTAAATAAATTTAAATGCGGACTTAGTTTATGTGATATATTAGATTTTAAAATTCTTTTTATTATAAAGTAGCACAAAAGGATCACATAAATATATGTTAGCTTGTAAGTTTAATTTTATGAAATCTATTTGTGAAAGTAGCATTTGTCGTATCCTTTTATTTGATGCAACAGTATTTAATGATTATTAAGAGCCTAAGGTTCTATTTGGATAGTGAAAATTCTATTGGTTTGTTTTTGGTATATGAATTAAAAATAAGGTTGAAAATGAGAGAAATTTTTTTTAAATCAAAGTCGACTCCTTATCGACTTCTTAAAATTAATTTTATGTAAAAAAAATTATCTTTCTAGTAGGACCCACTTTTTTTTTTTTCACAAATGGCTTACTCGAACAGCTTGTTCATTTAGGATTTGTATGTTACATTACTCTTTGAGAAATAAAATCGAAATAATTTTAAAAATATTAAATAAATTTAAATGCGGACTTAGTTAATATGATATATTAGATTGTAAAATTCTTTTTATTATAAAGTAGGACAAAAGGATCACATAAATACATATTAGCTTGTAAATTTATTTTTATGAAATTTATTTGTGAAAGTAGCTTTTGTCTTATCCTTTTATTTGATGTAACGGTATTTAATGATTATTAAGAGCCTAAAGTTCTATTTGGATAGTGAAAGTTTTATTGGTTTGTTTTTGGTATATGAATTGAAAATAATGTTAAAAATGAGATAATTTTTTTTTAAATCAAAGTCGACTCCCTAAAATTAATTCTATGAATTTTTTTTTTATCTTTCTAGTGGGACCCACTTTTTTTTCACAAATGGCTTACTCGGACAGCTTGTTCATTTAGGATTTGAAGTAACATTACTTTTTGAGAAATAAAATCGAAATAATTTTACAAAAATTAAATAAATTTAAATGCAGACTTAGTTTAATGTGATATATTAGATTGTAAAATTCTTTTTATTATAAAGTAGCACAAAAGGATCACATAAATATATATTAGCTATTAGCTTGTAAGTTTATTTTTCTGAAATCTATTTGTGAAAGTAGCATTTGTGTTATCCTTGCATTTGTGTTATCCTTTTATTTGATGCATCGGAATTTAATGATTAGTAAGAGCCTAAGGTTCTATTTGGATGGTGAAAATATTTCATCTCATTTTGTTTCATATCATCTCATTATTTTAATTTTTTCAAATTTTCATAAGAATATAATAAACAATTCAACTTTTTTCAAATGCTGAAATAATAATAATATTAAAAAATTAGTATTCTATTAGTATTTTATTTAACTTTCATTTCAATTTATCTCAACTTACCATCCAAACAATACAGCCTAAGTGTTAATATTGTTAACAAGGAATTGAAATTGGACTTTGAAATCAATTGCCATCTTCTTCAGATGAAGATTAATAAGTACCCTGAAATAATTAGAACTACGAATGATCTCCTGCTTCACTCTATAATATCTTTCAATGCAAAATATTCTAAGTTTAGAACATTGGCATTAGTTCCATCAAAATTTCTTTTAAAATTTGATGGAAAGTATAAGTTTGATGGAAAACCAATACCTTCACATTTATAATCCCACATTGGATACATCATTAGATTCATCAAAATAATAATATAATATATAATTTATGAAACCAACAAATACATCTATAATTTATTCATCCAACGAATATATTAAAAAATAATAAAAATTTGTTTTGATAAGTGAATAGTAAGCCTTCATATTTGAAGAATGAAATAAACTTACTGTAACTTCAAATTTTTTATGATTTCATTTGATGAATCTATGTAGAAATATTTTAAATAAATACATCAAATTTACATTTACATTTGCATTGACTTTGGATAAAGCCAATACTAATTCTCGTCTTAAGATGACTAGTGCTTGCCTTTCTTTATTCCTTTTTCACCAAAAAAAAAATACCCCAACAATCCTTTGAATTTGTCGCTAATTTTGTCCCAAATTTGGCAGAAGAGCATTCTTCTTCAAACGAAACAATTTCAAATCATTCACTGATCATCAAATTTTTCTACATCAATTTCAAACATGATTCTTTCTTTAAACGTCTTATATGAAGGAAACCTTCTGTTATAGTTACGCGAAAATGATGGCATCCGCTATATGTATCATGTGATATTGATGTATTTAGAGGGACAAAATCGATAATAATCAGCTTTAAAATCTGCAAGATCAGGATATATAATAGATCATGAAATAAAATCCGAGTCAGGTATTAGTTATTAGTCGTGATATATATGGTTGTCAGTTGTGTATTTGGCTGTGCCTATCATGAATTACTTAAAAAGGATGGTGGATCATATATTACTATGTGAACCAGTTATGTGGTAATTCTTCATTCTTTCTCCTAAGTATCTCCATTTTCTTCCAACCATTATTGCTTCCTTTCCTGGACTACCAGATTAAAGATAATTAACACTCTAAACTATACCTATTTTGCCACAAATTTGCCAAAATTTTGAGTTTAATTAAGATGCAAACTGAAACAATGATTGCAAATCATAAGAGTGCAAAATTGTTCCCCCAAATATGATCCTGAAGTCCTACAATATTGAAGCAAACGACCGATTGTACATAGAATCAAGAGATTTTCATCAAACTTGAGATAAGCAAACACAAACGACAAGCACATGACTGATGATCATCAAATACAAAGATAAGGTGCATTGAAATGATGATCAAGAATATATAGCGGATCTCTTCTACTCCTGATTCCTTTTCAAAATATGATTTTTATAGAGAATTATGTACAAGGAAATTAAACATGGAAAGGGCCGGTTCATACTTCATGGCTAAATGGAGTTAAGCAATGTTAGATACAGTCCTCATTTTGGATACTGCACAATGCAAATTTAATTTAAAAAAAAATCTAAATTACAATAATTTCTTTTTTACAATATTTTTCTTTTCTTTTTATCATTATTTATTAATGAGATTACAATACAATAATTTACTCAGGACTGTAAGAAAAAAATAAATCACTGGAGTTTAACTTAATAATAAGAACATTAACAATTGCATTATAATTCACAAAATTTTAACTCAATAATAGCATGGTTTTATTTTGGCAATTCTATAATTTTATAGTCATGCTACATGATCTCTAGAAAGATGTAGCAGGAGTTTATATCGAATAGGTATTTTTTTTTTCTATTTTGTAGATTTTTTTTTTCATTCATTTTTTTAAGGTTCTTCAATATTTTTAAAAAATAAATAAATTTACATTATCATTTAAAAATATTTTCTCAATTATTAAATAAAAATTATAGATATTTTTTTTATCATTCGGTACAATTTTTCGGGACAAACATTCGGTACATAAAGCATTTCTCAATTTTCTATGCTATTTGGTCAAATACTATTCATTTGTCCAATTCCGGCTTTGAATTTTCGAAGTTGAATGCCGTCGCTGATAACGCTTTCATTGGTGTTAATGAAAATAAATGTCCGTACCTATCCCTAGCCACACCATGTGCTGTTTCTTTCATTTTTATAGAAAAATCAAAATGCAAAATATGTAAATCCAAAAGGGAAAGGTTTCGTTTGGTTTTACATATGAAATGATTAATTTGTAAATAATAATAAAATAACTTAAATTAAAATATTTTATAAAATTCTAGTAAAGAAGTGAAAAATTTTGAATAAAAATATTTTAAAGTTCAAGTATTTTAATTTTTGTTTAGAATTTAATTCTTTTCTTTTTTTAAATTTTGTTTAAATATTTTTAAAAGATTATAATGATTAAATAAAAATTAACATTTATATTTAAATAATATTTAAATGTTGAGCTGAAACAAAATAGGTTCGAAACCTAAAAGTCTAGCATACAATTTTAAAGTTGAGATAATTATAACAAGGAAAATAGTGGAGATTGATCTGTCCGATCCCCTTGAAAAAAGAACTCTAGTGTCTCTGCCGACGGTGGGTGACACCGCCCACTCCATCATGACCGTCGACGTCCGGCAATCTTACTCCTACAACGACGACTTCCGGTGTACCCCACGCAACCTTAGAGACCCATTTCGAACTCGTCGCCGTCTGAGTTGAAATCGAACACCTATTTAAATCATCTTATTTTATTTTTTTATTATATTTTTATTACATTTTATATTTTTATTATATTTTTTATTATGTTTTCTAAATTTTATTTTTTTATTATATTTTTAAAATTTTTTTATTAATAAACTATTTTTAATAAAAATTGAATAGGCCGATCCTCAACATCTCCCTCTCCCTTATAACAATCCATATGGCAGCCAAAAGGGGATCCGAGATGTGGTCTAGCAACACTGATGTGAATGATATTCAGTTCACTTTTCACTTTATCTTTTAAATTAGGAGTTGAGATAATTTAATTTATTTTTTAATATTATTATTATTTTAAAATTTTAAAAAAATTAAATTAGAATTTTAAAAAATATATTAAAAATTAAAAAATATGTATTTTATATATTAAAAAAAAAATATAATAATAAAACAAAAATAAATTAAGATAATCCAAACCACGCCTTAAGTCTTGGGTGTCGGTATTTCGAGAGCTTGCTTTCGGCAGCTAGATTGTAGTAGCAATTACTGGAAATCATTCCAAAGCCATCCCAGGAGTCTGCGTAAGATATTATAACCATCCTTATCTTCAACTTTATCCTTCTTGAAGTAATACTCGATTCATTCAGGCTTTTACCCTCTCTTGACAACAATCTTCACACCAACACTAGATTCCAAATCGTAAACAATAAGGCACACACCAAGAAATATCCCAACAAGAGCAATTTTAACCCGAAACCACAGTGAAGCCAAAAAAGACATTTTCGTGCACCTTACGCATTTGCGAGAAATTAATTCAAGAAACCAAATTCGGAATAGAATTGGACATAAAATATCACCGATATGGAAACCAAAAAAATAAAAACTTTTCAAATTTAGTTTCTACCATACACAAACCGGATCGATCAGATCCAACTTCACATACAAACCATGATCAAGGTAAGCAGATAAAACTGAAACTAAAGAACATCCATCCACTAACCCTAATCCTAACCCTAGGCAAAGGGAAGCGTGAGCAGATCAGTAACTGTCATAACCAAATCTTCAAGAGCTTGTAAACTTGGTGACCGCCTTGGTCCCTTCAGACACGGCGTGCTTGGCGAGCTCACCAGGTAGCACGAGGCGCACGGCGGTCTGGATCTCCCGGGAGGTGATGGTTGGCTTCTTGTTGTACCTGGCGAGTCGAGAGGCCTCCTGGGCCAACTTCTCGAAAATATCATTTATGAAGCTGTTCATGATCCCCATAGCCTTGCTGGAGATCCCGATGTCCGGGTGAACCTGCTTCAGAACCTTGAAGATGTAGATCTTGTAGGTCTCCACACTCTTTTTCGTACGCTTCTTCTTCTTGTCGGCAGCGCCAGCACCACCTTCCTTCGGGAGCTTCTTTCCCGCCTTCGGCTTCTTCTCGGCCGGCGCCTTCTCCGCCAAGGTGGATTTTTTCTCCTCGGCGGGCTTCTTCTCGGCTGGCTTCTTCTCAGCTTTGGGGGCCATCGGGAATTTCTAAGAGAGTAAAAGGTTAAAGAGGAAAATAAACGGTAAATGTAGTGAGAAGCGAATCTTTTACGATTAGGGTTTTGATGTAGGAGGAGGTGTGGGAAAGAGTTTATATAGAGAGACAAAGTGGATTGGCATTGGATAATGGAGCTTTCACGCGGATGGATGATGTGGATTATTTTTGGACCGTTGATATTTTCAAGGGTATTAGTAAATCGACTGTTGAGATGCTTTTAGCTCGCAAAATTTCGATCCGTGAAGTGTTTGGTTCGCGCGCTAACTTTATTTTATTTTAGTTTTCGTTTAGTTTGGCTCGCGCGGTACCGTTTGAAAATGAGGAAGCGCCTACTTTCGTTTTACGGTGAAATTACGTCAATGGCGTGGAAGTTCCGAAGTAACACAAATACTTGTAAGAGTTAAGCCAGTGAGATTTGGATATTAATAAGGGTTTAATAGGTCTGATTTGACCTGATTTTAAATAAAATTTAGGACTGAAATTGGCGGTTATCAGTTTTACATTTTTAAGAATTTATTTTTTAATTTTTTAATTTTTTGATTTTGTTTCAATTTGATTGGATTTTTTGATTTTAATATATTACTATAATATATAATATTATAGTAATAAGATATTGTAGTATAGTATAATTGTATTGTAGATTATAGTGATATATTATAGTATATTTTAATATATTGCGATATAGTATTAATATAATTATTAATACACACTATATAATAAATATAACTACTAATATGCACCATATAATATTAGTATAACTATTAATATAATAAAAAGTAATGATATAAGATTTTAAAATTTAATATTATATTAATTAATAAGTATCATATAATACAAAACTATTTTATATATAATTACAGATTATATATAAAAATTATATACAATATAAAAAATTAAAATAAATTTATTTATGAACATGTCTAATCCAATTTTAGAAAAAGAAAAATCGAAACCGAACTGATTTTGACCTATTTTAAGAAAATTAAAATGGATACTGATCCAAACAAATTAGATACCGGACTAAATTCATCGATTCAGTTCAGTCTAGTTTGATTTATTGATTCACCCTTTTTTTTATACACTCCTAAATATTAAGAATAGTTGTGTTTATGAATAGATTCTTAGACTAACCAAATGTAAGTGAAGACTAAAAAATAGATATTTTTTGCTAAAATGATCTGTATTAGACTCATAAAAAATATATAATTTAAGTTTTGAGTTACAATAATTCTAAAGTTCTCTCTAAATTTGGAGAGGCATTATTCATCTATAAACTCATATTTTATTTCCAAATAATCAACACTAAACATTAAGAATTATGTATCTATTGTATTGTGAATTTGTGAGAAATTATATTCTCTTTTTGTACTGTAAAATACAATAAACATTAAAGAATAAAAAATTATTAAATTTTTTTTATTAAAATACATAATATTATATTATTATTTTAACTTTAGGATGAATAATTTAATATAGACTAGTTTCTTCAATGATTTTGATTTTAGTCAAAATCTTAACTTTTAGTCCAATTTGATACTTGACATTAGCTAGACCAATCCCAATATTCTAAGAGTTGTTAAGTTTATGTATAAATTTCAAATGAAGATATTTCAATACTGAATAATTTAATATAATATATTAAATCTATTTTATAATAAAATAAAATTTTACAATTAATCTAAAAACATATAATATGTAGACCTTGTATCAAATTTATGTGAAAACTAAAGATTTTTTTTTTGCAATATCCATGACATTTTTTTAAAATGAGAAAATATTTTGGCCGAGGTAAACTAAGCCTAGCCCAACAAAAGGTTAGGACAAAGGAAGATATATGAATAAGAGATAAAAAGACGAAGGTAAAAATGGTGTCAGGAGATATAGACGAGAAGGTAAGAAAGTGAAAAGAATGACAGTGTTAGACGCGCAAAATAAAAAAAAGGCAGTCAGGCCGCATCCCTACAAACAGGTGCTTGGAGAGAAGGAATAGATAAAAATGGACGACTAGACGACTATCAGGGGTCTTCTTCAACAGCCTTTTCAAGCTCCCAAAAGGAACTTGGGTGAGAACATATTCTCTAGCAAATAAGAAATGAGATAATATAACTATAAACTACTTATGTTATAGTAGATTTTTCTTTTTCCAAATGCCCGTAGACCTAAGTAATATGTCAAACCACATAAATCTATAGGTTCTTTTTTTTTTTTTTTTTTTTATATTTGTTTTTCTTTCTCCACTATAGATGTGTGCATTGACATTATAAATCCACACTAGATCAATGTCGAGGGTTCCAGACCACACCAATCAAGACAAAAATACTCATAGTGGGTCAGAATGAGTTTTTCTTCCTTTTTGGCATATTGTATGATTTTTTAGGCATCAACAATCAGCGTCATTTTTGAAATTTCAACTAATATTCTACATTGAAAAGGGGGAGAATGAGGATTTTCAGGCTTGTAAATTCACCTCGAACGAAGCAAATAATATTTTCTCCAGATATTTATTTTCAACTTTCCTACTCCTATTTTTATTAACGACATCATTGCAAAAAGCGGGTAAATTAAGTGCCTGCACATTTCATCGCAACTCAAGTGGCAGAATAATTCATATTCCTTACCAGTGGAATCTATATTTTATGCATGAGATACATGCACATAGCACATGGATTAACGGACAAATGAACTTAATTGCACAATACCAAGCAAAACATCGTGCACATATATGCATGGTACCTAGGTAGATGCACAAATGGGCAAGCATTGTGTACAACGCACGTGCATGTCCGGATTGTGCATGGCATGCACAATACTATGCACAATGCGGGTATTCGTTTTAGTAATAATGGGAGGCTCATCGGGAGCACCGTGAGCCCAGAGTCACTTTTGGTGACCACCACTTAGGTCGTCGGAGGGTTCTATCTCTTATTGGCTCATCTCCAACATTGGAGATCAAGCATAGTGCCCCTAAAGGGTGCATGTTGCCGAGAGGCTCATGACCCAGTTGTGAGCCTACTGATTAGAACTTGCCGACGACCACCACATAACCTATTGGTAGTTTCTATCCCCGTCCTAATGTCAAACTGTTGATGGGGGATGTGCGCTACGGGGAAATGAGTGCACGTTTTTGTGCACCAGGTAGGGCTTCTCCCCCAACACTTGCGAGCTAATAGGATCACCGACTGGAACTACCAAGCTTGCCGATGATTTCTATCGCCATCAGATGCTCCAGAGACCAAATCCCTCACCCATCTAATAGTGGGCACCCCACCTCGATCCTTCCTCAATTTGTGATCTTCCCGGCCACTCCATGGTAGGTAACCACTCCCTTGGCCTAAGATTTGGTTGCCCAGTGACGGATATCTCGCCCACCTACTCCTCGCCAACTTTCCTCAGTGTGTATCTTGACCATGTCCTGACCACACACATGGGTGGGCATGTAAGAGGTGGGCAACTCACTTTCCTCAGCCGTGGGTTACCCTTTAAGAGTCTTCTCTTGGTGATGATTTCCCAATCACCCGTTCTTCTCAGCCATCACATGCACGACCACATGCACCTTGCTCGACCACACAATGAAGGGAACCCACTTTTTTCGATTCAACCTAGAAGTTGCTTGGTCACATACATGGGCAAACCTACATCCCAAGGTAGAAAATAGTCTCCTTTTGGTAAGAGTTGTTGATGAGAGGGACTTTACTTTTTTAGTTTTTCTTATACCGGAGTAGAAAGTTTGAACTTGATTCTCCTATTTAGAAACCAAACCTTATGCCATCTAGTTCAAAGGGCCTTAGCTCTTTCTACACTTCTATTGATTCTCCTAAAAGCAATGCATATGCGATATTTATTGACAGAAAAAGCGGAATATTGTTAACTTAAAAATTGTATGGTTTATTAGAAAGAGACGTGCTTCCTAAGCCACCCCATCCTACACCTTTTATCCATAACTTCTTGACTCTTGCATTATCTATACAAAGAGCTGCAACATCATATGCTAGTTTAATTCAAAGTTAGTTTCTAGTAATGTAATTAACTCACTACAATCCATAAAACCACCACAATCACAACATCCAACAATTCATTGTCTAAGTAAAGAGTATTATGGCTCTTATTTTATTTCATAAAAATCGATCTGTGGGAGACGCAGTATTCAAAAATGTTCTTAGATCATGGAGCTATAATTATGAAATGAGAATTATGGGTCAAACAAATAGTGATATTGAGTTTTGCAGCCAAAAAAAGCTCTTCCGTTCCATCAAACCTATGTGTGACAAGAAAAAAAGCACAAAGTAGCATTATTCCATTCACACTATCTACTATTTTAAGTTCATTCAATCTGAGTCTCTTTTTAGTAAAGGATGGTCAAAAGGAGAGTGAAAGTGCTATCTTGTCATCAATAATTTGTGTAAACAATAAACTATATCACTTAATCCATATAATGTGGAAAATAAAATTACGATTTGTGCAAAACCAATATAATCCAAGCAAGAAGATATAACTGTAAAAGTGAAAAGTCATATCACAAGCACAAGTAAGAAAAACACGAGATAGTGGCTACATTTTATGTAGGAATTACTTCTATTATAATAAAAAAGTTTATTTATGGCTAGTTATATACTACGAAAATAATTATTTTCTACCAAAATCAATCAATTCTTACTGCAAATAGTGATTATTGTCTATGTACTTATTTCTTTAAGTGTTATGGGCTTGTTTTAGTATGTATTGGTAAATGATTTTACTTGATTTATCTAATTCTTTCTGCGAAGTATCTAGTTGTTTGTTATACTAGAAGCTTGGTTGTGGGACATGAGATTCATACAATTCACAAAAACATCCTGACTATATACTAACATACTTGAGGTTCATATGAGGTTCTAATTATGATAATGGTACAATCTTTTTGTGGGCAATTGTATTACCATTTCTCATTAAACTTTTCAAAATTTGACTAACTCTTATTTAATAAATGTCATGTTACAAAATCTTTAGCTCAACTCAATTTATATTTTGTAAGAAATGATATTTGCAATTGTAAAGTGTGCAAGTTTCACGTACTCCATTTGAAAAAAATATATAGATGAGACCTATATGAAAAAGTTAATTTTTCTAAAGGTAGATCATACTCTTTTTACAAAAAGTGCACAATACTTTTACACCTAATACTATGTCTAGCATTAATTTTGTTTACATATATAAACGTTGGTTAAAGCATTCACATTCGGCTCCCCACAACTTCATTTTTTCTCAAATTTAAGGGTTCAAATTTGAAAGAAAAGTCCAACTGCACCCTCCATTTGGCTCCCCAAAATATGGTTTGGTGGATGCTATTGTGTCTTCCCATATTTCTAGAGCCACTGTACATCCTCTATCCTCCATTTCGGTTCATCACTCCCGTGTAGCTTTCCCCTTTGCATTCTAGTTGCTATCGAGGCTCCCTTGCATTCCTCTCCGATGGTCTGTTATGAATCTCAATGTAATGGTATTGTTGGAGTTAAAATTAAGCGCAACGTTTTGGGGAGTTAAGCAAACGGGGCATTTGAGTGAAGTTCCAGAGATTTATGTTGCCGTTTGAAGTCATAAACAAGTTTATTTAACAAGTAGTCTATAGTCTCCTTGTAGTGTGCAGTGTTTAGTAGTCTGTGATGTTCTTTTTTAATAGACTGAGTCATTTTATCAATCTTGGTGATTTGTTAGAATCGGTGCGGTGGAGTATGGAATATAGCAGTGGAGAGGAATGAGAGGAAGATTATCTGGAACCTTGAAGAATTTTTTGGATTTGGAAAGAGGTTGGGAGACCCTTGAAGCACTCCCCTAATTAAATGCAATTTATGTTTTTCTTCGACCTTTTATCAAACATGTTACTTGCAATTCTATTTTTCGATTGGGTATACACTATAGTTACTGACTCGGATCCCTAAATACAACCAACCAGAATATTAAAGTTTCAAATAAGTGGTATCTAGAGTTGTCGATCCATGGATGACGACGCATTTTGTGAGCAGCAACAAGAGCTCTTACAGTAACATATAATTAACATATAATAGGTAGACTATAATAGGTAGACCGATAAAATATGAAAAAATTAAATAAATTAATAATTATAAAAAATTAAATATATTTTTAATTAATAATTACTTATTATTATATAATCAATAAATAGACAATTCAATGTAGAGATTTGATGTGAATAGTCAAAATCAAATTATTGTTTTATTATTTTATAATAAAAAATAGCTAATCCAATATGAATAATTAGGTAAATAGAATAGCTAAAAGCTAAATTCTTTTTAACATCGATTAAACTATCCTTTAATTTGAACAATCCAATGAGAGTGCTCTAAAGAAAAAAAAATTAATCTTTCTTAAGAAAACGGGACGTAGATACTCTTAATCTCAACTTAGTTTAATTTCGACCCATTTATTTTGGGATAGGGCTAGAGTGTAAGAAATTCGATCTGGTCCAATGGACCAGATCGAATCGAATTTTGATATGGTTCGGTTTGGTCCAAAAAATGTAGGACCAAATACTATTCGGTCCAATCTAGGTTTATGGGATTTCTCCCTTTAGACCGGACCGAATCGAATAGGACTCCTTAATTATAATAATAATAATATATATATACATATATATATATATTCTTTAATGTATAGCTATATTATATAGTATATAAGTACTAACATATAAATTATTAGTACTAATGTATAAATATAATATATATAAATTTATAATACTAATATATAAAGGATTATATATTAGTATTATAAATTTATATTATAAGAGTCCTAGTATAAAATAAATTATAATATATATATATATATGTATGGACTCCCCTGGACCGAACCGGATTGAATTGGATCGGTGTTGAGTTCAGTCAAGTTTAGAATGACAAAATGATGGACCAAATAAAATTGATCCATTATTTTTTTGGACCGGACTGAACTATTTACATCCTTAAATAGGATTATAGTTTCCCAACAATTAATCGGTGTGCCTTCCACATATTCTACCAGGCCCTTGTCACGTCCAGGTCCATGGCCCATGCCTCGGGGCAGTCCCAGGCTCTAGCCCGGGCTGATTCTATCAATCTTGGACAATCCAACGCCGATGCTTTCTAAAATGTATTGGGCCCCGAACCCTAAGGATACTTTCGCAAAACAAAACCACCATAACCTGAACCCTAGCCCATTTGTCTTGTATCCTCACTCCCACCAGCAGCTTCAAGCTCTCAGTCTCTAGGACGCGGCCGTTGTCTTTGCTCTCAGGTACGCCTATCTTCTCCCAACTTTGGACCCACTGGATCCGTCTCTCTCTCTCTGGTTTTTATTTTGCTTATCGTAGTATAAATCATATTTGAATAGCTAGATCACTTTGATGCTTTGGGGTTGAGTCTGACTTCGATTCGGTGAGTGACAAATTAAGGAAAGCAAATACCGTTTTGTTTTTGTTAGATTTGATCTTTTGCATCAATTGACTGATTAATCGGTGGTAAGAACTAGCATCTACAGAGATAATTTTGGCTTTTTCATGTTGATTGCCGACTGAATGGATGATATACTTTTGTTGGACTCGGTTTCATACATTTCGTTGTTGTATTCGATGCATACTGCGTGAATGCTTGTTGATTTGTTAATATCAAGTGTTTGTTTTTGTTATTCAATCGATTTCGGTGTGCTGCCTTTTTGAGCAGCTTGAATTTGGGAGGATGGTGAGAGTCAGTGTGTTGAATGATGCTCTCAAGAGTATGTACAATGCTGAGAAGATCGGAAAACGACAGGTCATGATTAGGCCGTCCTCTAAAGTGATTATCAAGTTTCTGCTGGTCATGCAGAAGCATGGTTTGTTTGATTGCACTCATTTATCCTCTCACGTTTTCCCCTTTTTCGTGTATGATGAGTTCTAATTTAAGTCACTCTTACCTTATCTTGTAGGTTATATTGGGGAATTTGAGTTTGTTGATGATCACAGATCTGGCAAGATTGTTGTTGAATTGAATGGAAGGCTGAACAAGTGTGGTGTTATTAGTCCTCGTTTTGATGTTGGCGTCAAAGAGATTGAGGGCTGGACTGCCAGGCTGCTTCCTTCAAGACAGGTTAGCCTCGATACCTTCTTATCTGTTGCTGTTGTTGTTACTTCAGCAAATATCGGTCACTTGTAGAGAATCTTTTCTATGATCAGCCTTGTTTTTTTAATAAAAATATTACCATTAATGGGATTGCTTGCTCTCTATGCTGAAGGAAAATATTTTCTAAGAAATGAATATTGATGGAAGAGATGCAACTAAAACGTAGGGTCATATATTTCTCTTTCTAAATTTGTGCATAATCTTACATATTTTGTTAGAAAAATTAAATGTTTGCAGACCCATGGATCACATGCCACATAATGGGTGCCGTTTGCTTAATTAATATGATGAATTATACTGTGCAAAGTGGAGATTTTAGAAGTTTTTAGAGGAATGTTGCGGTGATGTGGACTCATAAACGAATGACTCCATCTCTCATGGTGTGGCATGTGTGTGGGGTTGGACAGGGGAAATGATTGTGGGCTGTTGCTTGTGTGAAGTAGGGGTGTCAATTAATGTTCGTAGGTTGTGTTAGACATTGATTATATGGGTCAATCTGAACCCGATCTGTTAAGTTAAACAGGTCATGTTTTTAAAACCTAACAAGACCCATGTTAAAAAATGGGTTGTGTTGTGTCATCCGTTTTGATCATTCAATAATTAATTAGAAATTGGCGTGCACGAGTCCATGGCATGACTCATTTCAACCCGTTTCATGTAAATGGTTTGAACTTACCCGCATAACCCACTACATATTAACAAAAAATATCAATATTTTGCAGATTTTAACTTATAATAAAATCAATAATACAAATTCAACAGTAACAAAAATGAGCATCGGTCCATAATTACAACCCCAACACTAAAAATATAAGCATATTGAGAAATACCAATATTACAATCCAACCATAATAAAATTTAAACGGGTTATTGCTGCATGATTTTGGGTTAAGTGAGTTGTTCCGTTTACTAATTATGTCTTAACAGGTCAAGTCTTTTGACCGGAATCCATTTATATCAAACTCAAACCTGCTAATTTTGTGTCATGTTCGTATTGAGTTCATGAGTTGTATCACATATTGCCACTCCTAGTGTGAAGTTCATGCATTTGTTGAAGTGACTATTTAGATAATGTGGCGGACATTATATTACATGAACCTATAATGGGATGTGTTTAATTCCTTACCAAATGAGTTTATAACAATTTATTTTTCACAAAACAAAGGGCATTACTTTTTTGGCAAGAGACTGTGTTTCCTTACATAGTGTATAAATTTTGCAGTTTGGATATATTGTGCTGACCACATCTGCGGGAATAATGGACCACGAAGAAGCAAGGAGAAAGAATGTTGGGGGCAAAGTACTTGGATTTTTTTATTAAATAGAGCTTGAAAGATCCTTTTCGGAATTATGGAGTACTGCAGAGCAGTTTCTTTATTACCTAGAAAAAGAAAAATTTAGAAAGAACTTGTTTTGTTCCAAATTTGGTATTAGTTTGCATCGACTTAAATCTTTTGTTGTAGTTTAATGCGATTTTGCTCAGGTTTGATATGTCGTGTTGCTGGCTGTTCCATCCTCGGTAGTTTTGTTTGGAATTATTGTAACCAAGTAATTCTTTTTCCTTTTTTATTTCTGCACCACTGAGTACTTTTGTTTCCTCTCGATCTGGGGGGGCTGTTAACTATCATAGCTGTGATGTGATAGTTGTTGGATTAAAAGTCAACAATGAGAAACTTTTCTTTTGATGTAGGTGGTGTCTTTTTATTTTTTAATATGAGCCTGTAAGTAGTGTATCTAGTTTTTTCATGACAGTCTACGGGGCTTGCACAAGCTGTTAAGAGTATGGAAATTATATACATCACGCTATTATCTCACTCTCATCTTATCATGTAAGATGTAGTATATTTATTACTATTGAGTGATTTGTTTTATTAGATGATGCATTATTATTCAATAATGATAAATGTTACATATTATATAGTGGTATGGAAATAGGATGAAAAATATCGAGTATATCATCATTTTGCCCTTGATCATTTTATTGGGTGGACAATCCATCCTTCCTAATTGGACTTGATGTCATGGTCCTGAATTGAGAACTTATATTGACTTATGATTAACAGTAGTTCCATTTCCAGAGTGCATTGCATATGATATAATGAGGATGTTTTGTTGCATCATGGCTGATATGAATCTGATTTTTTAGCAGCATTTTGCTCTATTATTGAACTAACAACTTGTATCTGTGTCCAACGGTGATTTAAAGTTACTTTCACTAGATGGCTCACCAGCACTACATCACATTGTCACTTGCGGCATGAGATGGCTCATCATCTCATCTTATTTCATCTAATTATTATATATTTTTTAAATTTCAATATAAAATAATATACATAATTTAATTTTTTCTAATCTCAATATAAAGATTATATTAAAAAATATATTATGATGATATATTATTTAACTTTTTACTTTAATTTTAATTCATATCATTTCAATCTTATTTTTAAAAACAAACTAGATCCTAGTGTAGTTCTATGTATTCGGCTGGCTACACATGACTCATGAGTGCCCAACCGAAACGATTTCACGCCTCACTGCCTATTTCATGCGTACTCCGGCCCAATTTTGAATAGGTTTGGATGGGGAGTTGAATTGGGTTAAGACAAAAGTTGAATAAAATATTGTTAAATGGTTTTTTAATATTATTATGTTATGAGATTTGAAAAAATTGTCTGCGACCATTGACTTTACACTGAATAATATCCAAACTTTCTAGTTTGGTATTTAAAAAAAAAATATATTTATAATGTATTGATCCCGCTTTTTCCAATTTTATGGATGATATCTTGAATTAGTTATGAAAATATTGGAACCTTCAAGCGGTGCAGAGTTTTATTTTTTCTTCCTTCATTTCTTAAAATTCTTTTAATTGAAAATATCAATATGTATATGAATTTCTATAACAAAATAGAAAACTCAAAAAAAAAAAAAAACTGATTTGAGAATTGATCTATTGATAAGTTATTTTTCAGTAATAAACAAAATGTAACTGAAGAATTAATGACTAATCGTTTTAATAGATCAATTACAAGACAACTTCGAAATCATGAAGAAGTCTAAACATGAAGAAGTCACCATAGAACATAAGAAAATAAAGATCACAGCCAACTGAAAAAACAGCACAAAAACAAAAAACAAAAAACAAAAAACAAAAACAAAGCAAGCTTAGGAGCTCTTAGCAATACAGCTTTAGTTATGTTTCATTGTAAGCTTTGGAGATAAAAACAAAGGTTAATTCTCACAAAATCCATCTTAATTGACAGACAAAGCCTGAGCCTCGAATGATGATCATCATCGCATTCTAGGATGTATTGCCAAAGGGTCCTTGGTTGCCCAAAACCGATCAAACATGTCCCCCTCCTCCTCCCCCCCCCCCCCCCCCCCCCCCTCAACGGCGGCGATTCATTTGCCTCCCATGATCTGCATGATGGTCTTCCTCGTCGTCGTCATCACCATCGTCGCCGTTGATCTTGCCCCTGCATGACGTCCTGGTCGCCATGAGAACTGCCACGTGGGAACTGCAGTGGGAAAACTAGATGAAGGCCATGGATGGTTTGTTGTGGAAGAGGCATGAATGCAGAGGAAGCATCTGAGCTTTAAAACCTGAAAAAGGAGTGAGTACGTACGTGTGGGTTTGTGGAGGGAGAGGATCTTCTTCGGCATATGCTTGGAGCATTAACTTGTTGGCCCATTCCTTTTCCATCAGCTTTTTTATTACCTATAATCTATAATGGGAGTTTTTGTTTTTTAGCAATTTGCATTTCTACCAATATTCTATCATTTTATTTATTTATTTTTCCCCCATATCAACATGCTTACAGAGTTTGGACGAGTGTTGGTACTGCAAATATCAGTAAAGTCTAAAATATAGATAATTTTTGCTAAAATGACCTGTATTGGATTCATAAAAAAACATCTAACAATTAAGTTCTGAGTTATAGTAATTTTAAGATTCTCTACAAATTTGTAGAGATATTGTTCATTTATCAACCCATATTTTATTCTAAAATAATGACAATAAACATTAGAAATTATGTATTTGCTATGTTGTAAATTTATGAAGAAGTGTGCTTTCATTTTGCATTGTAAAATACAATAAACATTAGCCATTAGGGGATAAAAACATTATTAATAAAAAATTACTATTAAATTTATATAATATTTTTATATTGAATTTAGGATGGCTAATTCAACATGGACTAATTTCTTTAATGACTTTGGCTTTAGCCAAATTTTGAACTTAACTTTAACTAGACTAATGCCACGTTATTTTTTCTCGCCCTTAAAAGCTGTTTCCCATGTAAAAAAGATGTAGAAATGGTGCATTCGTACTTTCTCTTGAAAATGAGCTTTTCCCTCTAACATATAAAAATATTCTTATACATTGACTAAAAGTCAAATTTAACGAGGATTTGGATGATAAAACTTATTTTAGGTCCACATTAGATTGCTTAAAGGTCTAATAATTTAGATGAAATGAATAGTAAAACTAAAATATTTGTCAAAGATAGCAGATCTAGTAGAAATGTCAAAATCTTATTTTATTCATTTTATTCTATTTTCTTTCTTACTTTATTTTTTCTTTCCTTTCCTACTTTAATTTTTTAAACTCATAATTTAATTAAAATATAATTATTAATTAACATATAATAAATATAATAGTTAAATATGATAAAATTAATAGAATAGTCAAATATGATAAAATTAATTAATTTAATAATTACAAATATTTTTTTAAGTATTAATTACTTATTATTATGTATCTTCATAAATGAACAATTCAATGTAGAGATTTGATGTGAATAGTCAAAACCAAATGTTAGTTATATTATTTTATTATAATATTTTGAAAAAATAACTATTTTAATTTGAGAACTTATATGAATGCAATGAACTAATGTGAAAACTGTACTCTAGCAATGATCAATCTAAAGAGAGTGCTCTAAAATAGGCAAAATTGCTTGAAAATAAATAGAGCTCTCCAAAAATTCTAAATTGGAGCTCAATATCTTTATTCAAATAACATTGACTTCTTTATAATTAATAGCCTCGATCATTACATATCGATGAATTATGAGTGCTACCTGCACCCTCAGGTCAAGTCAACCCTTCTTGCACCCCACTTCTGCATGTGGCCGGGGGTTGGGTGAGGGGGAGAGATAGGGGGGCGGGGGGGTTGAGGTTTACACCCTTACAATCTGGCCCGTCATCCTGAGGGCCGGACCTCTTATCCTTTTGTCATATTTTCTTCTGTCTACCGCCACCAATAATTGTCCCATTTGAAAAATACAAAATTTAAACAAAGTTACAAAACCACCTCAAATGACATATACAGCTATGCCAGAGACTCAAATTGTTCAATGCACATTATCTCCAAATTATAACTTGGCTGATAACAAAGTCAAGGGAGAGGAAAAAATATCTAAACGGTGTCGGATTCTCACAATGCCATCATGGCAACTACAAGAGAGAGGGCAACAGCGTAGGACGTATAAAGGAGAGAGGAGAGGAGGGAGAGAAGGATGGGAAGAGAGTAGAGAACTCTTGATTAGGAGATCCACCCCAAAAAATGATATCATTTTAGCACTATATTTTTAAAAGATATTATTATCAAAATAATGCTGTTTTGGTAACGAATATAATATTATATATATATATATTTATATTTATATACACACAATTTGGGCTGGGCTGAGGCCCAACAAGGGAGGAGAAAGGTGGGAATGGGACGGTCGACAGTGGGGTGGCAGGAGGTGGAGCCCTGCTGCCCGGCCCTACAACAAAGACAAAGATGACAAATTATCTACCCTGCCAATTACTATATATGATCTTATTCATAAGCAAAACTAGCTACACTAATTGTAAGATTATTATTAGACTTTATTTGACTGTGCCAATTATCTGGTAGGATATCTTTGGATGATAAATGAGCAGTAAAAATGCTGATGTTTCCCAGCTTATAGCTCAATGAAAAGTCACAGTAATGAATCTAATGATTGTGAGCATAAATATTGTACCTGCACCAGGTGCATGCGTTTCTATTTACTGGGTTGAAGGCCGACCACTCATGTGTCTGGTAGCACGTTATCTTGTCCTCTAATTGGATATTTCTTTCAACAATTTTTCATCAATTAATAATTATTGGTACGTACGCATGATGTATCAAAAGGAGTGTGCTCACGTGATATGTGAGGCGTGAGGCCATTGGTAGATCATGAGAATGCACATAATCCTGTATTGGAATTTGTGAACTAGGTTTTTTTTATTTTTTTTCCAACAAGTTAAAATATATAAATAAAACAAGGAGTTGATACAAGTCTTTTTTACTACAAAAATATAAGAGAAAAGAAAGAATTTGAATTAAAGGAATGTTGTCAAAAGTTTGTGTTATTGTCATCCATTGCACAAAATTATGCATATATCGATTAGAAGATTGATAAATTTTTTTTGCTTTCCATTCTTTGAAAAATTGAAAGTAATGATTAATATCAATGATGATGAGATTGATACTCCAGTCTTGTGCAGTTGAATTGTTGTTGATGGCTTGGATTGTGATGCTCGAATCTCCTTCTAGAAATATGTTGTCCATCGTTCGGCTGTGTGCTTCTTTTATTGCCATTAAAGTTGCCGCTACCTCTCCTATATTTGGGTTAATATTGGTGATAAATCCTGTTTTAGCAAAAGAGATCTCGTCCATATCGTTCCAATAGATAGAGGTAAGGACGCTTCCATGTTCTTTAACAGCAACATCAAACATGCTAAAGAAAAAACTTGGCAGGTAGTGATCTTGAAGAGAGTCAGATTCTTTATTCAAAGTTGTCCAGGCTCTTATATGCTGTTGAAAGACCTTCTGAATTGAATTAACAAAAGTGATGAGATCCACAATGGTCTTGTTATGCACCCTGTTGTTTCTAAGGAACAAAAGATTGTCCATAGCCAGGGTAGTAAAGATCTGAAAACTATAATGATCTTCTTCATGAATCCAAGCTAGTTTCATCCTTAATTGCTTTTTATTGTTTTAACTCATTAAATCCAAGTCAAGCCAATTTATGTATGATCACTAGGTATTGCCAAAATTAACCCTTCAAATCAATTGATTTTTGTATAAAATATTATCAATGCTTAGTAATATTTTGTCTTGATAATTAAGGCTGGATTTGGTTGTCAAACTGCACCTAGTAGAGTTCACTTTTAAACTTGTTCATCTATCTAAACAACCAAATGCAACTACATCTACACTAATTTTGGTGAGTTTCTGTGACGCCCCCAACTTACGTCTGGGATTTAACGTAAATTAAGGTGTCTGGATGAGCAACACTTGGCTACTCACCCTCGTACTTAACGGGAATAAAAGCATAACACACTTAATTCGCAGCGGAACAGGTTTTTGATATAAGACTTTCTAAAGATCACATGGAAATATATACAACATTCATTAAAACTTAACATTGTACTTTTTACATATACAAGACCCAAACTGTAGTAAAATATTTTACATTCATCCCAAAAGAACTTTCCTTCACCTCACTCTTTCTCCCTCTTAACCTCGAGGTATTCTTTCCCATAGCGAAACCTATCCATACTAATACTAAAGTCTCGCTGGAGCTGTTGTCCCTGTGGAGTCACACAAACCCCACACATGGACAATGAGCCATCTACTCCTAAGGTTATACAGCATCCCGTACGTCGCCTCTCCTCAGCAAAAGTGGATGCGTCAAGACTCCAAGCTCCGGTAGGTCGATTACTGATAGGAGGTCCGAATGAAACAAAAGAAATGTCCATATAAGGACTATAGTCGGAAAGTCCCTCAGGACTCCCCGAAGTCTCCCGTCTCATCGGGGCTGTCCCCCTGCTGGTCATCAAATCCTGTATAAAATATTATGCACAAAATATATGGAGCCACAAAGGAGTGAGATTTCGAATGAAATCTCAGTAAGTACATAAATAGCTTAAAGGAAACAGGGAAACCAACCATAAAGTTATTACCACAAATGACACAGGAAATTACCCTAATATACCCCTCACAAGATCACTGTCTAACAGATACTTTTCTTAACTCACCCGTGATCTCATATCAAATTACACCGTTTTCCCTTAAGATTCTTATTCTTTCACATCACTGATGGGCGTTACGTATCGCCGTCCCCATCACATACACTCATCAATCATCCGGGCGTTACGTCTCGCCGTCCCCGTCTTGACACAAAACATAAACACATATTACTGCGGGCGTTACGTCTCGCCGTCCCCGTGGAGATCAATATCACGGGCGTTACGTCTCGCCGTCCCCGTGGAGATCAATCTCACGGGCGTTACGTCTCGCCGTCCCCGTGGAGATCACATGTTCTTATATCGCGATAGGCGTTACGTATCGCCGTCCCTGTCGGCACGTCAGTCATCCGGGCGTTACGTCTCGCCGTCCCCGTCACGACGTGACTAACTTAATCTTACAAATATTCTTTTCTTTCTTTTTATTTCTCTCTTATTCACATGAGTTATTTTACTTATAACCCTTCCCATTTGAAACCCCCAATTCTATTCTAAGAAAACCCTAAGTCTAAGCAAAACAGGGCATCTCGCTCGAGCGGCTTGTCGAGCGAGTATCGAGCGAAGTCTCGGTGTTGGAACTCGCTCGAGCAGGGTGTCGAGCGAAACTCTAGTGATGGTTCATATTTTGCTTTCGCTCGACTCACATGTCGAGCGAGGGTCGAGCGAACTCACGACTCTAAGAGTTTTTCTACTCAAAACATACCAATCTCTTCCATACACCCTATTTATCTTCTCAAAAACTTAAATCTAAGTTTCTACAATTTTATTGAACATATTAACAAGACAAATTACAATTAACCCTACTCATGTGTCACATTGCCTCTTAATCATGTTCTTAAGTGTTCACTACTAGTAAACATAGCCCAATCATGCCAATAAACCAGTTCCATGCTTAAATTAAGCTAGAATATGGACTTACAAATTCTTCCTAGCTCAAGAGAATTGATCCAACCAACTTCTTGCAAGTTTCCTCCCACACTCACTTAGCTCACAAGTGTAATCTTTAGGGGTTTGGATGGGTTTTTCTGGTATGGCTTCCAAAGAGAAAGTGTTCTCTCCTTCTAAAGGAGCTTAGCAAGCTCTCAAGGCTCTATTTATAGGGTGGTGGTCGACCAACATGAGGGAGAGAAAAGGAAATGCACCTAAGGTGCACTAGTTGCCAGATTTGCATATGATGAGGTGTCCATCTAAGCAAATCTAATGATGAGGATTAAGCCTCCCAAATCCTAGGCTTTGCAGCTAAATTAGTCATCCAAGGGCTCACATTTGAGATGGTTTGACTGCCCATTTTGATCTATGGCTGAGAAGTAAGCTAAAGGGATAAGAGGTGAGGTGACATTTCACCTAACCATGCATGCATCTCTCATCTCCAGCTCTCCCCTTGTGTCACACGCCCCTTCCAGATTTTTCCTACCCATTTGGTTCCTTCCCAACTCCCTTAGGTCTCCCCTTAACAAGTTCTAGAAGGCCACTTCTTAGTTTAGTTAAGGTAGAGCCAAATTTGATCCACTTAGTCACCAATCAACCAGATTTTGGCTCCCTTTGAGTTCCCATCACACTAACTATTCAATTGACTTCCAAATAAACTTTCCATCCATTTCTAACTATCCCTACACCTGTCCTAATCCCAGAGAATCTTAAAACCAATTACCTAATTAGTTACATGCCCCAATCTAGTTCAATTATCCAACTCGGGTTCCATTTAAGCCCATTCCAAAGCTGCCTACTTGATTCCCAAATAATTTATTGATTCCCTCCGAATCTCAGGAAACTTCAAACATAAAAGTTTTAGATCTATCTCTTAGGGTTCTATACCAATTGGAATCACCTCATTTGGACCACATATGAATAACTTATGCCCGTTTTTATAAAACTCGACAGATTAATCCGAAAATGCATAATTCCCAATACTAAGTGTAATCTCACATTCCTCAAATAAATCTCCCACTTTAATTTCCTAATAAATAAATGCATCAAATAAATTTCCTTAAAATACTATCCATAAAATAATTTACCTTAGAAAATTTGGGCTATTACAGTTTCTTTTTTCTTTTTTCGTTTACTTAGCTACAATTGACAAATACTATTTTTTAACCCATTTGACAAAAGCATTGATTATCCTTACTAATTCCTTTTGTACCTTAGCATCTCTCTCTATTTAGTGGGCATTGGGTTTCACTTTTCTGCTATTATAAAGATTTTTTTTTCTTTTACTGCAGTTTTGGTTGCTACGTGAGGGATAAGTACTGTAAGTGGAAGGAGTGGATAGCAGGTACTCGCACCCACTAGCTTGCTCAAAAACTGCTTCGCCCCACTAGGGTGAGACGGCTTAACTCGTTCAGCAAGCAGGGCGCAGGGGACCTCGCCAACATTTTGCCCCTAAGGCGGAGGCGGAGGCAGGGGCGGGGGCGGGGGCGGGTGCGGTATGAAAGGATCTTTGTCCTGCAAATATCCCTCCCCCACAACCACCATTACATATATAATATATATATATATATATATATATATATATGTTACCTGTGCAGATCTCTTCATCAAGTTTTATAATGTCATTGTCAACTAGGATTTCAGCATAAAAACTAAAAAGCCATTGTACAACACATACAAGAGGAGGCACTGTGGGCTTAGAAAAAAAATAAGGAGGAGGCGCTGTGGCTTGTTGGTGAGTAGAAGAAGCCAGAGATGCTGAAGAAGAACAAGAGCTCGTACTCTTCGATCTCCCTCTCCAATCTGCAATCTTGGGTAATGAGACAATCAACATACACTTTATCTTTTCTCTCTCATTCTTTCATGCTCGAGCTAATGATCTATTTCGTTCGATGTGGGCGTTGATTGAGGAAGATTCGAGAACTGAGGTTTAATTGAAAGGGAAGAAAGTGAAACTGAGGGTTGGACATCAAAGTGCTAACTCGAAAATTTGAAACGGTGCGTTGGGCTCAGAATTGAAACGATGCATTGGAGTTAGATCCGAAATGGTGCATAGTGGGATTGCTTTACATTGCTTGTTCCAGAACTTCTAGTACCCACTCCTTCTTATTCTTGACATTCTATCCTCAAAGATCGAACTCAGACGATCTCTGTGCGTAAAAGCCCTTCGACGTTTGCTACGATGATGACAACGACGCAAATCTATGTTGGCCTTCATTGCGTTGATTTCATTTGCATTTCTCGATCTCTCTCGATCTCTCTCTTGATTCCATTTGCAGGTTTGGATTCTCTCTCTCAGTCAATCGATCTCTATTTATTGTTTGTTTGGATTTGGGGGAGGGGAAGGTAGCAATAGGGGGCAGACAGTTGGAGGTCCACCTCCGTACCCCTGTCAATGAACGGGATATCTCGCCCTCGCATAAACGGGGGTAGAGCACATGAAAGAAAAGGGGGCCCCAGCCCATGTAGGTGTGGGGGGCGGTTGGAAGGTGGCTGCACCCTCAATAGGGCGGGTAGCACCCATAATAAGTGGGTCTCACAAATTTTAAAACTTTTTATAAATATATCTAAATATATCTTAATATTTAAACACATTTTAAACTTATTTAAGGAAGTTATGCAAAACTCATTCAATTATCTTAACTCATTATTAATCATAAAAAACTCAGATCAATTTAGCTCAATATTCAAACGCAAGTTAAGAAGGTTCCATTAAGTTGTTTGATGCAACATGGATGCAATGAAGTTTGAGAAAATTAAAGTACATCTTTGTTGGGTATAAACTATAAACATGAGTTCTCAAGAGCATGCAATTTTAAATAATGAAGATTTCAAAATTCCAATTGTCCTAAAATATTTTAATTTAGAGACATAATAATCGATGTTGTCCTTATTTATCATATGCGCATGCATGAGACTTAGGATTAATATTTTGAATATCAATAGTGGACGTACCGGTCAAGGCACTGGAAATCTAGAATGAAATATTTCAATACTAGTACCGTTTCGTGTACCATTTCAAAATAATCTATACATAAATAAATTTTATATATAAATACATATATAAATTATATTTTAAAATAATAGTTAATATATGAATAAATTATATATATATGTAAATGTAATTAGTATAGTTTGAATTGAGGTAAAAAAATAGCAAAAAGTAAAAAAAAAATGGTACAATGCCAAAATTTGATACCGCCAAAATACAAGCTGAAATATTTGTCGGTACAGCCAAAATACCGATACGACTGAAATACAGGCCGAAATTTAGCTCATTATTCAAACGCAAGCTAAGAAGGTTCCATTAAGCTATTTGATGCAACATGGATGTAATGAAATTTGAGAAAATTAAAGTACATCCTCTGTTGGGTATAAACTATAAACATGAGTTCTCAAGAGCATGCAATTTTAAATAATGAAGATTTTGAAATTTCAGCTATCCTAAAATATTTTAATTTAGAGACATAATATTCGATGTTGTTCTTATTTATTAGATGCGCATGCATGTGAATCAGGATTAATGTTTTGAATACTGTACCAGTAGACGTACTGGTTAAGGCACTGAAACGAAATATTTTAATTCCAATATCGTTTCGTGTACTGTTTCAAAATAATCTATACATAAAAAATTATATATAAATACATATATAAATTATATTTCAAAATAATAATAAATATATGAATAAATTATATATATATATAATTAGTGTAGTCTAAATTGAGGTAAAAAAAAAATAGCAAAAAATAAAAAAAATGATAAAATGCCAAAATCTGGTATGGCCGAAATACAAGCCAAAATATTGGTACAACTGAAATATCGGTTGGTATGGTCGGTACAAGCCGGTACAGAACAGGTAGTATAGCTATACCGCTCAACTGACCGGTATAATATATATTGACTATACCAGTCGGTACAGTATTTAAAACACTGATTGAGATAACATAAACATGTTGATCTCTTGCAAAAAGAAGGATGAAATATATGAAGTTAAATTGCCAAAAAGGATAAATATATCTTCCTTTTATATAAAATGCACCAATCGTGGTTTATACAACATGATTATAAAAGAAACAAGCATCGGTTGTGGTTTTTACAATAAGATTCCCAACCACATTCCATTATAGATAGAGCATTCCAAAATCCTTGCCGATCTCTTGTCTGCATATACGTTTAAGATCAACTAATGCTGCCTTATCTTTTTAGGTTGTTCCAAATATAATTAACAAGGGAGAAGTTGATCATGATCGATCATCTTTTAAAGGCCTTTACTCCAAGGGCTAATAAGTTAGAATTAGAAAATTCATGTGGCTTTTGTTCGCAGATTCCACTTAATTATGATAATGATGGATAGCCCACAACACCAATCCTCCAGTCTTAGGAAGTTAGAATAAATGATATCCAATTAAGCCTCCTTTCTAGATTCTCTTTATACGACCTACCCACAAATTAATTTAAGGTGGTTGGTCCACCACAGTGCAAGTTGACAATGCTTTGAGCAAAGCCATATACATTTATATATAGATTCCAAACTGACTTGGTATACATCAGACCACGTCCTAGTTTTGTTTGGAAATAACATTCAGTACTGCCTTTGGCCAACCTAGTCAATTTAGGTTGTCCCAAGCCGGTCTTTGAAATTGTTTCCAGAAACATAGTAATTCCCATCTCCATCTCCATCTCATGTGAGGAAATTCCGTACTGGGTCCATTATATCCATTTGTCTTTAAAACTCTCATTTAATCAATCATATTAGTTTCTGTCATCACTGATCACACCCTTTGAATCATTCCTTTGCATTAATTCATAAGTATCTTGTTAAAAAACATGAAGAACAATGCTATATTTAATAAAAGTAAATTTATAAATTGACGTAATTTTATATGATATATTAGAATTTACTTTACAATTAAAAATAATTTGACAATATAACGTATTAATCAAATTACGTCAGTTTATAAATTTATTTTAATTAATTATTTGTGACTAAAATAATAGTAGGAGGAGATGATTGATAAAATATTTATTTATAAGAATATTATTTTTTAATCTTAATTTATGTATTTAAATAATTTATATAAAAAATCATTTAAGAAGCGCTAGAAATTTTAAAAAAATGCAGAGTTTTATTACACATAATTTGTTGTTGAGTGTATAAAAATTAAAATTTACAAATACATTTTCTTTTTTTTTTTAATAAACAAATTAATTTAGCGGGCGGCTTCGATTCCATGAACCAACAAAGATTTTTCTACGCTACGTTTCCACACAAACCATCTGACAGTGGTAAATTTTTTTTTTTTTTTGAGAAGCTGACAGTTGTAACTTAACGCTTTGAAAAAGTGGTACCTAATGGGCGATGATTAGGATGCCAACTCACACACTTAGTTTTGATAACCTACATGCATCACCATTTGATAATATCTAGACCCACAGCTCACCTGCCTTTGAAAAATGACACTTGGCAGAACGAGGAAAACTTTACATACTGTTTAACAGATGTCATGCTAACGTTGGCAGGGATTCTGTTCATTGAAGGAGGCGAAAGGCGAAAGAAAGAGCGCACGCCTGCACAACGTGTAGAAAGAGGTAAGGAAGTGCGTATTTTAGTGACACCCACCATAATCGGAGGAGCTTCAAAGGGTAACCCAAGCGCTCTCTCTCTCTTAATAGCTCTTTGCTCCTTGACTTCTGACCTCTCGGAGACCACTCTCTCCCACGTTCTCTCGCTCTCTCTCTCTCTCTCTCTCTCTCTCTCTCTCTCTCTCTCCGATCTGGTATTTGTTCTTGCTAATTTTGATTTTTCTGGTTCTCATTGTATTTTTTATGCTTTTGGTATAGAATTTTTGTTTTTATTCTGTTTGTTTTCTCCTTTGCTTGCAGGGAGGTAAATTATTTGCAGGGCTTTCTATATCGATATTAATTTTTAATTATTACTCAAATGGCTGCTCCACCGGCAAGGGCTCGGGCCGATTACGATTACCTCATAAAGCTCCTATTGATCGGTGACAGCGGTATGTAACTTAGAGCATTTTTCCTTTTGTTTTCTCTCTCGTTTTCCCTAGAATCGAAGCGATTATTTGAGAATATAAACGGTGTTAGTGTTCCAAAAAAAAAAAATTCCTGCATTCTAGCAAGCTTGCATGCGGTATGGCTTGGCTTGGCTTGGCTTGATTTGTTATAATTTTTTAGATTATGGAATTTGGAATCTTTTGTTTCTGTCGAGGTTTACAATTACTGGACATTGTGATGTGGTATTTGTGTGGATCTAGTTTTATTTTGTTTTAAACTTGTTCTGACCTGATTTCTGAGTTTTTATGTGTTAAAATTTTGAGGATTTAAATGAAATCACTTGAATTAGCCAAAAACAGAAATACTATTTTGGAATTTGAAGAATGTTATTTTTTATTCCAATTATGCCCAAATAATTTCATTAAATTAAGGTTGTCACGATTTATCATCATCATTTTTATTTGTTGTAAATATTCATAGATAAATACTTTTTGAGGGTGTTTGCTGGAGGTATTTTGCAGTATTTTTGTGTTTATACCAATGACCTCTAAGTTAATCACTTTCTCTTTATAGGGTAAGTGCCACAGATTTAGGTTTGCTGGAATTTTGATACTGAAGTTCAAATCTGGTCAATTTCTTAGTTAAATTTTCAATTTGTTGTCAATATGCTTCTTTGTTAATTAGGAGATTGATCACCTTTAAATGTAAAAAAGAAAAAAAGTGTTAAAGGACGTCATATTTGATAGAAGGTGCTAATGGGTTGTGTCTTGAGGAATGGATGATGGGCTTGGTTTATAATCACAACAATGCTAAATTAACCCCTAGGGATTGGCTTAAGTGGTAAATACCTTGGGTTAGGGTTATGCTTTCCCCTAGGTTTAAGGTCCAAATCCTCTTGGGTGCAAACAATTTCTAGGGGCTATCGGGATGAAGCATTTTTCCCTTGAATTACCTGATGTGCACTTGCGGCAAACTCCTTATCGAGGGCTTTTGCACCATTGGGATTAGTCAGGATGTTGTTCTTGGACCCAGGACGCCCGGTGCCATTTAAAAAAAAAAAAAAATCACAGCAACTTCCAATGACTCAAAAGAATTAAAGGTAATACAATGTGATATGGTGAAATTTTGAAACTTTCTACATTTATTTTTATAATATTTTTTTAGATGAAATACGGCATCATTTAATGCATTGTCTTTTAACAGTCAATGGCTTATGTTATTGGATTTAGATAAAAGAATGAAATTGATAGAAAATGGAAATTCAATGAATAAGTTGGCCAAATTTGATCTTTATATGAACCAAATCCAAGTCCTGTGACCAAAATTATGACTGGTCTAAGTGTAGAGGAAGAAAAATGTATTTTAGTTAAAAGATTACGTTTTGATGATAAAGTATTTAGGCAATCTTGTCTTTCCAGTAATAGTTCCTATCTTTTGCTCAATTTTTTTAGGGGCTCAGAGCATTTAACTAATATTCAAAATTGATTCATTTACATTTAAAGGTGGAAACCACCTCCCTTCTTCTTTCATATTCTTTCTTTACAAAAATTATAGGAAGCTAATCAGTTCTTGAATGACATGACTTGAATGGAAACAAAAAAGTGTTTAGCAGCCATGTAAATGGTATTTTCATTTTTCATTCTGTACGTTCTGATCTGTTAATGAGTTGGCAATTGGATTGATGCTTTTTTGTATTTCAATCTTTTAATGTGGAGACATTCGCTCGGGGGTATATCAATTTGTATTCCGTATTTCTGGAGAGCATATCAGCAAAGTTTCAGTCTTTTGGGATTTACCATATTCATAATTAGAGAATTTCTTGGGCTATGAAATTGTCTATCTCATTAATATATTTTTAGATTAACCTATTCAAAAAATTACTTTTAGATTATGAATGTTGTGCACCTAAGATTTGACCAAGGAGGTTTTGATGATTCATGCCTTTTACTTCTACAGGTGTGGGTAAGAGTTGCCTTCTTTTACGATTCTCAGATGGTTCCTTCACCACTAGTTTCATCACCACCATTGGGTATCCTATTCTTTGGACATTGGAGTTGAAGTGCAGCATTTAGTGTTGGGTTCTTGTAAAGTTGTACCTATCTCACTGTCATTCTTCTGTATGCAGCATTGACTTTAAGATAAGAACCATTGAGCTCGATGGAAAACGAATCAAGCTGCAAATATGGGATACAGCTGGTCAGGAACGGTTCCGAACAATCACGACCGGTAATTTTTTATTTTTTTCCCTTGCAAGCATTTTTGTATAACAGAAAGGTAGATGTTCTAGACAGTATGGTAAACTGGTCATTACGTATTGTTACTCAAATCACTTGCCCCGTTTGGTTGTTAGATTGAGCTGAGTTTAACTTAGTTTAGTCTAATTTAAATCAAGTCTACATCTCAATGTCCAAGTCTCAAATTACTAAGTTCATCTTAACTCAAAACCTTTTTACATGTGGACCCACAATCTTTTTCAATTCGAAACTTTTTTTACACGTGGGATTCATAACCTTTCTCAAATTCCTATAAATACATCTAAGTTCATCTCAACATCGAAACACATTTAAACTCATTTTAGGTAGATCTCACAAAACTCACTTTACCATCTCAACTTATTACTATTCATAAAGAAACTTAGCTCAACTCAACTCAACATCCAAAAGCAGCCTTATAATGAGGGCCGTTGATAGATGAAAGATTTGTCTCACTTCCGTCCTGCATGTAGATGAGTTTCCATGATGAAACCAGTTAATTTTTTATAAGCTTATTTATCTTGCATTTTGAAAAATGAAATTTAATGAAATAAAAATATTGTTTGAGTATCCTTGCCAAGGGCTTGTGCGCCCCCGTGACTACTCAGGACTTTTTTGTCAGACACCCAGTGCCAATTAAAAATAATAGTTTGGGTGGTAGAATGGGTCCTGGAACAAAGTGATCACCTACCGATAAGCGAAGCCACATACAATCTTGGGCTTGGCCTCAAGGAAAGCTTCACTTGGCTTGTTGGTTATTTTGATGAAACCAAGGCTGAACTAGTCGAAAGGCTCAATAATTAGAGAAACCAGAGGTCCAAACATAAAAAAGGATTAGGCTTACAAGCTTTTGAACTGGCTCAACGTTTGTCAAGAAATCTACAGAAGAGCTCCGCTTAAATATTGTCTCAATGGTTCTAACGTTGGATTTTTGTGTTGCCATAACTTTTAATAATCATTTTTCTCCATAATTAAATAATCTAAAGATTGGTGCTTGAATTTCATAAAGATTTTGTTTTTTAATAGGTAACAAGATTCCCTTAAGATGTGCAAACGGAGGCAACCCTAGTACACATGATATATATGTATATATATAAGATAGCTCCAATTTTGATTTTGTTGCATGAAACCTCAACAAGGTAGGGCCCCTCCCCCTGAGGAGTAGTAAACCCTGGATACTGAACCCCACATGCCAGGACCCTGGATTAGGCAATGTTGGAAAACTTTAGTGCGGAGTCAAACTCAGGATGTCGAGTCTACTGTTGATCCCAAATCTGTCTTTTGGCTACAAGGCTGCACCTTGAGAGTAAATGTTATATATAAAGTAAATACAAAAGAGGGGTTGCTCTTTTGGAATTTGTTTGCTGTAAAATTGGATCAACCTTATGGGCCTGCCTTTTTTTTGATTGGCACCGGGTATTCGGAATAGCGTCCTGACTAATCCCAAGGGTACTTAGGCCCTTGGCAAGGAGTTTCCCGTAAGTGCATCTTGGGTAATTCAAGGAGAAAATCCCCCAGTCCAATATTCTCTAGAGATTGTTTGCACCTAAGGAAATTTGAACCTTAGATTTAGGGAGAGCATACCCCTAGGCCCAAGGCTTTCACCACTTGAGCCAACCCTTTACCCACGGTTAATTTTGTAATATGCAATGGAGTTCCAGAATGGCTCACTAACTTACGCCTCAAATGTAAGCCTTTCAGCTAATTTCAAGTTGATCCTGTGGGCTGTGTGGTTTATTCCGTGCTTGAGCCAAGCTCTACCATTCGACAACCAACCTGAGCTTGGCAGATTGATTGTCTCTTGGCTTGTCTTCATCTCTGAAAAGATGTACCAAATAAAATGCCAGAGTTATGCCCTTATTATATACGTTAGTTTTGAAATGCCAAATTATCTTTAGCATTCAGCCCATGGAACCATCGATAAGGGATTCTGGTGATCTCCATCAAGTATTCCCATGTAGTTGAAGTGCGGAGATCACTATATGATCTCCATCAACTAGACATTGCTAACTCGACTATTTTGACCTTAGCACTGGAAGGTCTGCTGATAATTCTTATATTGCTGTTTTTGCGTGTTTTATTGTCCTTCATTGTTTTGTACTGCTGCAGTTACTTACATAGATCAATATTTTTTTACCTTATTACCACTGTTACTTTCTTTTCTTCTGATTATTTTCACCATTTCCAGCTTACTATCGTGGAGCCATGGGCATTTTGCTGGTCTATGATGTGACTGATGAATCATCTTTTAACAGTATGTTTTTCCTTCCTCTGCTCCCCTCTCTCTCTCTCATACATTTCCTTGCCCTGATTGACAAAATTCATTTGTTTGCAGACATCAGAAATTGGATTCGCAACATTGAACAACATGCTTCAGATAATGTTAACAAGATATTGGTTGGGAACAAGGCTGACATGGATGAAAGCAAGAGGGTATGTTCCTTTATGTTGTATTCCTACTGTTTATGTTGTATTCCTACTGATTGAAAGCTATTCAAATAAAATTTATTTTGCTTAGGGATGAGAAAAGATTACCAACTTTTGTGGGCTTTTTGTTGACCATTGCAATCTCTCTCTCTCTCTTTCTCATACATTTGTAGGTCATTGTAGTTTACATATATTTTTTTTGTAGGCTGTGCCTACTTCCAAGGGCCAAGCACTTGCTGACGAGTATGGTATCAAATTCTTTGAGACTGTAAGTAATGCAACTGATTATAGGATAGCAGGTACTGGCTGGTACTGAAATATACTATTCATTGCAGAGTGCAAAGACAAATCTAAATGTGGAACAAGTTTTTTTTTCCATAGCTAAGGATATTAAGCAAAGGCTTGCAGACACTGACAATAGGGCTGAGGTACAAAATTTCCTGCCTTGTGATGAATAAGAATGAAGAAAAGAAAAATACATTGATATTATTAGCGATCACCCTTGGGTATCCATTTTCTGTTTTAAAGAGTTGGTATGGTCCAATCATTGCAGCCTACAACAATTAGGATCAATCAAGCAGACCAGGCAGCCGGAGGTGGCCAAGCTGCCCAAAAATCGGCTTGTTGCGGATCTTAAGAATCATCTGATTGTTTCAGCTCACGTGATGGAGGAGTACGACACTCTTCTGAAAAGCAAAAAAACTAATTGTTATAGCAATGTGATGGGTGGTTGTAATTTTTCTGACTCAAATTCTTTTTTGTTTTAGTGTGTGAAGAGTAGTTTTTCATATTTGAGAGTTTATTTTGTTGCTAACTTTGGATGTGTATTTCCTGGCAATCAACAGCTTTATTTTTTTTCTACCCATTTTCTTTAATTTGCGTGTGACATAAACAGCTTTATTGTTTCATAGGTTTTTTTTTGTTTTTTATTTTTCCAAAATTTTTTCGATGAGATATATTTGCCATTTGTAAGTACAAACTTCATTGATAAAACAAGTTACAACACTTCCTAGCAAGTTCAGAGATAGGAGGAATGGTTACATCAATATCAATTCTCTCGAAGTCACATTGCAAATTTGCCTCATTAGCAAGGCCATGCGCAACTCTATTAGCTTCACGTTTAACATGCTGCAGCCTCCAACCTGTATCCTTGAACAAGACATTTAGGCCCCGTTTGTTTTTAGAGATGAGATGGGATAAACATTAAAATAAGAATAAAATATTATTGTAATATAATTTTTTAATATAAGTTTTGTTTTGAAATTTGAAAAAGTTTGTGTTGGGATTTGATAAAAGTAAATTGTATATTTTATTTTGTATGAGAATTTGAGAAAGTGTAATGACGAGTTTGTAATAAAATGAGATAAGATGAGATAAGTTAGAAAAACAAACAATGCCTTAAAATCTGCTATAAGAGGATTGACAGATTCTATACCAATCCCATGGTCCTGATAGCCTTCACTATTAATGCTGGATCCCCTTCAAAGATGCAATTGCAAAGTTCCAATTCCATGCATAAGTGAATAGCTTCCCATAAACCCCATTGCCTCAGCTTTAGCAGGATCCGAACAATAGAGCAAAGATTTCATTTGACTGAGCAATACATGTCCTTCCCAGTCCCTGGCCACAACACCAACCCCCATTCTGTTAAGGTCTTGCTGGATGGCCACATCCCAGTTGATAAGCAAGATAAGCAACTTTAGAAATTTCCAGTTTCCTTAATATCACTTTGAAAATTAGAGCAAAGTTTTGCTGAGTGATAGGGAACTTTTGTAAGGTTCTCGAGCCAAGCATCCATACATCCCTAGCAGAGGGACAAGACCAAAGCAAAATGGCCAATAGACTGGTTAAGTGAGGCAGATAGGACACAAAAATTCTGCAATGATACCCCTCCTCTGTAGGTTTAATTTTGTAGGAAGGGATCAGTCAGAACAAGCTTTCCAAAGGAAATTCTTTACAGCATTTGCATAGGCATAGACCAATTCTGTTTCCATACGATTGCCAACCTCCTCTTGAAGAAGTTTCACCACGCACCATGGATTTCATGGCCATGTACAGATGATACCCACTCTTCACAGAATAGTTACCATGAGGAGTTCCTCTCCAGATTAAAGCATGACCTGGGGTTTGGACCATAGCAGATCAGCCCTCTCTTGGAAGCCATTTATCTTTCCAAACCTTAATGGAGCAGCCATTTCCCACTTTCCAAATAACTCCCTCTTTCAGCAAGCCTAAAGAATTCCATATACTCCTCCAAGCATAAGCATAAGAAGGTTTGGAGCCCGGATTTGCTTCCTAAATTGTTGAAGAACCAAAGTACTTTGCCTTGAAAATTCTGGTTGGCAAAGAATCTGGATATTTCAAAAACCACCAAGCTATTTATGGATACCCGAGATCAGGAAAAATTCATTTTTGAAGTCCGTCTACAAAGACACACTCAGTGCTGGCTTTTTTTTATTTTTTTTATTTTTATAGCGTGTTGATACATGATCCACCATTGTCTGCGCGCAATGATAATTTACGAAAAGGTTGTACTTTTTCTGAAAAAACAAAAAGGTGGTTCTATCCTCCATGAAGATGTAAAAAACTACCTCATCTAGAATACCATTATAGCCTATAGGTCAGGTTTTATTTTTATTTTTTTTATCATTTTCTCATCATCTTATGATGTGATATTAAATAATTGAATAATTTATTATATTTTACTTATTAGCCTATCATCTAATGTCACGTTATAAGATGATAAGAAGATGATAAAATTTTATAATACCAAGGTTGGCTCAATAGGTTAGGGGTCAAAGGCTAAAATTTTGATTGAAGCATTGTTTAAATAAAATTAATTTTAATTTTTACCGTAGATTTTTATTTAAAAACAATTCATTTGCTAAGTAAATTAGTACTTAAGATTTTATACTACCTTTTCAACTAATAATGATATATATAATATAGAATTGATACTTTTTTATTAAGTTAATTAATATTTTTAATTGAATATATTTTTTTTTTTCAAAAAAACTCTATTTTAGACTTTTTATAGAAGTCTTCTTCCATTAGAGAGATTTAGACAATTGTCTAAGTGGCCTAATGGAAGAGTCGACCTGTAGAATACCATTATAGGTCAGGTTTCATTTTCTTGATAATTAATAAGTAAAAAGTAATACTTTATTGACACTAGAAAATCATAGTCCAAACTCTGACAAAATTCGATCTCTTTCTCCAAATCCTAGTCACGCTAATGTAATTAATGATAATCCACATCAGGAATCCTCTTCAATCTCCAACTCCTAATCCTGCTCACAAACTACGAATACATATAAATATAAGTACTTCGGTACGTGTTTATAATATTCCAATTAAATCGGTGCAAAAACAAACGAACATGCATTTCAGTACTCTTAATAAAATTCTGATTCTCCAAATCCTAGTCCTAATAAAAAAACATAAATCTTAGTCCTTCTGATCACAAACCCCCTCATCAACTCACTCTATATATACATTATAATCCCGTACGTTTAAGTGCATCCATGCAAGCACTCCAACTTATACCTATCGACGTTCATATAGAGAGAAAGCTCAAGATATGGCTGCTGGAGAATACTGCAATTCATTGATGCAAGCAGATCTTGATCGATTCCAAATACTAGTCGACCTGCAACAACAAAGATCCCAATCAACACATGATCAAGACGAGCCAAACCAGGCGGAGAACGTACTACCTGTCCAAGAAATCAATACCCTTATTACCAATGATGATTCTGCACCATTCACCTTCAGTGATCATGAGGAGGCCGTGAGAATATAAAATCTTTGACGACATTGAGTTTTGATCAGTGTAGCCGTGAATTTGTTTATGGCACTTTTATTACATTTTTACTAACACATGCATTCTTGCTCTCAGCTTTTGGTGAAATTCTTGAAAGATGATGACGACGACGATGGCGACGACGACGATGTTGATGCAGATTGTTCAGAAACATTCAAACATTCCATTAGAAGGACTCTGGCAGGCTTAGGAATGGATTATACTGAAGAGGAAATAGATTATTATATTAATCGACGCACTACTACTGCTGTTGATTCTGCTTCTTCCACCTCTAGTAGTACTGTTGTTGATTCTGCTTGTTCAGAAACATTCAAACCATATACCATTAGAAGGATTCTGGCAAACTTATTGGATTATACTGAGGAGGAAATAGATCATTATCTTAATCGCACGAGTACTGTTGTTGATTCTGCTTCTTCAACCTCTAGGAGGAAATGGATTTATAAGAATGAGTTGCCGCCGGTGAGTAAATTCTTGAGATCATTCCTACGTAATAGCTAATTTTGAGATGAGTGCGCATTAAAAAAAAAAAAATGCAAATCTTTGTGAACAGGAGCGCGCGCTTCCATAAACACAAGAGATACTCTAGTTTAGCTGTGAATTTAATTTAATATTTTTTATTATTTTACATGAGTTTCACGTTTTATTTATTTATTTTTTTTAAAATGAGTATATTATACCATTTTCGGTTGTGAATATTTTTTCTTTATTTTATGACACTCCTATTAATTCTTTATTTTTTACTAACCCATATATGCATGCGTGCCCTCTGCTGATGAAGGATATCCCCACAGTATCAGCCGCGCGGTTTATATATAGTGCCGAAGACTACTGCTACTACAAGTTACTCATGCAAGCATATCTGGAGCAACTCCTACAATAGTAATACCAGATGTAGTCATTTTGTGTACAAGAGTAATCCCAAAGCAATCAATCTTTTTCGAGAAAACCGTACCGGTCCAACAATTCGCCGCCTTCTGGATAGTCGAAAACTGGTTCCGTTGGCCGTGGCATTGGAACCCGCTGATTGACGCTTATGATGGCTACAATTCAAAATAGAAAAATGATGGGCGGCTTCAAAATATATGGAAAATGACCGATTTTGATAAATGGCATCTTTTTTGTTTTAGTGTACGAAGGGTAGTTTTTCATATTTGAGAGTTTATTTTGTCGCTAAATAATTTGGATGTGTATTTTCTGTCAACAACAGCTTTATTTGTACCCCTTTTCTCTCAATTGGGTGGGACAAGAGAGCTTTAATTGTTTTGAAGTTTTTTTTATCAGAATTTTTTGTATGAGATAAATTTGCCACTTGAAAAGGCACATAATCTTACATAATAAGAAAGATGCTTCAAGTTGTTCTACAACAGCTACACGTCTTTTGGATAAAGGATAGTTGATTGCTTTATTTTATTTATTTACATTTTCTACTATTTTTTTATTCTTGGTAAATATATTTGTAATTAGCAGAATGTACATTTTCGGGCAACTGATTATGTTAATTTGTTAGAATACAGTGTTTATATGAGTTGTATTTTTGTATTAAGCTGAGACACAACAACAATACACAAAATATAGTTTTCTAGACTTCTCTACCATACGCTCTGCAACCCACCTTCTTCTTCTTCTTTTTGCGATCTCACATGGTATCACGAGTCTAAGAGCCAATTCCATGGAGGAATATTTGGAAAGTTCAATAGACTCATCTGCTACCCATGCTGAACGAATCTCTAGTCACTCAAACCTCAACCCAAACACCCCTCGTGCCATTGATATGGCTCGATACTTGAACCTGAGTGATCCCCGATAACCCTTTCTAGCTAGATAATGGTGACAATATTGCCATTATTCTAGTCACCGATTTGCTTACAAACGATAATTACATCACTTGGTCGGGTGTTATGCAATGGGCCCTTCATGCCAAAAACAAATTAAGGATTATGTTTGGAGATATCCCCAAACCAATTGAACCTACAGACCCTCTCTTTGAGTTTTGGGAGAGTTGCAACAACATGGTGGTGTCGTGGATTCAAAATCCCATTAGTTCTTCAATCAAGTCGAGCATTGTGTTCGTTGCTGATGTGCACGACATATGGCTTGATCTTCAAGTCCGATTCTCCCAGCAAAATGGTCCTTAGATTTCCTAGCTAAAGAAAACCCTAGCTAGCCTTGTTCAAGACGCAGACTTTGTAAGTATCTACTATGGTAAACTCAAAACTCTTTGAGATGAGCTTTTAATTTATGATCCGATTCCTGTGTGTACTTGTGGAACTGCGAAAACCCTCTTGGATAGATACCAACATGACTGCATTTTTCAATTTCTTATGGGTTAACATGATACCTATTCTCATGTCCGCGACCAAATTATGTTATTAGACCCTTTTCCACCCGTGAGCAAAATTTTCTCATTTATTCAACAATAGGAGCGACAACATTAGCTCCTTCCTCATAATCCATCCTCTAGCTCCATGGCCTTAGCCATCAAAAGGCCCTTTGTTCAACTTGCTAGAACAACCACTCTGACCAAAAATACCCCTAAGAAAGACCATGCCTATTGCACATATTGTAAGATTTCTGGTCACACATTTGAGACATGTTTTAAAGCTGGAAATGCATAGGCCTCTGTCTGCTCTCATTGCAATTTGCTTGGTCACACCCTGAAGAGGTGCTACAAATTGAATGGCTATCCACCGGGCCATAAGTTCTTCAACAAAACACAAATTTTGCCGTTCTTGCTACACAAAATACATTGTCTCATACTTCTCACCTTGATGAGATTAGTGATGGAAGAGTGGGTTTAACTCGAGTTTAGTATCAACAACTACTAACTTTACTTCAGCTAAGGGAACCTTTTGCTACTGCTCAAACTCCTTCTCATCAAATTTAGTCCAATTTCACTTCTGCCAACCTACCTAACCTGCAACCTAATCTCTCTGGTATTTTCTTTTGCTTCTTTATATGCACACACACTCCACTTCACTCCACAAATATTCATTGGATCATTGATACAGGTGCAATAGTCTACATGGTCTGCTTCACCTCACTAGTCACCACCATCACTGCCCATGTGAATTATTTTGTTAAAATGCCAAATGGCACTGAGGCCCCTGTCACTCAAGTTGGCATTGTCCAACTTAGTCCATCCATTTGTCTACATGAAGTTTTATGCATATCATCTTTCCAATTTGATTTATGCAAAAAAAAAAAAAACTGGTTGACTCTCTCACTTGTTGTCTAGTTTTCTTGTCTGATTGTTGCCTTATTGAGGACATTTGATCTTGGACAACAATTGGGAAGGGTGAAGTAATGAGTGGCCTCTATCACTTCTTGAGAACTGAAGACTCTCCTTTCTTTTTAGTCAATAAACTTTCAACCTTATCCACTGCTACCCACTGCTACATTTACTAGTTCAGCTTCTATTTTACACAATATAGATGTTACTTACCTATGGCATTGCCGCATAGGTCATCCTTCTTTTCCATGTATTAATTTGATTACATATTCTATTATAAAGAAAGATGTTTCATCTATTAATACAAAACCTTGTTGCATCTGTCTATTGGCTAAGCTCCATCGATTGCATTTTCCTCATAGCCAACATAAGACCTTTAGACCCTTTGAAATAATACATTGTGACCTATGGGGACCATGCTTAACTATTGCATAAGATGGTTCCAAAATTTTCTAACCATAATTGATGACTTCACAAGAAGCACTTGGTTGCACCTTCTCCATAATAAAACAAAAACCAAAAAATGCATCATCTCTTTTTCTAACTTGGTTGAAAATCAATTTGACCTCAAAATCAAAATTTTACGAAGTGACAATGGAAGTGAATTTCAAATGACATATTTTTTTAACAATAAAGGCATCATACATCAAAGAAGTTGTATTGCCACCCCACAAAAAAATGGCATTGTGGAAAGAAAATACCAACACTTACTTAATGTAGCTCGAGCATTGAAAATACAAGCTGGTGTTCCTATTGAATATTGGAATGATTATGTTTTGATAGTCGCTATATTAATCAATAGGACCCCTAGTCCCCTTATTCAACACATAACCCCCTATGAACTTTTGTTTAATTCAAAACCCGTGTACGCACACATGAAAATTTTTGGTTCACTTTATTTTGCAACTACACTCCCTCATGGGAGGAAAAAGTCTGATCCCCAAGGTCACATGTGTATCTTTCTTGGCTATTCCTTTGGCATCAAGGGATATAAACTTCTTGACCTTAACACCAAATCCACTTTCATCTCTCGAGATGTTGTCTTCCATGAGACAATATTACCATTTACACTCATTTCCTTCCAACATTCCCACTTCATCCAAAAATGACTTTGTTTTTACTAAACCACTTCCAGACTTGCTTGATTTTCCACAGACAATTTCAAACCTCATCCCCTACCATCACCACAAAATTTTGGGCAACCCACTTCCTCTCCAGAAAATGCAGCATCCATATCACCCTTTTCTCCCATATTTTCTACCTCCCCTTCTTCCACAAATACCACTACACCTCTCCCCTTAACCCACCCCTCTGTAAGTCAACAAGGGTAAGGAGTGCTCCTCAGTATCTTCAAGAATTCCACTGTCAACAGGCATCATTTCTTGCTTCTCCACCATTGCCGTCCAAGCAGGAAGGCACTGTTTTAGGTAACAATTATTCCTTAACAAACTTTCTCATATACCAAAAATTTTCTTCCTCATTTATGCATTTTCCACTTCAATTTCTTCCATTTCTGACCCATAAAGGACCCTGGTTGGTGTTAAGCTATGAATTCTAAACTACAAGCTTTAGAGCAAAACCATACTTGGCTCATCATTGATCAACCTTCTGGAAAAGAAGCAATTGACTGTAAATATGTGTACAAGACAAAATTCAATTTTGATGGGACTGTTGAGAGATTGAAAGCTAGGCTTGTCGCCAAAGGGTTCACCTAACAAGAGGGTATTGACTACACGAAGACTTTTTCTCCCATTGTTAAATTAGTAACTGTTCGGGTCTTACTTTAGTGGTAGCTGTTAAAGGTTGGTTTATCCATCAATTTGATGTCAATAATGCATTTCTTCAAGGTGATTTGGAAGAAAAGATTTATGTGTAAACTCCCTGGATAGACCAAAGGAGAACCTCACCAATTGTGCAAATTGCTTAAGAGTCTATATGGCCTTAAGCAAACTTTAAGACAATGGTATTCAAAGTTCTCTTCCTTTCTTATTGCTTTCGGGTTTCATCAATCTAAGGCTGATTATAGCATTTTCACTAAATTGGATGGCACTTCATTTTCTATATTGCTTGTCTATGTTGACAACATTATAGTGGCTGGGAATTGCTCTTCCTCTATTGCTTCTCTCAAAGCATTCCTCACTACTCACTTCAAAATTAAAGACCTTGGGTCCTTGCGTTATTTTCTTGGGTTGGAGGTTGCCTGCTCATCCAAAGGCATCCATCTATGCCAAAGAAAATACTCATTGGATATCTTAACCGACTCGGGTACACTTGGAAGCAAGCCTTTCAAATTACCTTTTGACCAGAATTTTAAGGTCAGCAAGACAACTGGTGTTCCTCTAGCTGATCCAAGTCCATACCGTCGACTCATTGGACGTTTATTGTACTTAACAATCACTAGAGCCAACATATGCTATGTTGTCTAGCTTTTGAGTCAATTTATGGATCATCCTACATTTACACATATGGCTAATGCATACAAGGTATTGAGATACATCAAAGCTGCCCCCGACCAAGGAATTTTACTGTCCTCTAATTCTTAGCTTCAACTCAAGGCTTTTGGTGACTCTGATTGGGCCTCTTGTCCTGACACTCGTCGCTTAGTCACCGGTTATTGCATCTTCCTAGGAAACTCACTTGTTTCTTGGAAAACAAAGAAGCAATCAGTCGTTTCTCGCTCTTCGGCTGAAGCTGAGTACAGCTTCATGGCTTCTACTTGTTGTGAAATCACTTGGTTGAGGTATTTGCTCGCTGATCTCCAGATTTCTCACCCTTAATCTTCCTTACTTTATTGTGACAATCAGACAACTTTACACATAACTACAAATCCAATTTTTCATGAGAGAATTAAACACATTGATTTGGATTGTCACCTAGTTCGCGACAAAATTCAAGAAGGCAGCATCACCACTTCTCATAACCAGCCAGCGGACATATTTACTAAAACACTACCTTCCTTCCTTCTTCAGTCATATTTATCCAAGATGGAAATAGTAAACCTCTATTCTTCATCTTGCAGTGGGCTACTACAAAATTAGAAAGATGCTACAAGTCGTTCTGCAGCAGCTACATGTCATTTGGATAAAGGATAGTTGATTGCTTTATTTTGTTTATTTACATTTTATACTATTCTTTAATTCTTGGTAAATATATTTGTAATTAGCAGATTGTACATTTTCGGGCAATTGATTCTATTAGTTTGTTAGAATATAGTACCTATATGAGTTGTATTTTTGTATTGAGCTGAGACACAACAGTAATACATGAAATAGAATTTTCCAGACTTCTCCGCCATGCGCTTTGCAACCCACCTTCTTCCTATCCTTCTTGCAATCTCACACATAAAGATAGTTTTTGAGCAGGTGCCGCTATAATCTCAGGGAAAAAAAAATTGAGCGTTGGTTAACAAGCCAATTAGAAACAAGAAAACTAATTCATCAGATTATTCCCAAAAAAAATTGGCCTGTCTTGAACATCTAAAGGATAGTCATATACACCATCCATGGGTACCTGAGATAAATTTTGAAGTGCTTCCTATCTACAAAGACACACTCACTAGTGGTGTTTATAGCGTGTTGATTTCAAAAACATGATCCATTATTATTTGTAATGATAATTTACTACAAGGTGGTACTTAAAAAAAAAGACACAAATTTTCGTCGCAAATAATCTTTTCGTCGCAAATAATTAATTACAAAACTCATTTATTTTGTAGTGAAAAATGTGGTTCTTTCTTCCATGAAGGTGTAAAAATATAACTCATCTAAAATACAATTATAGGTTAGGTTTCATTTTTTTGATAATTAAGCAAAAACAAACATACATTTTACTCGTAGTAAAATTCTATTTCTCCAAATCCTCATCCTATTTAAACAATATAAATCTTAGTCCTCTTGATCACAAACCAAATCATTAACGTACAAAAAAAAAGGTTGTTCTTTCTTCCTAGAATACCATTATAGACTAGGCTTCATTTTTTGATAATTAAGTAAAAGTATTACTTTATTGACACTAAAATTCATTCTTTCGTTTCCATATATACGTAGAAGATCACAAATTTTCTGCTTCAAATGAATCTAGGAAATCTTGGAAACAACAATTGAACATATTTTGGATTTGTTGATGTGTTCTGCAGCCTGGGCTGCTCGGCGATGTCCAAACAATCTGTTCTTGTACAAGGGTAGAGGAGGGAGGCGGTGGTAGGCCTGATGCCCCTTTGATGCCAAAGTCAGATGGGTGAATGATGAGAATGCTAGAACAAATGAAAGTATGGAGATAAATAGTTTAACCTGTATACTGTGGGGTCTTTGGCTATTTATAGGTGTGGGTCTATGCATGGGTGTTCTTGAAAGACAAGGTCGTTGTCCTGTCCTTCAGGCCATCATTCCCTTTGCCGTGTCTAGGCAGGTCTTTCTGCCACATTCTGAGTTAGTGGCGAGGTGTCCCCCTCTCCGTACCGTATCAGTTTCTACTTTGCCTAGACATGTGCCTGAGCTCCTGACCAGCATTGAATGCGAAGAGGGGCTCCTGCAGCGTATTTAATGCCTTTGGTCACTTGGCACACTTCCGTTGTGCTTGAATTTAATGTGATGCAGCCTTGGCAGGCTTTTGCATTTAGTACAGTGCAGTCTTGGCAATCTCTTGCATTTAATGTGGTAAGGGGCGTGCTTGTTACATTCTGATTTGTCTTTTTCTACTGTAGAACTCGTCCTGCAGGTGCCATCCTACCTCGTGCATCCCAGGGGTCATCTGCCCTCTTGAGTCCTAAGCCACTCAGCAAAAAGAGTGGGGGTAGGCTAATCTTGGGAATTCAGTACCTTGCGAATTCTTATCGAAGGTATATCAGTGGGAATTATTTTGATCTTTGTCTTTTAGGTTTTGGTAGCGAGAGTCGGGGGGCTTGCCGTCTCTCGGGTCAAGCGGGTCGAGTAAGTCGGCCGCCCAAGCTCGACCGAGGGTCCAACTTGTGTCCGTTTGCCTCTTGGATTTCGTAAATGTCATACCTGACAGGATTGTGGCACGCTTGATATTTTTGTTGGGGATGGTTTGTCAATAATCGATGCGCTCCCCGCACACGCACGTCTTTTCGGCTTCTCGGACTGCACAACCCACCTTCCTAGAGTCCGATTGGTTTGTGTCCCTGACTCCTTAAGCCATGATTACCATTTCCAAATTCCATTTTCATATGCCTGGTGCTCCGCCTTCCCAACAGTTTTTGGTCTTGTCGTGAGATGTCACGTTGCTTCATTTCTTGCATGCATTAACTTTTCCTTTGGCTATAAAAGGGGACACCCCTTCTTACTTGCTCTTACCTTCATTCTTTGCTGCACATTTGCTTGGCGTTCCTTGCGAGTTCTCTCATTTCCCTTTCTTTGTTCTCTTCCCTTGTTATCTATTCCTACTGGTGGTTCTATTCCTTTTACTTAGACCGATGTCGGGAGACCAGCTTCATACGGCGGGCATAGTTGGGTCTCGAGCTTCTCTGCGAGTGCTACTTAGGCACTTCACATTCGTTATGGGATTCTCGACCAGTTTGTGTTGGAACCTGTAAGGGGTTTTCGAAGGGAGGTTTGAGCACGTATGGCAGTTTAAGACCATGTTTGACAATGTTCTGCACCTTTCGTTCATTCTCCTGGTGCAAGAGGTACTTCATTACCTTGGGTTGGCGCCCATGCAGCTGCTTCCTAATGGCTGGCGCCTACTTATGGTTGGTTGTGTCATCTTTCGCATCGCCCTTTTGGAGTAGGGCGATGTCTATCCCAACTTGACGGTTTGAGAGTTTTTGTTACTATATCGCCTAATCTATTGTACCGGGAATTTGGTTGGCTTCTAGGTTAAGGATGGCGAATGGAAACTGGCCAGCCTTAAGGGTAGACATGGGTGGGGGAGACGGGCCCTAGCCTTTCCTTTTGTGGGATGGTGCCCCGTCCAGTTTGTTGAGATAGACTGACCCCAAGGCTGTTCACCCACTACCCATTGTCCATGAAAAGAGAGAGAGAGAGAGAGAGAGAGAGAGAGAGATGAGAGTTTTAAAACAAAACATAACACCAAAACTTATTAAAAAATCTTATATATATTGGGCTGGGTTGACAAGTAAAAACTTGGGTAGGTTTGAGCCCAATCTAGGCCTTGTCCCCCTTCACCCAAATGCATGTAGGCATTAGGCCTCACACCCGCTATGTGTGGACAGGTGCCCCCACCCACTCTAGGCGAGAGTTAAAAGTTCCCTGCCAGGGGGGTAGATGAACCGAAATAAGAGAGAGGGGTGGTGTCCGCCACCAATCCCTAAAGCATATAACATTGGTAATTTTGAAACCGATTTTTAAATCAAAAACAAAATTTAAAACATGTTATCAAACAAGTAAGACATACTAAAATGAAATTATAGGGAGTTGTGACGTTCAGTTAGTGACCCAAAAGGTAAGTACTAGAGAAAAAAAAAAATCACTTACTATTATTGAAAAAGACATGATATATAAATGAAATTGAGATGAATAAGAGAGAATGAGGGAAAGACTGTCGGAGCTATATTTTTATTATTTTCAACTATGTTTAGGGGCTCAAGCTACAGGGCATTTGCATAGTGAAGTCATGCGAGGATGGTGTTTGGTCTGGGCCTGCCTGGGAAATCCCTCATTCGACCTACACACACACACACACAGATACACGTAGACACAAGTTTATAAAAAAAAAGATATTCTCAAAACAATGTCATTACAATAGAGGGTTATGAAACTCAAAGTATAAACTAAAAATATCACATTTTCTCTTTGTACTCTTGTAACGGCCCGATCCCGAGAGTTCGAGGAGTTAACTCATTTTTTTTAACATCACCTCCAATAACACAATAAAAATAAACCAGACACTCCACAAGATACTAAGTTATTCGTTCAATACAAATATCTATGTTCCTCCACAATAATACTAAATATAAAACTCCAATATAATAAAATAACATCTTTAAATGCTCGAGAATATCCATAACTCGACATACAATAATAACCGACAATAATAACTCTACTAACTATGACTCAAATAAAAACTTGAACTCTTGAGCACTTATTTCTTAATGTTCCTCAAGCCTCTTTAACACTAACCACTCTTGCTCTCCAGCTTAACCATCATAGTTATTTGAAAAATATTATGGAGATAAGAGGTGAGTTATGAATAACTCAATAAACAAAAAATATATACTAGTATGTAAACATGAGCATTTGCAGAATTCAGAATGCAGGAAAAAATATCTTTATTTTCAAAATAGAGCATCATAACATGTTATAAAAAATAGTAGAGCGAAATTTCAGAAGTAATCAGAATTGGAATTTCTCTGGCATAGTATAACTAAAACACCATATCATAATAGAATTCCATATTTAACCTTCGTGGTAGGATTGTGTAAACTTTGGAAGCCAACTAAGCAGAAATAGAATGTGAATATTTTCCTTATTATTCTCAGAGTCCAAAATGTGTACATAGGAAAGACCACATAGAAAATTATTTTACTTTCAAAGTGGGTGCACTAGAAACGAAAACAACCCGAACAAAGGCCATAGTTTTACACCCATGTTAAGGTTAGAAGAGAATAGAAACAAAATATTATGGCAAACGTTTTTAGAAATCACATCATATTATATCAGAGTACAAAACAACTTCAGAATAGAACAAAATCGGATCACAAAAATATTATTTATGCACAAACTTTTATATTCGCCATATTTTTTTCACAATTTATAAACAAAATGTCAAAATAGCTCATGTCTACACCAGTTATATCAGAAAATACTTTCTTCTTTCTTATATAAAATCTAATGCATATACGATACAATTAATTGAGATTGTTTCAAATTTCTTTTCTTAACAAAATATGCATAATTTTCTAAAATAATGAACTTAGTTCATTTCTTGTATACAATATCTTGCATAGAAACTCCACTTACCCAGATTTTTTAACTTTTCAAAATTTCTTCACAATAGCTAAACAAAAATTAATCTGTCACCTATAAAAATAATCACGTAACTTTCATAAATTTCTTGATCGAACACGTGTCTCGATATTTAAATCTAAAATACTAAAATAACCTAATTTAGTTCCTTAAAACCTAAAATTCTCATAACTCTAAAATACTATAACTTCCCTAAAACATCGATTTTCACTAAGTATTTCTGACTATTTAAAGTCTAATTTTTCTCGGTAACTAAGAAAACATGGCTAACAATTATCCTCAATTAAAACCTAGTCCGATGATAAATGGCCCAAGTAAAAAAAAAAAACCCCACTGCAATACTTGTTTAAACGTGTAAAAGTCAAGCCCAAACCATATCTGTCGACTCCTTCATATTAAGGGAATAAGGTAAAAAATATAAAAGGGTTTGAGGTCAAAAACGTAATTGGCTAAGACTCATCTTCTTATTTTCTCAAAAATATTAGAAACAATAAATTTTGCATGAAAACTACAACACAAAACTCAGGTCGTGCAACGGAACTCACTGTGAGGTCAACAATTGTGTATTGGTGGAGGCATGGGAGGAGCTGGGCAGCTGACTGAGAGAGAGAGATCGTGATGAGAGATAAGAGACAAAGAAAGTGAGATGAGAACACAAAGGAAGAGATAGAGGCAGAGAGGCAGTGGAGTAACGCTTGATGAGAGCTCATCGTGGGGAATACTGCAGACCTGGGGTATATTGCAGCATTTTCTAGGCTGTAATGGTTGGCAGCACGAGGTGGCTGAGGCTTCATGTGGTAGTGTGGTGGTTTTCATTGGATTGCTATGATAGCGAGAAGGGTGGTGTTGACGCTTGATGATGCCTCAAGCAAGGTGGCTGCATGGTCCATGATCGTGGCGGTGGCCAATGGGTGACGTTGGACAAAGTATAGATTATTTTATACGCTAGTTTCAATAAAAAAATATTATATTTTTCTATCATCTTTACACTAATCTGCCACCTAAGATATTTCAGCACCAATAACGTACGATTTGACAACTTAGTATCTTCTGAGTCCAATCCTCTTGCATCAATGGGTTTGTTGTTCAATTTGTTAGTTTTTTTTCCCTTTATGGATGTAAGATGATTTTTTTTTAATCTATGTTTGGATTTGTAAGATTTATATTCTGTAATGCTTTGTGCAATTTTATTTGGATTTTTTCTAAGATATGATTTTATAAGATTTGTACAATACATTATATAACCGTGTAATGCAATGTTGGTCGGGATAGTAGATGGATTGCATGCTCTGTCTTGGTTTTCGTAGATGATAAGTTGAGATGAGATGAATTGAGATAAAAATTATAATTTGAATAAAATATTGTTTAAATATATATTTTTATATTATTTTTGTTTTGAAATTTGAAAATATTGAATTGTGTGAAAATTTAAAAAATTCCTAATGATTTATTAAGATGAAATAAAATGAGTTGAGAAGTTTTTTTGAAAGCAAACGAGCTGACTCTAGGATTAACTAAAATACCTTACAACTGACACAACGTAAATAACAGTAGCTAAAAACGCCCAGGCATATATCTCCAAAACGGCACACTTAATATAAGAAACAACAGGCTTCATTAAAAATAATAAAACTACAACTAATGAAAGCAAACGACAGGCTGCTCCTTAATGAAACTATGCGTTCCTCCCTAGTCAAAACGCTGCGCTTCCTCAAGTGCCTCCACGACGTCGTCTCGAGTTCCAGGTTCTTCTAACTCAACACTTCGACTTTCCATCTCGGCTCAACTCCTTCAGTTCTTCTCTTCATGATTCCCAATGTCCCCTAGGGTTCATAACACATTACACATAACTTGCTGCTTAAAAACAGAAAAAGAAAAAGAAAGAGAGAATAGCTAAAGTACTACGCGAATCCTTTATAATTTCTCAATTGAATTGCGGCAATTTCATCACACCCCTATCTCAATCTTCTGTAATTCTCATTTGATGATTTTAGATAAAAGTTTAAAATTTAATAAAATATTATATTTTAATAATATTATTATTTTAAAATTTAAAAAAACTGAACTTTTTATTATATTTTATGTTCAAATTTAAGAAAATTATAATGATAAGAATACTTCTAAATCTAAACTAGAACAAATTTTTAACTTCTTTTTTTAAATTTAAAATAAAAATTATATTAAAAAATTATATTCAAATAATAATTTAACTAATATTTTTATTTAATTCTTTCACTCTCATTTTACAAAATCCAATAAAAAATCTAAATTTAACTTTTTATAAATTACTACTTAATTACATCTTCTATCTTCTAAAATATTGTGCTAATTGCTAAACATATAAAATCAATCTGACGGCAATTCAGCAGGAGCAAAAAGAACAGTGCCACGGCAGTATTGTTTCTTCGTCTTTTAAACGGCGCTGACTTTGAGAGTCAAAACTCCAACAAAATTCTCTTTCTTCGAATCCTAGTCAAGTCCGGATATGATTAATGATAATCCAATATTAGGAATCCTCTTCAATCCCCCCCACCCCCCCCCAAGAATCAGATGTTTTCAAATTTGAGCCGTTGAATTAAAAAAGCGACACAAGCTTTATAAAGATTACATCAACCGAGCCCCGACTATCAAATGCACATTTTGAACAATTGACTATCTTTCATATGAAATCATTTTCTTCCATGAGAAATTTTCAAGAATATATCGGAAAAAGGGTTTATAAGTAGGCATGATATTGGGATTTTAACACACCCCACTTAAGTTGTGACCACTGACAATGTATTTCACTATATTTTGATGGAAGGCAAGTGTACAAGTAAGAAAGGAAAATGGCTAATATCCATAGGACGTGCCAAATGTTCTCAACAAAGTTCTACTGCTATGACTGGTGGGGAAGCTAATACTTGAGATTGCAACATGACCATTGTTTCCTGCGTTCGCCCTCATTAGAGGCAGTGCATTGATCCTGTGCAGCCCTCAACACCAAAAGCTCCAACAGAAGCTTGTATGTTCTATAATCAAGTGACCTGAAGTAAAAGTTTGAATGTTGCAACACTAATCATTGGAAGGCATCCTTTCATGAAAAATAATAAATAATAACCAAATTCATCTTTACAAAAAGAAATGAAACAAAAACTGTATTTCTTCAAATCCATTTAAGTTCCTTTTTTATTTTGAATTCTCCACCTCTCAAGAGGCGTCTTTCTACATAAGTTGCAAACATGACCATATTCAGAGCCTTTCCTTTCAGCTGTAGCAGCATCATATAATCCAAACCAATCACAAAAAGAAAAATGAAAATCAAGACAAATGTTTGCACTCTAAATCAAGAAATAATAATTTCTGCCAATCCTTCAAAATATTACAAGGCAAGGATTCAAATAAAAGCCTTCTGTCTGAGCTAATCAGAAATAAAAATGATGGGAAGAAAAACCACAGGAGGTTGGGTTATTTCTATATAGAAGCACAGATAAGTGAAAATATATCAACAAATGGTTATCGAAGGATTCAATAAGCTGACATCAAAACCTTAGCAAGAGAATAAATGTACCTAGTACATCCTAGTAAATGCGTTTTTTTACTACCATCCTGTTTTTGAACTCAATTGAAGCAGAAAATGTACCTACCACCCCAATAAATGTACCTATTCCAAAACCTGCTCAGATCATTACTAATCAAATAAGGAAGCAGAAAATTACAATTCACTTGAACCTCTTCATTAATTTTGTGATAAGCAACAAGATTTTCCTAGTAAGTGCAAAAGAAAAATCCAAGTATCATGAGATGTGTAAAATAGAAAAAGATAAAGATAAAATTGTGGAAACTAAAACCATTAAATTCTATGAAAGTGGTTCAAAAGAGGAAAGTGTTGAGAAAGAAAGTATTCAACTCAGTTCTCAAGGCCTTTACCACTTGAGCCAATCCCTAGGGGTTCACCTTTGCGATTACATTCGGACTTCTATCTCTATCACCTCCCATCAAGACCCAAACTTAAGTGGCGTGCAAGTAAACGGAAAAGGCCTTCCAGTTTGCTGTGAGGGAAAAAATAAGAGTAAGAAAGAAAATCTATCATAAAGAAGGTATAAAGAAATGAAAAGTTAACAAACACGCAAATATGAAAGACAAACATTCTTTGAGGCATTGCTGAGTTGGTGTAAGTAATGAGGTACAACTTTCCAAAGGGACCACTCCATAATCTTCAAGCCTGAGATACTATAATGATTAGGTGTCACTTATAAAAAAATGAACAGGTGAAGCTATGTTTAAATGACTTTATAGAGAAATGGAACATGCAGTATGTAACAATTCTTAGCTTCCCGTAGCTTACCAGCCCTAGCTTTTTCAACAAGTGTAGCTTTGTAGTGCCTAAGCTCGTGTGTTTGCCAGATTGAAGTTATCTCTCAACTACAAAAGCAAGATTGAATCTATTACTCATATGCCATATCAAAGGTTTGTCCCTTATCAATAACCTTATCTCAATAAACCAAGAAGCCTTTCATTTATTACAGAGATAAGATAAGGAATACTAGCTAAAGCACCTCTCACCCTTTAGAAAGGCCTCTTAAAAATCTACTAAATGTGTGCTTTCTGTTTTTTGTGTCCACCAAATCTTGCTTCCAATGATGTCGGTAACTGGGGCTTGTTGAAAAGATGATTTAATAGTTACACCTGTTCACCCCATTCTGGAATAGAGCAAAATCTTTTCATATTACTTCCATGGCTCTGCCTACTTGCAAGGAAGGGAAATCATGCATTTTTCTTTGTTCTTTATTTTTTTAGTGTTTTTTTTTAAAATACTTATTAAGATCTTTTATGTGGATATCATTTTAATTTTTCATTGTTTGTTTTATGGATATAAATAGATAACAATCAAATTATTCTACAAGAAATATGACCTATTAACCAAGACTTTGAAAAAATGGAGATCCGTACAAATGCAATAAAGCATTCAATATTTTGCTTCCGAGCACCTCGAATGGGAAGGGTACTCTCCTTTACTCACTTAGGAAGACAAAGATACACATGCACGAAAGCGGAAAATATGTTCTTGCTTTGTTTCTTCTTTAGGTTGCCATATTGGCATAGTTTCAACAGATGGTGTCACTTGACCCACATTTATTTTTTATCTGCCTTTGCTTAAATTTCAGTGGCTAGAAACCATTCTTTCCTCTACCTTGAGAAAAAAATATGGTGAAGAGAGACAACTCATTTCTCTTCAGAGTTCCCAACCCCTTGCCTACTTTGCTCTTTGTATTGGAACCTTTTCTGATCCTGTGGTAGCTTCTCCCTTCTGTTTAGATGGAATGTCTTTTATAATCTTCTGTGATTGTAAGTCATGCTTGGTTTCTTAGATTGCTTACAGTCAATTAAGAGTTTGTTGTTAAATCTTCATAGCTAAAACTCTACACAGCATCAAATGTCAGCTCAACTATCTTCTCACATGGATCACTGAACATGTCGATAAGAAGCTACGCGATTTGATACACAAATGCATCGATCATAAATGTATCAAGAAGTCATCTCATATCATAGAGTGGCTGCCTTATAGTTCAAGTTTCCGGTATGTGTTCTCAAAGGATTTAACATAGAGGCCATGGTGGTTCTAATGTTCTGACTACACTTGAAGATTATCTCTGTTTTAGATAGAGCAGGGAAATCACTTTTGGGTACTTAAAACTAATCCAATTTCATCGTGAATGTGAGACTATTGCTACCATTTTGTAGCTTTATGCGGTCCAAATTTCAAGCCACTCTCTGTTGGACCATTGTAATCTAATCTGAAATAGGGGAAAAGATGAAAAATAGTCTCATACCTTTCATTTTCGTTATTCATTTCTTGATTTCTTGTGCACAGGCATTGCAATGCATGTGAACCTTCAGCACCACTGTGACAATCTGAGGCTGTATCAAACAATTACATAATGAACACAGAGGCCTCAAACGAATAAGCAAATAATAAAAATTTTGTTTCCTTGGGAAAAAAAACCTCTTCTTTCTTCTCGCTTGGAAGGCTCTTTCTCCTAAGGCTTCTTCTCTTCCTTGGCCCTTGGTTTGGGGATTGGGAAGATTAGATCTATCTGCCTGAGCTCTTCCTCTAGATTCTCTCCAGAACCTTCAATGGATCGGCTTTATCACCCTTCACCACCACCTTCGAAGTCTTGCAACCAGTTATCACGTCCTCGACCCCTGACCCAAGCACGCACATACACGAGAAGATATTCCAATAATTGGCCAAAAGACTCGAAAAACAAACGAACAAACAAAGAAAGCTGTTTCTTAGAGTGGGTAAAAGAAACAAAAAATCCCCTAACCTTCGAAGCCTTTGAGATAGCGTCGAATTTTGCGTGTACAACCTTCGCAATGCATGTAGACTCTGAGCACGATTTTCTCCCGTTCTTTCTTCTCCTCCTCTGATTTTTTCTCCACTATTTTCTCCCCCTCCGATTTCTTCTCCAGCGCACCATACCCTCAAAGTATAGGCAACAAGAACAAAGGTGAAGAACCAAGAAATACACCACGCAAGAAAAAGTTTTTCTTCGTCTTTGGACCTCACATCCGAAATCCTGTCATCAATGGGTAAAGAAGCAAGATCGAGGACTCTGGCCTCCATCCCTCCCATCAATCGGCCAAAACATCCCCTTATCCTGACAACGTCATACCACGAAACTATAGAATGAACCGAATACTTAGAAGCCAACGAAAAAGCAAATTGGGCAGCGTAAAAAACAAAGCTTGTAATTGGTAATAACACTCAGTCACGAAAGGGTATAAGCGGAATATGAATGTTAAACAATTAAAATTATTTATTACTGTTCATCTAAGATAGAGATTTTTTAAATATAAAATATATAAAGTATATAAAATATATATATAAGTATATATATATATAATATATATAAATGTATATAAAAGAGAATTAATTTCAATTTATAATATTTCAATTATAGGTGGGTTTCATTGAGCAAAAACAAACATACATTTCATTTTTAATAAAATTCTGCTCCTCCAAATCCTAGTCCTAATGAAACAATATATAAATCTTAGTCCTCCTGATCACAAGTTAACCACCTCACAAACTCACTCTATTTATACATATCGATCCAATACGTTTAACTGCATTCTTACCGTGCACCCCACACTTCAATTTATATTTATCGATCTTCATCTACAAAGAAAGCTCAATTGCAAGAAATTAAGATTTCGTTTGGATTCGAAAATGAGATAAGTTAAGATGAGTTTAGTTTATTTTTTAATATTATTATTATTTTAAAATTTGAAAAATGTATATTAAAATTTGAAAAAAGTATATTGAGATTTGAAAAATGTGTATAAGAATTTGTGTTTTGTATAAAAAATTATAAAAATATAATGATAAAATAAAAATGAATTAAAATGAGTTAAAAAGAGTTTTAAATACAAACGAAGCCTAAAACTATTATTATTATTTTTTTAGAGCAAGAAAGAGATCATATATATAGTTGCAATGTACAGTGTGTATCCCCCAATTCCTGCTGAAGAATACTATAGGGCATTGATTCAAGCATATATCTCAATCAACTCCAAATCGACCTGCGTCATCGGCATCAACAACAACAACGATACGAATCAACACATGAAGGCGAGCCAAACCAGGCGAAGAACGTACTTGTCCAAGATCAAATCAGTCCCACGAGTACTCTTCATGTTGATTCTGCTCCTTCCACCTCCAGTACTCATGAGGATGCGGTGATGCCGGTGATTAAATTCTTGAAACCATTCCTACGTAATAGCAAGTTTTGAGATGAGTTTGCATTAAAAAAAGCAAATAAATATGCGATCTATGAAGATAAATTAGTTTTTTAATATTAAATTTCTACTATATTTTAAGAAAGAGCGCGTGAGCCAAAAATCCATGTGATTATTCTTTTGCTCAGCTGCGAATTTATTTTATGACACTCCTAACACATGCATGCATGCATGCGTGCGTGCTCTCTGCTTTTGGTGAAGGACTTGAAGGAGGATGAGGCAGGTACAGAAGAATATCCTTCCACTAGCTTTCACTACAAGAAAATTGTTTATTTGTGACTATTTAATTGCGACCAAATAATTATTTACAACCAATGGTCGCAATTAAATGATCACAAAAGCCTATTTTTCTTGAAGTGCTTGTGGTCTCGATGCTGGCAGAGTTAGGAATCTATGTTAGGGACGGCAAAATTACGATATAACTAAAAATTAATTATAATAAATAGAGTAATTCTATATATAATTGCGAATGTATAACTGTCGCGTAACTTTTTAAAAAATAGTGGAGTCTACTATTAAAAAATTATTATTATTATTATTTATTTATGTGAAACCTATATTTTATTCATTTTTTTAAAAATGATTATATGATAATATCCTAATTCATAATTACATATATATATATTTTCTCAAATAAATGAGATTGATGTTGTTCTACCTATTTTATTTTATTTTATTTTCTCATTTAGTTAAAACGAGAAAACCCTTGCCATTTATCTACTATGAGATTTAAATTACAGAACATGGGCAGCTATCTTCGGTGGAAAATTAGTGGGGCCTAGCCCCCAAGTGATCATTCCATCCATATCTTTTTTGTTTTTACATTGTATTAACTGAATTGATATGAATGTTGGCATCTTCCATTTCTTTTATCTTATACTGAGGTTCGTTTGAATTTAGAATTGAATTGAGCTCATTTCAATTTATTTCCATTTTATCATTATATTTTTATAATTTTTTATACAAAATACAAATTTTTATATATATTTTTCAAATTTCAATACATATTTTTCAAATTCTAAAATAATAATAATATTAAAAAATAAATTAAACTCATTTAAACTCATTTCATTTCTGAATCCAAACAAGGCCTTATTTTGTGTGTATATATATATATGTATATATAATATGTTTGCTGAAAAAAAATTGACATCAATAGTACTCTGTATTGTTTTGGCTTCTCATATGAATAGTACTTTTTATTGGTTAATTATTAGGTTTCTCGATCGAGACACTTTGCAGGTAATTAGATCTAGTTAAAATTGTGTGAATCGTAGATAGATGCACAATTATATTCTAAAGCTTATGTGTAGATCAGCACATCTAGTAAAACCCGCGCTTACGTGACATATATAATTGATTTAAAAAATAATTTTTAAAAACTTACAAATTAAATATTATCATTTAAGTGATGGAAACGGTATACCCTACACATAGACTTAAAATACAATAACTCATATATTTAATAATTTATTAATCATTTAATAATTTCGGACTTAATTAATTAAAGAATATGGCAAGGTGAACAAAAAAGCTTCTTGGCCAATGAAACTTATCGAGACATATCATGTGATGAGTAGATTGGGATATCGGGACATATTTCCAAGCCTATTTTAATTTTTAAGTATATATAGGAGATATTTGCCACAGAGTAATACCAGGTATACGCCTCAAATAGACAAGTTTCATGCACACTTTTTATAAAAAATTAGGTCATATTAAAAAGAAAAAATAATAGAAACAACACGACATCATCATTTTGGATTAGGTAATGTTACGTATAATTGTAGAATGTATAAACGCTGTGTAATTGTTTTGAAAAAGAGTGTGATCTACTATTAAAGTGATTATGCGACGCTTGCACTCTTTACGACTGCAAATATCATTTCTCTTTTGGATTATGATTGAAATCCCAACTCCACCCATCTTCTTCGTATATTCACACAGCTTTGTTTCTCACTCTCTCACATTGACATTGTTGTTTCTCTCAGAGGTCTCTCTGTTGTCCATTGTGAGACTTAGCTCACTGGCCCTATCACCCCCATGTCGTCTTTCTTTGCCTCACTTCGCATCTCTCTCTCACATCTCTCTGTCATTAAGTTAAATATCACTCTCAATACTATCATGCCTTCTCAAATTTTTGTCAACATTCAAGCTCATTCACAAATACATTTGGTGTGGATCATTTTAGCAATACATTGGAGGGTGAGTTCTGTTGGAAATCCAAGTGTGATTATAGTCCAAAGGTAATCTAAGTTTGATTTATACGCGGGCTAATCTTAAAAGTTAATGAAAAAAATTATCATCCCAATGCCCATATCAATCGAAAAATTGCCAACCAAGAGATCAAATTGCTTTGATTGATTTTCTTCTCCTTAATTGGTTGGTTCGATCAATTTTATACAAATAAAAAGTAAAGAAATCAAACTGGCCGGTTTTATTTTGAACCCTACAACCCACTATGGATTACACGATACTAAACGTTGATCTTCTTAGAACATGAAGGATAAAAAGAAACACTAATAGTAACAATCTCGTGAGAGTGTTTGTCCCATAAGTTAGTGATGTCAAGAGAAAGAATATGAGTAAATGATTTGTGTATTAGTGACCTTTATTTTTAGGTAACTATACACCCATTCGGAAGGGTCACAACCATTGATATCTCAATGGTTACTAAGTGACACAGTTCTCACTTTGATTAAATCAAAGTGTTGTGTTTTTTCACACTTTACAAGAGATGCAACATTTTGAATTAGTCAAAAGGTTGTGTTTTTACATCCTTAACTACCATTACCCCTCATGAGAACCATCACCATGGAGTAAGTGTGTGATGTCCCCAGCCCCCGCTTGGGATTTGACGATGACTGAAGCGTCGGAATATGAAACACAAAACTACATACCCCTCATACATGACAATTAAGATGCAATGCACCTATTATAATCTAGCAGCATGCAATAATTCGCAGCGAAAAATGGTCATTTCATAAAATATTGTACCAAAATAAAACTAATATCCCAACTTTAAATCATAGTTTTCAGTACTGGAGTATCAAACTTCTTGATACACTTTAAGATAACAAGTGTTCTCTAAAAAGGCCTTAACAAGAAATCATTAAGGTAATCATCTAATCTCCATATCTCTAAGTAGGTCATGATTAAGTCTGTTCTTTCTCCGAGTTGAGCATTTACTTTGACTTGATCATCATCCTAACTCGCTACTTGTGGTCTTGTCACAACTCTTACCATTCTGGCTGGGGAGTGGTAGTGGAAACTACTACAAGAAGAAGTCGAGAAATCTCAGCAAGTAAACACACAACATACAGCAGTTATCATAAGCATATAAATGGTAAATCATGAAATGCGTGCATGGACATGTACTTGACATAATACTTTGACAAGACTTGAGTTATGCACTTGACTAGAACTTCACGTATACACTTGACCATTTCTCAAAGACTTGTAATAGAGACTTATAACTTAAACATATGCATAATGTACTTTCTTGTAAAAGATATTTATTCTTCTTTTTGACAACTTAATACGTGTTCATATCATTTAAGCTCAGGTTCTTGATCATATCATTCTTATTACATCATAAAGCTTAAATGTCTTGTTCTTTTCATGTCATTCTATAACATGCATGAATACCTCACGACTCCCCTATGCACCGTGTGTTGCCTGCTAGTTACCACATCAATCCACGACTTCTTTAGTTGAGGTGACTACGTCATAAATATATTCATATATGGCAATTCGCATATTTCGCCTTCATCGTTCTTGGCACTCACTAGTTTTAGGTGCGACCCCGTTCTAGCATCCTTTAAAAAGAACCCATTCGAGGTCTGTCGATTGTACTTCGTCGATGCATGAGATTTCACTCGACTTTATATACTCTTGAGTGAATAGCGAGTTTCATTAGGGCAATAACCCGTCCTAGTCTTTGGAGTCGTGATAAAATATTTACAGACACTTTTCTTTGAAAACCTTTTTTCCTAAATGCATGTGACATGAGATTTAAGACATATACCTTCTTATACTTGATATGTGACACATGAAATGCCGTGCATGAAATGATCAAGCATAACATATTCAATTCATAGCATGATAGCATGAAACACAAAAGATATTAAAATACATACATGGAACTATGAGAATAGGGCCTTGGCCGAAACATATAGGTATAAAAATATGAAAAATTAACACTTGGAAAAGCTTTAAGCTTCAAACTTATTGCTTAGAAATCAAAATATAGTAAAGCAAAGACCATGAAAAATCATTTCCAAGCCTATTCTAAGTCCCCAAGCATCATATTATCCATAAAAAATTGATAATTAGGAGGTCGACTGTAAATCCATATTCAATCCTCAAATACTAACCACGACATGCATTATTTGACTTTAGATGATATTATAAACTCTAATACCTCAAATTTCGTACAAGAACTCCATCCATCCAACAACATTGTTTAAAGTTTATACAAGATCTATATGCACCAAGTAAATGATAAAAATCTATCTCTTGATCAAGCTTAAAATCATTTATCAACCCCAAAAGTCCTTTTTTTCTTGTTCATCCGAAACCAATAGCCATCAAAGATACCATGATTTGATTTTTTTTTTTTTTTAGAAAAAGCTTCCACTAGAGCACTAACACACAATCTTCTAACATCTATCAAGAACATATACAGAGAAAGATTACTCATCAAGTCAAAAATTTTGAATGCGGGGCTCGGTTTGCCTTGTTCTAGCCAATGACTCTCGATTTTCTCTATTGTAGTGTGTTAAACTTTTGATTCGAATGTGGTGTAGTTATAGATTTAGTTGTGTACGTGAATAAAAGGGAAAATAAAAGAAGAAATAGTGATTTTCGTTCAAACCCTAAATCAGAAGATAAAGGGGCGTTTTTCTAAAAATAGCCCAAACTCCATTTCTTCTTGCTCCAGCTTTATTGCCAAGTGGATGGCTTTTGATTTTTGACTATTGCATGTTGTACAAGTGACGTAGGTAGCTCTACATGTTGAACAAGTGGCATAATTGGTGTCTGTGAGACAAGTGGCGCTCTTCCTTATGCATATGGGACACGTGGTACCTTTTGACGCATGTGGGACACATGGCACACTAAGCTAGGCTATAGGAAACAAAAATCTAAAAATTATTCTTGAAAAGAATAATCTTGCCAAGTGGTATGGGTCATTGGAATGCTTTATGAGAAAATCTAAGCATATTTTTGCATGGGTACCATGTGTCAAAGATCCTCTTCCTTCTTCATAATGCATATCCTTGGGTAATTTAAAAGATCCTCTTCATGAGTGAGAAGTGGCAAGATTTTCTTGTCAATTTCGAAATTCTAAGAGGCTCCTTAGGCATGCTCCTTCAAATGGTCTAGTTCAATGTATTTCTTGGGCAAAATCGCCATTTGATGAATCCTAACCCTAGGCTTGAACCTTGGAGACTTTTGTATGCTTGACAAGTGTCATGGGTGCGTGTTCCCCATGCTCCTTCCCTTTCCCCATGCGTTTCTTCATTTTCCCATGCATTTCTTCCTCTTCCCACACATCTTCCTTTTCTTAAGTGTCTTTTACTCTTTCTAAATTGACTCTTGATACACTATTGGTCCATTTTGTAATCTAAGTGACGAGTGGCATGTGGGAGTATGCTTGTGAGTGTAGTGGCTTCTTGAGAGTAGAGTAGTCTTTTGTGCAAAAATTCCATTCCTCCATCTTCTAGAAGCTCATTGCATGAATGACATGTGGCAAATTCTGAAAAAGCTTTGAGTAAAAGCAAATCTCAAAATTCCCGTATGTCCCTTGGTTTCCCTATGTAAGTCTCTTGAAAATACCCCTTTTATCTTCCCTAGACACCATTTTCCTTAGGCATCTTCCATGGAACTCGAAATTGTTCCAAAAAGAGTGTAGTGTAGGCATGTGCCATGCTTCTAGCTGCCCACTACACTTCTTTCTTCCCAAGTTGTTTCTTCTTTCACCAATGCACGTTTCTTAGGTGACTTTCCTACTTTCTTATACTTCTAAAAACTCAAAACATGACATGTGGCAATGTAGTGGCCGAAACCCTAAGGCTACAATGGCAAATTTTTGTGCATTGCCTTTTCTAGATCCTTTTTAGAACCTTTCCTCTAACAATACATGGATAACAAATGATATAATGTCAGGAAATCAACTTAAGTGGCATGTGGCTTAGGGAATCTAAAAGTCTTTTGGTATTCCAATGCAAATTCTTAGAAAATCTAACTTTTGTATTTCTCATGTATGACGCATCTTAGAACTCTAAAAAGTTTTTTTTGTCCTAAGCTTGACATGTGTCCACTTAGGAGCTTGTGCATTGCAAAAGTGGCGCTTAACACCTTCCAATCCAAAACCCTATGTTCTTTTTTTGCCTCTTCCATTGTTTCTTCTAAGGATCCAATGCATAATAGACCAGTGTCACTTTAGCATTTTCCCAACAAGACCAAAAACTCATTTCCAATGTCAAGTGGTGCCTCATCCTTACCCAATAGGTCAACTTGGGCCTTCAAAGGCCAAAATTCCTTAAGGGTCGAATTTCATGGACCGTTCGTTCTATTTTATTCTTGTGGGCTCTAACTTCACACTCGAAGATCCAATTCCAAAAATAAAAGGGCTTAATGAACCCTCTCACTATTTAACCAAAAATTCGTAAGCAAAAATAACATCTATACAAAATATGAACAGGGTTCCTTAAAAAAATTTGGGATGTCACAGGGTGCCGGGTGCCATTTCAAGGGGTACACCATTTGGTGATCACACCCCATGAAATAACAGATCTAGACCTCATTTCCCATTGCACTTTAAAATAACCAAAAACAAAGTAATGATAGACATGCAATTTTTTTTTTTACATATCATTTTCTAAAGAGTAGTGCTACGAGTTTCACCTGAGAAAGAACAAATTTTTTTAATTTGTTTTCATTCATTTCTTAGAACAATTTTTTATTTGTTTTCATTCATTTCTTTATATTATTAAATATTTGTAAAAAAGAAAAAAATCATAACATTATTAAAAAAAATACTTTCTTAATTATTAAGTAAAAAAATTTTACTTTTATTTTTATTTTCTTATTTCAAGAGACTTAGTTGGGAGATTTAGCGGGGTAAATTAGCACGCATTTCTATTTTTTAAAATGATGATACTTTTATATATAGAAGGGTAACGCTATATATAGTCTTGAAGTATGCAATCCCTATGTACCCCCTTAAACAAAGTAGTGACCACTATTAAAAAAATATATTTTTTATCATGCGGGTATTAGACTTATCCATTTTTTAAATAGTGTATACAGGGAGTACTGCACATTACAGGATTGCATTTATTATTCGTTGTCATGGACTATGCAAACACGACGTATGTGTTTTGAAAGAATGTGGGATTCATCATTAAAAAATTATTATTTTTATATGAATTCCATATTTACTAACTGTTTTTAAAAAGAGTGTTCGGCATTTGCACACTTTATAATTGCAAATTTCATTTCTCTTATATATTATTATAATTTTCTTCAATGGAAAATGCTATACCTACCAACAAAAAATGAAGAGTTTTTTATGCACTCACATGGCAGTGACAAATGTCACTCTTGCATCAGCCTTTTATATAAAAAACAAAACCACAATCCAAAGGCATTGGACTAGAAAAAGATCTCTCTTACTTTAGCTTCCATTTCAAAAACTTGATTTTACTCCAGGGAGCAAAAATCTCCCATCTCTCAAGCCTTGCTTCTTCTCTTGGTGGGGCAAAGTCAGTTTAATCAGTCGAAAAAAAAAAGCCAAAGGATTTTTCCGTTATTCTATGAGTCTTTTACTATCTCTCAAATCCTGGTCTCTAGAAAAAAAATTTCTCTTCTTGGTAATGCTTTCTCTTCACAAAATGGTTGATGTGCCTAATTCTTTTGAAAAGAGCTTTCCAAGGAAGAAACTTTTAGCAATACGATTTAAATTAATTTTGATATCAATCACTAGGGGTGTACGCAGACCCGACCCGACAACTCTGCATTCTGTTAACCCGAATATCCGATAAGCTGAATACCCAACCCGATAGCTTATCGGGTATTCCGTTAAGCTATTTTTCCTTTATTTAATTTTTTTTTAAGGTGGTTTCTTCAGTGACATTAACGTATTTACTTGCTTTCTTTTCTTTGTAATTTGTCTATTTTACTCATGTACTAAGGGCAGTATTTTGCCCTCAATATATACTAATTCAGTATATAGTTTTCAATTTTTTTTCTTTGTTGGGTTTTAACTTTATGAACTAATTTTCTGTTTAGGTAAAATGATCTTGTAAACTGATTGGCTTGCTAGTTGCTATTCTATATTAAACCGTAAAATATACTTTCTTATAAAATAAAATATATATCTAATATATTCTCATAATGAAATTGATTGTTCATAATTCTACTTCATTGGAATGCTTTCAAATTGTGTATATAAATCGAGTACTGCCATGAGCATCAGTTGTTGCAAAATCATGTATATAATATATATCTAGGTCCAAAACCACTAATAAATTTGGTAGTTATGAGTCATACAAATTAATAAAGGTCCTCAATCAGCATTAGAAATTGTTTTGAATAAAGTAGTTGCATTAGCATGCACCAAATCAAACTTAGATCAATGACAATTGAAATAACTCCAATATCTAATCAGTTTACATCCATTGAAACCAAACTTCTTCCTCTATGAAATGAATCAGTCACGAAGAGTGTCCAAGATGTCCTCATCCCTGTATAAATGGAACCTACACAAAACCCAAATAAATTTATTAAGAAACTCCCAAGATAATGTAACCCAGCAAGATAATCAACCTAACCTTTTCAGTTTTTATTCAGAACTTGAAATTTAAAATAATAAAATGTAATAATATCAGTTTTTATTGACATACTATTTCCAAGTACTTCAAGTCTTCAAGTAATCTTCAATCGATCTCATTTAAAATATTTTACAAAATTATCTCTACACGTAACAAAAAGTTATGTTAAATATATAATTAATTGAAAGATTTAAAATAAAATATTATTCAAATATGGATCTTACCAATTTCTAACTTATAATTTTCAGCATCTTCCATTATATCTTGGGAGTCATAATTAACAGAGGGAGCCTTCAATTAGTTTTGTGTGCAGATAAGAGTTTCAACTGTTGTTGGGGCTAATGAACTACGAAATGAATCTAAGACACGACCTCTAACACTAAATGTAGACTCAGAAGCAACAATAGATATAGGAATAGCTAACACATATCGACCTATTTTGGCAATTATCAAAAATCTGGCTAAATTCATCTTTCACTATAGTAGAATATTAAATTCAAGTGTCATCCGTTCAACACTCTCCATAAAATACTTATCCAATTCTGTTTTGGACTCTTCCACACCCATTGATGATTTATGTTGAAAATACATATCTAATATATTCTCATTATTATCACAAGAAGTATTACTTTGGGTCTCACCTCTACCTACACTTGATTGGCCCCTACTTGAACCTAAACTGGATGTTGAATATTTCTTATACATTTGCTCAAGCATCCTCCTTAACCCATCAACAAGTTCAGATCCTCACTCATGGCCAATAATATTTGTAAAACAAAATTCCAAAACATCCAACTTGTTGCGCAGATCAAGCATAGCTGTAATAAACAATATTTTGTTCAATTGACTTAAATCCTCCCAATACTTGTCATATTTCAACATCATTTTCTTTGACATGGATTTAAGCATATTGCTCTTACTCCTTGAAGATTTTTTTAAATGGTTATAGATTGCAAATATTTTTCTTATAAACAAATTTGAAGTTGTATAAACTGAGCCTGAAACCCGCAAAGTCATGTAATAAAAAATCTTCAAAAATCATACAAAAACCTTGATGGTTTCCCAATCTTGTGAAGTTAGTACTTCTTGTTCAACCTCAAGTAAATATGGGACAAGCTTACTCTCTTCATCTTGTAGCATCTCAAACGCTGTATAATGTTTTAGAGCCGAACTCAATATTAGATATGTTGAGTTCCACCTAGTTGAAACGTTGAGACAAAAAAGTCCACCACTAAGAATATTTCGTTTCTCTACACATGACTTGAACTTGTCAAGTCTTGCAGGTGAAAACTTCACATATTTAACTGCATAACAAATCTTCACAACTGATATATTAATTTTTGTCAAACCATCTTTGACAATGAGATTCAAAATATGTGCACAACATCTTATATACATAAGCTTCTTAGCTAATACCATGCAATCCCTAAACTTGGCAATTCTTCTCAAATAATAAATGACCGTATTGTTAGCGGATGTATTATCGACTGTGATTGTAAAAATCTTCATTATGTCCCATTTAAGTATGGATGACTCAATCTCTTTTCCTATTGTGATCCCTTTGTGATTAGGAGCTTTCTTAAAATGTATTATTCTCTTATGCAATGTCCAATTCTCATTAACAAAATGGGTTGTTATGCACATATAGTTAAGATTTTGAATAGACGTCCACATATCAGTTGTAATGCAAATCTTATAATCAAATTTCATAAACATGGTTTTCAACTTTTCTTTTTCTAACATATAAATGTTCATATTATCTCGCATAACAGTAATGCGAGAGGGGATTAGAAATCTAGGCTCAACTATGACCATTAAGTCTTGGAAGCCTTCTTTTTCTACAAAAATTAAACAGTATCTTATCCTTAATTGTCATTTTCGTTATTACCAACCGTATTGTTTGTTCATTGTACTTAGTAAGTTCAATATTAGGACTGCTAGTTGTACCATCCACCCATGTCCTCTTAGCCCCAGTCTCTTTTAATTAGGGGTTATCCCTTTTAGCCCCAATAGCAGCTTTGCATTTTTTTAATATGGTACTTCAAGGATGAAGTACCTTATTTTTTAGGATGACATAATAAAACCTTATTACAATAATCACATGTGGCTCTGGGCTCATTGGGATCCTCATTATTCCTCATAAAATGTCACCATACATCTGATCTGCTCCTTCTTCTTGGGATAGGAGGGCGAACTTAGGGACTAGTTGCTTGGAGAGAGCTATCCGAAACTATAGGTAGAGTACTATCCAAATGAATGGGTATTGATTCAGACCCAGATGAATGCATAGAAGCACTAGATTCCATAGGATTCAATTGCAAAAAAATAAAAAAGAAAGAAAATTAGTAAGTTGAAAACCTAACAAAAAAAAATAACAATCTATACGGCTAAACTAAATTATCTAACAATAAGAGGATTGAAATGATTCCAAGGAACCACCCAATTTCATCAATCACATAAACAAAGAAGCATTCACTTTGATATTAGACACCATAGGGGGGAAAATAGAGAGGCAGTCATTTTAATGCAAGAAGTGGAATAGTAGTTCATCCATTAACATTCTCAATCTGTGATTATCTTTGTACACCTTACCCAATTCAACTAATCAAAGTGACAATCGTGTCAATTAATGGACCCTATTCTGGTGCTACATTATTGAATGTGAACAATATTATAGAACTTATAGTTTTTTTTTATCTTTATAAAATGAAGAAACAAAGGATAGACTTTTTTTTTTGTCATTGCAGTTATTTACTTGGATCTTATGCTCATTAATTAGAAAGCACTTGGATTTGGGTATCATTCAGCAGCAGTGCAAGTGATTCATTATCCTTCAGTATCATCAATTAAAATAAAGTAAATTCAGCTTAAGAAATCAAATTTCATGTAGCAGCAATTACAACAGAGTTTGATGTTGGGAAAAGAAAATGAAAATGTAAGAAAGAAGTTTGTGATGCCTGAAGAAGAGCCATTAAGGTGATCTTTTATACTATATTTTTTCCTTTTTTTTTGAGGGGGGGGGGGATTGAATAAAGCTATGTGGCTATGTTCATATTTGGTCAGCATATATTGTAAACAATCTATATGACTACAATATAAAATGCTAAGTATATTGCAATTTGTTTTGAAAGTGGAAAGATCTCTCTCTCTCTCTCTTTTCTTTTGATCACGAGATATAGAAATCCATATTGAGTGAATTGAGAAACCATGAACTTTCATATTTTGTGTTAAAAACTAGAGCATCTCAAACTCAAAAGTCAAATCTCAGAAGGTAACCATAAATTAAAACAACTTGTTTCCATAAAATCAGAAAACTTAAAAATTTGTAAATGGTTAATGCAACGACTCCATTAAAAACCATTCCAAACTTCCAACTCACTACTAATATCTATGGTTCCCCTATTTTCTTAATGTACGAGACTGAAAAATGAGCTTTTCTTTTATTTACCTTCTTATTACTTGACCTAAATTCAAGATCAATATCCAAACCAACAATTTATGAAATTGAAAAAATCTTAATCCTACGAGAATGCGAAGGGAAAAAGGAAATAATACAGAGAAATGTAAAACGAGAACCAAAGTTCAACAACTCAGGAATGGCTTGAATGGATGCCCAAATCTAAGATATACTACGAGATGTCAAAAATGAAACAAACAAAACCCAAATCTAAATAAATCTACACAGTCGAATCTTCACATAAGAAAATATATCAAATCTTAACCCTAAAATGAGCAATAGTCTGTTGCAAGAGTGAGAGGAGATTCGGGAAGACAAACCTGGAAATCTATGAGGAGTGATTGGTGTCGGCGAGAAAGAGCAGAAATCTGCGTCGTCGAGAGAGAGTAGCGATCGGCGTCGGCGAGTAAGATGGGCAATCGTCATCAGCGAGAGAGGGAAAACTATGAATTGAGTGAGAGAAATGAAAATGGGGCAAAAATAAGTCTTTGGCCCAAGTGGTTTATTAGGTATTCTGTTTGAAACCCAAACGAGTCAGTAACGGGTATTTGAAGGTGGGCTTCTGTTTACATGTCTTTCGGGTCGGGCTATCGGCTCGGTAGCGGATCGGTATATCGGGCGGGTCGGCTAAATGGTCATTTAGTTCAATCCTATCAATCACTCCAAAAATTGGGTCAAAACAGTTTTAAACAAGAAATGAGACATCGGATTAGGATTTAAGAGGGGTGGTCATGGGTAGATGAGAGAGGAGATAAAAAAAGAACATACTTGAAACAGAGCTTGAGAAATCCAAAGTAAGAGAAAATCGAGAAAATCCAAAGTTGCAATAAGTGGCTAGAGAAAATTACACCAAATTGATTGCTTCAAATCAAAAGCTAGACAAAATCCACACGAGACGAAAGATTTAGACTGTATCCTAGGGTTTTGCTGCTATAGAGAAGATAGTCGGCTAGATGAAAATTTCAAACCAAAAAAAGTTTTTTTTTTAAAAATAAATAAGAATGACATCATTGCCACATCAGCATGTGCCCAAGACAATGTGTTAGTAGGATTCTCTATCAATAAGTGAGAGACTAGTAAAAATAGTATTTACCATTTCACCCACTTTCACCCACTTCGACTTCCACTTCAACTTCTCGATTGGATATTATAGCTACAATGCCAAATTTCACTCTTTGTTGCAGTTGTTCTCCAGGTTAGATATAGGTAATCTTAATAGAGTGGCTGCTTTTTTTTTTTATGGTATTTGAAAGAGAAGAAATGATTATGTGGTTAACAAAAATTTTAGAAACCTTTCTCTTCTGTTTCAATTGGCAACTCAGGATGGTGGAGTTGATTATCCACTATATATGTTCTTAGGATTTGAATGGTATTCTTCAATAGAGAGCAGTTGTGACTGATGTCAACCAAGGATGGATCCCACCATGTGTTAGGTACTTAAATGCTAACGTTGATGCTACTTATGTCATAGAAATAAAGAGGATGGGTATTGGCCCGTGGTGAGGGATGATTAGGGTGAAGTACAAGCATTTTTAGTTGCTTCTAGAGGTATTGTTCAATCTATTGCGATAGCAAAAAGCTGAGCTCTTCTTAGAGCTGTAACATTCTACAATGAACTTGGTTTGAGGTGTGTACAATTTAAGGGGAAGCAAAAGTTGGTAGTGGATGCTGTCAACAAGAACACTTTCGATTATTCTTGGATTGGTCAACTCATCGAGGATATAAAGTGTACTTTGTTATCTCGTAAGAATTGGATTACTCGTGACTCACATCCTTTTTAATAGCCGAAACTTGTTCTTTTGTCTGTGACATTGGAACCTATCGATTGACATTATAATGACTACAATTCAATTATATGCGAGATAACCAATTTGATGAATGGTTTTCTTATGATTTCGATTCTAATTAGGGTTTCGATTCCAATTTGGGTTTCAATTCTAATTGGGATGCTGATTCATTCGATATTTAGGAATCAGTGAGTAAGATCTTGCAATTGTTTTCTATTTCAGAGTGAATCTTTGGTAATTTTAATCATTTTAGTATATTTCCACTTACACATGCTCACTATTTTTGGTTAATAGACACCTACACTAACCAGGTGGTTAGCTCATTCATGGCAGCATAAGGATCTTATCTATTACTATATATAAAAATGAAGTCATATGACTTTGACGTGACATTTTATCCATAAAAGTAGGTATTCTACCTATTGAGATCATGTTTTGTAGCCTAAGCTGCTCGGCAATATCCAAACGGACCACCTGCACAAAGGTAGAATGGGTGGGGGCAGTGGTTGCCTTATGGCCATTCCGATGCCAAAGTCAATAAGTTTGTAGAGAGAATACTAATGATGAATATGAGAGTGGAGATTGATAACTTAACCTATGAATCGTGGAGTCTCTAACTATTTATAGGAGTTGGTTGTGCATTGGGTGTGTTTCGGAGGGACATGGTTGCTGTCCTGTCAGCCCTTTAGGTCATCATTCCTTTTGCTGTGTCCAAGCAGACCTTCCTGCCACATTCTGAATCGATGACGAGTTGTCCCCCTTACTGTACCGTGTCAGTCCTTACTTTGTCTAGAGGCGTGCTTGAGCTTCTGACCCGTATTTAATGTGGTGATGAGTTTTTTATGTGCATTTAATGCATCAGGGGGCTCCGCATACTATCGCATGATTCACATTTAATGTGGTGTGGTGTTGGTAGGACTTCGCATTTAATGCACTGAAGGGCGTGCCTACCCTTCTTTGACCTGGCTCTGCCTACCATACGGCTAGTCTTGCAGGCACCCGTTCGCCTGATCTGCCCCGAGGTTGCCTGCCATCTCGATTCTCGGGTTGCTTACCATGAGGGAGGGGACGAGGTCTGGCTGACTCGGGGCCTGAACTTGCCTTGGTCTTGTGATGGGCCAAGGGTCTGGTCCATCCTAGATGGGCCTCCCCTCACACTACCAATTAAACTTGAAATGTTACATTTATGGAGTGGTATTCTAAAACTAATGTTTTATTATGAGCTGTTGTAACTTTTAAGTTTAATTTCTTTTCTTACATATAAAGATATGAACCGATTCAAGACTCCACCTAAATGCACTATTTCAACATTTATATAGTTTCGTATTTTAGGTTGAGTCATCGTGGCATTTTACCCATTAAACTTAAAGTGTTATGTTTATGGAGCAATAATCTTTTTAAAGAAACAACATTTCAGTATGAACTATTGTAACTTTTAAATTTCATTTCATTTATTTTCTTACATATACAGATATAAACTAATTCAAAATCTCAACCCAATGCCCTATTTCAAACTTTTTGTTGTTTCGTTAAAATAAACCATCTTATAAACCTTTCAAGTATCTCCACTATTAAATCTTGTTTCTCTCTAGATCTCTCTCTTTCATACACAACATACATAACAATCTACGTATTGCGAGGGTTACAAGCTTGTATTAATAATGGAGGTGACGAAGTCTAAGTAAAATTAATTAAGATAAATAGATTGGTATTGCAAAATTTAGAATATTTCTTATTCATTTTTTTAAAATTATTATTATTATTATTTTTTGAATTTTTATATTTTTATTAGATTTAGAATATAATTGGCTGAAGCCTAGATTAGAATTGGTTGTCTTTTACATACATTCATATATATATATATATATATATATATATTTATATATATATATATATTTATATATATATATATATTTATATATATTATTTTTATTTATACCATTATACCTTGTATTTTTGTAATTTTTTAGTTGAGCTGATCTTTTGATCTACTAGTTGTACTTTTAAATATAAACAAATTTACATATTTAATTAAAAAAATTAAAAATAGGTATATAATTTGTTAATGTTTCAATAGATTTCCACCTATTTGGATGGAAATCCAGATTCCAATGGATGTCTGAATTTTGATCATAAAATTATTCAAATGGAGCAACATTTTAGGACTTCATTAAGGAAATTGAATAATGTACAAGTTGTGACAACTCAATGAACTTTTTTTAATTTTCTCTTAATCACAGGCGGATTCACCAACTATTAAGTTTAGATATATTTTTTCTTTCGTTACAATAATAAAAATACTCCCAAATGATCTAATAATGCTTTTATTTAGTGGATCATCCATTGTGGATGTAGTAAATAATATTACAAATGCATTTCTTATCAATCGATAACACTAGAGCATGGGTATCGAGCAACTTAACTTTATCCTTTTGAAAATCAGAAGCTTTCTAATAAATGAGAGAAATAAAGATCGAGAGGTTTGCCAAGCTCAGTTTCGATATGCGGTGGTTACTAGCAATTGTATTAAAGAAGGCAAACTACCATTTTCCTTGGCTACATGATGGAGAGCATTGGCCGCCACATGAAGGCAAACTACCATTTTCCTTGGTCTTAAACCCTCTTGCAGAGTCAAACTTTGCTTGAGTAACTGTCTCCATCCAACAAGTCCCCCTCAATGGCTATATGATGGATAACATTGACCACAATGGCAATTTGTGAGTTGTACCCTTAGGTATCTCTCCCCAAGCGCTGTTAGGGGACTAGTGTGAATGGCAAGCGCCGTTGGGGGCCATAAGAAAATGAGAGATCAAAGAAAGAGGATTTGCAAAGAGGAAGAAAAAAAGCTGTAAAGGGGCTTTTCCTCCCTTAGTCCCAAGTGACAAACCCATGAGGTTTTTGAGGAGCCCAACTTGGCCAATGACCCTTCTCTAAAGGAGTTGTTGCCTTCCTTCGGAGTACCCAACTCGTAAACTAAAACAAAGCCATGAAGCAGCCCCTACATAGGAAAGAAAAATGATAGGAAAAAATGGGACTCACCACACTCACACCCCTAATGATACCTAAAACTCGAGAACATGTACCTATGGGAGGGCAAGAAACGTGCATGGCCCTTGATTCCTTAATAAAGGCTATGAGGGGAACATAATGCTGATCATCTAACATTAAGGCGCCACTCAGAGAGCCATGTTGCATTAGTAGCATCATCCCCTAGCCCCATGTTGTATTAATCGCACCACCTCCCAAACTTCATGCCACATTAATGGTGCCATCCCAATTGCCACGCCGCATTAAATGACTTTGACCAGGCAACACACGAAGTGACATAAACTCCCTAATGTAAGGTATGTGATGTCCTCCCAAAACCCTCGTATAAAGGCCGATCTTCAGGAATAAAGAACTCTCTCTAAGTTCTCGTACTCTAGCACAAACTCCTAACGAGATTTACAGACTCAAGCATCAAAGGCTCACCGGCCACCACCGAGCTCCTCTCTTTTGTTTTCTTGAGTGTGATGGTATAAAGGCCCAAACTCGAGTTTTTGGAACCTGGCCCAAAGGCATACGGAAGAATATGTTAACAATGGTGCCATCTATGGGAGCTTTATAAACTTCAATTGTCCTTTGTATGCCTATGACAACCCGTTCTTAGACAACTTAGAGACAAGAAGAAGCGACATCGACAAAAATGGAAGCAAGGCTCGTGGTGGTGGAATAACTGGTGGGAAAGCTAACTATCAAGGTAGAGACCCTCCAAAAAGAGAATGGGATATTTAGAGTTGGCATAAATGGACGAAAAAAGATGCAGAACCAAGCAACATTGAACATGTGGAATCTAGAAAAGCAAGAGATGACACAGGGGATGAAAGGAGGAATATGTAGAGTGAGTTGCATAACTTAATGGGAACTTCAAAGAGATGGAAAAAAGGTAGGGTACGCAATCATCTGTATATAGGCTGCTTGCTAGCATTAGCTTACCTTACAACATGGACATGATGGTCGTGCCGCTACCACCCAAGTTCTGAGTTCCCCTCTTGAGCATGTATGACAGGACTAGAGACCTCCTTGAACATTTGGAGACATTCAGAGCCCACATGACTCTACATGGTTTCTCAGGAGAGTTAGCTCATTGGGCCTTTTTACAAACCTTGATGGGACCAGCAAGAGTATGGTTTGGGTCTCTAACACCCAGATCCATAGAATACTTCAAGGAGCTAGCTTGCTTGTTCGTCACACAATTTATAGCAAGCCAAAGGAGGAGGTGCCCTACAACATATCTTCTGATGATCAAGCAAGGGAAAGATGAGGGCCTAAAGGCGTACCATTCTAGGTTCAACAAGAAACACATGACAACAGATAACCAAGAAGAGAAAACAATTTCGGTAGCACTATTAGGGGGAGTATAGTCAGTCCTAGTTCATGGAAAAATTAGCGAGGAGAACTCCTACCATGTTGCGAGAGTGTATGGATCAAGCTAGCAACTTCATCAACACCAATCACACATTCCTGTCCTTGACCGAGCCTAGGAAGAGGGAAAGAACTTGAGCAGGCAGATAGAAATGGGAAGGCATCGGGAAAAGGGCAAGGCTTGTGAGAAGAGGAAGAAGAAACTACATGACAACAGGAAGAAGTAGCCCCCATAAGAGGCCGGAAGTTTGGATTTGACTGGGTAGCACTCACTATCCAAAAAGAAGACTGGCTCGCCACCTGTGAAGTAGGACAAGAGGAGAAAGAGGAGATTGAGCAATCAAGACCCCAACACCCTTTTGGGTGGACACCGAAGTAGGAGTAGAGAAGAAAATCACAAGAGAGAAGTGTAGAAAGGCCCAAACTCAAATTGCTAAAACTCGGCCCAAAGGCGTATGAAGCATGATATTAATAGTGGCTAGCCTTCTTAGGGCACCTTTAGGGGTGACCATGTGGTGGGCTCTCCTCAACTATTCTTTGTCTCATGCTTCTTTCCCTCTGCAGTGTGTTGGGCAAGATCAGAACATTGTGAGAGGGTTCATCGGCAGGGGTGCCACCTCATCCGGAAGAAAGGAACACACTAGGCAGGCATGACACCAAGAGGTGTAATATGCTAAATACCATCTCACTGAGCATAGGATAGATGAGCATGCACTCGTCATATGTCTTGGAGGGGACAACGAAGAGGGGGTCCTTTACCCTCATGATAATGCTCTGGTAGCAACTATGCTAGTTGCCAACTTCACCACCTAAAGGATCCTCGTCGACAATGGCAGCTTCGTTGATATCCTTTTCTTGAAAGCTTTCACCCTGATTGGGACTGACCCCGCCCAACTCTAGCCAACGCCATGCCATTTCCGGGGAATATGGTCTAGTCAATAGGCACCATCACTCTGGCTATCTTAGCTGGCAAGGACCCTTATACAACCTTAAACATGGCCGACTTTATAGTAGTAAAAGCCCCATCGTTGTATAAAGCCACTTGGTAGGCCTACTGTCAACAACTTGAGGGCGTTAACATCAACTTATCACCTGAAGATCAAATTCTTGACCCCACTAGGAGTGGGTAAGGTTTAAAATGAGAAAGTCCTAATGTGTGAATGTTACATCTAGGAGTTAAAGTCCATGGCGAGAAAGGTTTATGTAGCCGACCATTTGAGTGATGACCATGTTCCCCGCCCCAGCTTGAATACGTTGTAATGATGGGAAATGTTTGAGATGAGCAAGACCTTGGGGCGGTAAAGCCGAATTAAGCACTAGAGTTAATCCCCCTAGATCCAAGTTGCCCTAAAGTTACGTCCAAAATTTGTGGTGGGATGACGCCCAAAATGTAATAGGCCTTGCAACAGCTCTGTGTAGGACACCAAGATGTCTTCGCTTGGAACCACGAGGAAATGATTAGGATTGATTGAGTGTTGTGCAAACCACTTGAGCATGAACTCAAAAGCTAAGGGAGATTAGACAAAAATGTCAGGACTTTAGTGCTAAAACTCCTTCGCCCTTCTAATGTGAAAGCACCAGTTCTAGAGTAGTAACCATTATCCTCACATCTCAAATATGCCTTTGAAAAATACTTTGTCTGTGATTGTGATTGCTTCTTTACCTGATGATCAACTTGATAAGTTAATGTGTATTTTGAGATTGAGAAAAAAGTCATAGGATGGATTATATTAGACCTTAGAGGAATTAGCCTTTCATTGTGTATGCATTGAATTTTAATGGAGGATAACCACACACTTGTTGTTGAAAATCAGAGATGGTTAAATCTTGAGATGAAAGAAGTAGTTAGGGCTGAAGTTCTTAAATGGTTAGATGCAAGGATTATTTATCCTATATCTGATAGTTCATGGATTAGTCCAATGTAGGTAGTACCTAAAAAGGGTGGAATGACTGTGGCGCATAATGAAAATAATAAATTAATTCCCATTAGGACAATATTTGGGTTGAGAATCTGTATATATTGTGGGAAGCTTAATAGTGTTATTCGTAAGTATCATTTTCCTTTACATATTCTTGATCAGGTGCTTGAGAGACTTTAGGTATGCATATTACTGTTTTCTAGATGGTTATATAGGATATAACCAGATTCCTATATTTCTCGAAGACCAAAAAAAGACGACATTCACTTATCCTTATGGTACTTTTGCATTTCGTAAGAGACCTTTTGGTTTGTTTAATGCACCCATTACATTTCAATGTTGTATGATGATTATTTTCTTTGATTTTGTTGAAAAGATTTTAGTGGTTTTCATTAATGATTTTTCTATTTTAGATATTCTTTTGATAGGTATTTTGATAACTTGCTCAAATTTTGCAGCGTTGTGAAAAAACCAATTTAGTCTTAAATTGGGAGAAATGCCATTTTATGGTGTAGGAAGACATTGTTTTAGGACATAAAATTTTAGCAAAATGTATTGAGGCAGACCGAGAAAAAATATAAATTATTGAAAAATTGTCATCACGTACCAATGTTAAGGGAGTTAGAAATTTCCTTGGTCACTCAAGTTTTATTGGCATTTTATTAAGGATGTTTTTTTATTTCGGTTAGGACTGCTTGAATGCTTTTGACAGGTTGAAGCAACAGTTGGTATCAGCACCAATTATGAAACCCCAGATTAGAGTTTGCATTTTGTGTTAATGTGTGATGCTAGTGACTTCACTTTTGGTGTTGTCTCGGCCAAAGAAAAGACAGGAAGTTGCATATTATATAATGCTAGTAGAGTTTTATATTATTCATAGTTGAATTATGCAACTACCGAAAAAGACTTGCTGGCTGTTTTATTTTATTTTTTGACAACTTTTAATCCTATCTTGTAGGTTCCAAGGTACTCATATATACAAACCATTCAACAATCAAGTATTTGCTAAGACAAAAAAGATGCCAAACCACACTTGATTTGATAGGTGCTGTTGATTCAAGAATTTGATATTGAGATTTGAGACAAGAGAGGCATGGAGAATGTGGTAGCAGATTACTTATCTAGATTAGAGGGACAATCAAGAGCAGATGGGGTGCCTGTTAATGGAATCTTTCTCGATTAGTAGTTGTGGACAATTCCAGTCATCCCTTAGTATACTGATTTGGTGAACTATTTGGTGAGTGATATCATTCCCCCCGATTTAAGTTATCATCAGAAGAAAAACTTTTTGTGGGATGTGAAGCATTATTTTTGGGAAGAATCGATACACTATAAACAATGTACAGATGGGCTAATTGGAATATGTGTGCCCTAGGATAAGATGCAGGATATCCTTGATCATTGCCATTCTTTGGAGTGTGGCAGACATTTCAATACCTCCAAGACAGTTGCAAAGGTATGGTAGTCTGGTTTTTATTGGCCGACCATGTATCAAGATGCTTGATAGTATGTGAGCATATGTGATAGATGTTAGAGGGTTGAAAACATTTCGAAAAAGAATGAGACGCCCTTAGAGGTTGAACTTTTTGATTTGTGGGGAATTTATTTCATAGATGCATTTCCTTCTTCCTTCAACAATCAATACATCCTAGTAGAAGCGGATTATGTTTATAAATGGGTTGAAACTACTACAACTTAGACTAATGACTCTCAAGTAGTGATAAGATTTGTGAAGAAAAATATTTTTTCAAGATTTGGTGTGTCAAGAGCCATTATTAGTGATAATGGCTCCCATTTTTTTAATCGATCATTTGTGGGGGTTTGTTGAAGAAATATGGGGTTACTCATAAGGTGGCACTTGCCTATCATCTCGAAACAAATGGGTAAGTGGAGCTTGCAAATAGGGAATTAAAGGAAATAAGCATTGGCATGACAAGCATATTCAACTCAAGAGTTAAATTATTCCTAGGCAAGCTTCAGTCTAGGTGGTCTGGCCCATTCATGTTTTTCCTTGCAAGAGATTCTTTACCTTGTTTTTGTTTTCCACTAGCTTTCTTGTTAAACAAAAATTTTCTAAATTTAATTGTAATGAGATGTATATCTCATCATTCAAGTTTTCTTTATCAGAAAAATCATCCCAATCTTTTTTAACAGTTTCTAAAGTAATGGACGTACCTTTTCTTCTATAAGGAAGTGATGACTCATATGTTTGCAAGGAACCGACCAATTCTCAGTCTTAATAGCATCCAAATTCTTGCTTTCTTCAATGGCTATAACGCAAAATCTTTTAGGCAAGGATCTTAAGATCTTTTTTACGACCCTTGAATCTTCTACCTTTTCGCCAAAAATAAACTTGAAATTCACAATATTATTAATTTCAGCATAAAAAACCATTAAATGTCTCATCCTCCAACATTTTAATCTCCTCGAATTTTGAGGTTAGCAACAAAACTTTTGAATTTTTCACAATTCTTAATCCCTCTTGTGTAACCTCCAAAATTTTCCACGCCTTTTTGGCAATCTCATACATGGAGATTCTTTCAAATTCTTTAGAAGATACTACTATGAAAATAATGTTAAGTCCAATTGCGGTTGGTGATCTCATCTCTAGTCCAAGCATCAAGAATTGTCTCGGGCTTATTCCACACTCATTCAACTCCATATGATGCATGTTCATCAAAGTGTGGTAGGAGATATACTAACGAAGACTTGATCTACAGGGACACGAATCACACTCAAACATGTGAACCATGCTTAGCCAATTAAAATTATCGAAGTACCCCTGTAACGTAACAAAATTATCTACCAATTTAGTCAACAACTTGGTTAGTCATCAACTATGCAATTATTTAATGATTAATCAATAACATAAAATAAATAAATTGCATAACACCAATCTTGGTTACTAAAAAAAATCATTTGAAGAACTCTTTAAAGGTGAAATCCTACGGGGCAGCCAAATCCAGAAAAAATCAATTTTATTCATTTGAAAACCAATTACAACTAACAATTACAAATCTTTTACTAATTGGCTCTTACTTGACACAGAACCTAGTTGCACCTAGAACTTTTGATGATTTTCAAATATTGATTTTTCTACTGGAACTCTAGTGGCTGAACAAGATCAGCTAATCTCCAACATGGAGCACGAACACACTCTTTGAGAGAAATAATACGAAAACTTGCATTGGAAAGTATTCTAGAAAATATCTAGACATTTTTTTTTAATAAATAGGACTTCATTCATAACAAATCAACATCCAATCATGAAATTGGTATTAAACCACAAAGCATGTTGAACAAAAGATGGGACTTGATCCCATCATACAACAATTTCAAATAAATCCCAACCATTTCGAGCCAAAGAATGAGTCACACTATTTCCCAACTAGTAGGATAGTTTAAATAGATTTCTGGAAGAAGTCTCAAAGTCACAGTGAAATTCAGCTGACGAATTCTGCTAATAGATTCTGCTTGTGCCTGATACTTATCTGTTCAACACTTAGAGATTCAAGTTTAAACTCTTCTCTTGATAAGATCTATCTCTTAAAACTTGACTTCTACACTTTTAACTTATCTAAAATACTTTCTAACAACCTCTAGATTAAATCAAAATAGTTATAGATAAATTTAAAGTATTGTACATTAATCCAAATTGCAAAACCAAAAGTAAGATAAAGACTATCATTTTAGAGTCACCAAATCCTATCCAAACTTATCAACTTAGTTAACAAGACCTAACCAAACATTTGCATCTATAGAGGAGACATCGTGCCAGGAGTGAATTTCAGGTAGTCATGGGATTGGACCCACACTTCTTCGTTACAGTGGTTAAGCTACTTGAGGCTAAACTTGCCTTTTGATCCTCACGTGGAGGTAGGTTGTTGAGCTTCCTAGAAGTTGAACTCGTACTCCACTGTGATCGAGGTCAAGGTAAGTAGTCATTAGGCAGCTAATAGGTTGGATTCGCACTCCGTTGTAACCGAGGTCAGGGTAAGTAGTTATCGGGCAACCGAAAGGCTGAAACAACTCTTCCACAAGAGAGGTCGAGCTAATGAAGGCCAAACTTGCCTCTTTCTGAACTAGTGAGAGGTAAGTCAGATAGTTTGAAATGAGTCCCACACTTCCCTATTGACATCTACAGGGAAGGTAAGTTGTCCGACTGCCAAGTGCTAAACTTGCACTATGCCGTGGGAGGGGCCAAGTAGCATAAAGACTAAACTTGCAAACCATGTTGGGAGGTGTGTCGGGCAATTTGGGACTAGACCCGTACTTCGCCTTGATAGAGTTCAGAGTAAGTTATCGGATAGTCGAGAGGCCGAGTCCACACTCTACCGTGAGAGCGATAGAGCTATCTAGAGGCTAAGTTCACCCATTTGTGTCTCACAGAGCGATAAGTCATAATGTTTGAGATTGAAATTGTACCTGCATGTTGGCGCCACAAGGATGGTCAGTGTTGGGCAAGCCACACTTCCCTGTAATAGAGATTGGGATCAATTAATGGGTGGTTGAAAGGTTGAACCCGTACTCCTTCATGAGAGAGGTCAAGCTATCTAAAGCAAAACCTGCCTATTTATGACCCAACAAGGGGGTAACTCGACTAGTTTGAGACTAGACCCACACCTAGCTGTTGATATCTATGGGGAAGGTAAGTTGTTAGGTGGCCAAGGCCTAGACATGCACTTTGTCGTAGGAGGGTCTAGGTTGCATAGAGACTAAACCCACTCATTTGAACCCTTACTAAGAGGTAAGCCGTTGGTGAGGGGAGATATGTTTCGAGAAGAGGGAGACATTACTAGGAGGAAATTGTACCTGGGTGAAACAAAATAAATTCCTGAGAAAATCACAACCTCATTAATAAGGGAACGTAACTTACACATGTCACAATTTCAGCAAAAGAATTTTTGTAAATGCTCTATGTTACAAGGGTGTGCAAGCTTTCTTCCTTAAGAGTCTTATAGTAGGTAGGAGCCCAAGCGATTGTCAGTAGTGATATGTAAGGGCCTCCAAGCATGGTCCGAGCTTTCCTTCATCTTGGATAGTTGTCCCCATCTATCTCAGCATCATGTCCCCCAATCTTAAATGACCTCAGTTGGACTCGCTTGTGGAAACACTATTATTCGACCCTCATTCCATTGATTGTCGTCCTTACCATTGCCTCTCATTGTTTGAGCCTTGGTTGTAGCTTGTATGAAGGCATCCCATCTTGTAGATGCCATTGCTTTGTGTCCATAGGTGAGGGTGAAGGGAGTCTCTCTAGTTGAGGTTCTGACCATGGGACGATATGCCCCCAAGACCTCTGGAAGTTCTTCTACCCATGCTCCCTTTTGTCATTGACTTTTATTTTTTTTAGGATTCCAAGTATTGTCTTGTTGGTCACCTTGACTTCTTTATTGAACTATGGTGTCCTAGAGATGAGTACTTTCTTTTGATTCCCAGGTCTTGACAGCAATCCAGGTAATGATCCAAGTCGAATTGATTTTCTTTATCTGATATGATGAAGCGAGGATCCTGAATATACAAACAACAACCTTTCATAAGAATCGAGTGATGTTGCCCACTGTTATCATTGCCAAGGCTTCAAGTTCTACCCATTTAGTAAAGTAATTGATCGCGCCACCACAAATTTTTTTCCTCCTTTGCCATGGAGCAGGGAGCCCACCAAGTCGACCCCATTGTTTGAAGGGACATGGCGACATGATTGAGGTCAACTCTTTGACTGGGCAATGAGGTATCGAGAATAATTCTTGAGACTTATGACATTTTTAGACCAAATTCCTTTGCATCTTTGAGGGCGTACTAGCATTCCCTCAAGAGTGGTTACCGTAGACTTAATGGAACGAGACACGTCTTAGGAGGGGAATGGAGTAACGCCACTTGTACAAAGTTCCATTGATTAGAGCAAAAAGTGTTCCTCTATTTCTCATTTTCTTTGCTATCCACTTGTCGCCAGGTGGTATGTTTGTGTCTACATACTTCTTTATGTCCACCGGCCATTTTGGAGCTCCTCGGTATCACCTCCAAGACTTTGATAGGAACACACGATTCTAATTACTATTTGTTATGGGAGAAGGGAGTCTTATTCCCAAGACCCTCGTCCGCCTTTCGGTTCTTGACCCTTGGTATTTGTTGGATTAGGAAGTATTGGAAGTAGACATGGTCACATTCTCTACTAGCGTTAAGAACCTCTTTAGTTCCGTGCCTTTTATAGTAGGGCTGACTCAATATATATTTATGTCTAAGACGAAATTTAAGTAAGTCATTCATAAAATTGTTTTTGAATTTATATTTAATACAACAATTTGTATAAAATAAGGCCTTAACGTAAATTTTGTGCCTCAATTTAGCATGATTTAAAAAAAAAAAAATACTTAAACATATATTGAAAAGTATATTTATTTAAATTTTATGTAATGAGATGCTTTTTTATTTTTTCCAAAAAAATATAAAGAAAAATATTTGATCATTTTTACTTTTGGAGGCCTTATATAGAATGGGGGCCTTAGACAATGGCCAAAATGGCCTAAGCATTGAGCCGACCTTGTTTTATAGCAAACTCCCCTCGCACCTAGTTGACGACTACTTGAGAGTCAACCCTTACTTTTATCTCTTCTACTTCCAAATAATTGGCAATCGCTAGGCTAGCAAGCAATGTTTTGTATTTTGCCTTATTGTTGGTGGTTTAAAATGCTAACTTAACAACATAAATATACTCTTTATCAACATTTGTAATAATATGCACCCCTACTCCATCGTCCAGCCCGATAGGACAAGCAATCATCGAAGACCTGCTAGGCCTTTATAGAGGTGCATCTCTAACTTCTACTAGGAAGTCGGTGAACTCAACTACGAAGTCTGCCACCACATGTCCTTTGATAGCGTTTGTAGGTATGTTTTCATGTTGAACTCACTCAATTTCATCGCGCAGTTCACTAGGCAACCGTATAGTGTGAGCTTAGAAATACAGTCACAGCACAGCCACTAGGCAGTCATTACTAGGGCAAATGTGTGTTGATCCACGTGGAGACATTTAGCTTCCTCTCCTTGAAGCCGCGACTGGAGTAATATACCGACTTTTGGACCCCACTAACATCACGTACTAGGGTTGGGGAGTGGTGGGTTGGCCAGGTACAACTTGAGTGGGTCTTGAATTTATGGTCGCACTTGTCATTCTATGTCTTCCACAACACTCTAAAGAATGTCAGGCATTTGTCCTTGGATCTGAACACAAATCAGTGCCCGACTCGTCTATTACATGGATCCTGCACCCTCAATTCTTGCATTAACACACCTGTGCCAAGACTTTCTCCCTTTAGACCTTGCCCATTCCCATTGGTAGGTTGACATTACCACTTTCAAGTTGTTAAGTGTAGGCCGGCCAATTATGGCATTGTATGATGAAGGAGCTTTCACCACTATAAAATGGGTCATGGTTGATGCCGTATAAGGGGTATTGCCCTCCAAGACCGATATGGTGATGGTCCCTACTAATGGAAAAATGTCCCTGATGAATCCTTTCAATGGCATGGGCATCGGCATCGGCCCCGAACAGGCGAGATTAATTCCCATCTAGATAAAGGCATCCAAGAAGATAATGCTGGCATAGGTTGTTGACAAGAATTCTTTTGGTGGTGAAGTTAGTGATCAACATGGTTATTACTAGAGAGTCTTCATGGGGGGTAAAGACTCCTTCCTCATCAGCTTCCCTAAAGGAGACGACTGGCAGAGGGTAGCCACCCGTTTTTTATTGGCACCGGGTGCTCAAAACAATGTCTTGACTAATTTCAAGGGTGCACAACCCTTTGACAAGAAGTTTATCGCAAGCATATCTCGAGTAATTCAAGGGGAAAATCCCCCAATTTGATGACACATAGAGATTGTTTGCAGCCAAGAGCATTTGAACCTTAGACCTAAGGGGAGCATACCCCTAAGCCCAAGGCTATTTACCACTTGAGCAATCCCATAGGGGTTAAAAAATTGGTGCATAATTGCCTTTTCTTTGAGTACACTTCTTGGTATTGTGTCCTTTTAGCGTGTTCTTTTCGCTTGATGAGTTCACTCCCTTACCGAGGGCCACCTTATGGTAGCCTCCACTTTACCGGTCTCCTTCTTGGCCTTTCATGCTTCCTTGGCCTATCGAACCTCCCTGCAGGTTTTTCTTGCTCTTTACTATCCCCTTCCGATATCTATCTCTAGTCGAGGGGGTCTGCTAAATACACTTCTAGGTATTGTGCCCTTCTAGTGTGTGCTTTCCAGCTTGATGAGGTCACAACCCTGTCGAGGCAACCATGTGGTCCCCAGTGTCCCCTTCTTGTACCTATTTCTGGCCAAGGGGTCCTTGGGTTTTCGGCATTCCAACTCTTCCTTTTCCTCCTTTAGTGAAATATTACTATGTTATGGGTCGCGGATTGGTGATAGGTGCAATTGTGATGGCTCCTTCCTGGTAGTCAGCTTCTTAGACAGTGGGCCAATCTTCCTTCTGGATGGAAAGCATGATCTTGTCAAACAGGAGTCCTAGGCCTTGGTCTTGCTCGATGTCCTCCCTTTCCTACTTGCTTGCTCCAATTCTATTTTCCTGACCATTTGGTCTGGGGCCATAACCTACTAGGGTAATTTGTTCTTCTTGGTCGCTTGTTGTCATGTGCTCCTTGTTGAACTTGGACGAATCGCTTTCGTCCTATCTTTGTTTTATGGTTAGGAGATACATTGCTGGACATTTTCTCATTCTACTGGCCATAAATTGTGTGAGGAACTAGCGAGCAGATTCTTCAAAGTCGGTCTATGTCAGGAGTCAATGACTCCAAGCACAATCTTGCAAGCGCCATCAAGGTCAGGCAAAGGTCTGTAGGTGACAATCTCCCCTGGGAAATCATGCAAGGGCATGTGGTTGTCTTTAAAAGTTTTCAGGTGTTCCCCGGGGGGGGGGGGGGGGTGCCTAGTCCCATCATAAATTTCCACGAGGGAACTTGAAACTTAGGTGGTAGCAGCACGACGATCACCTTTACAATGTAAGGCATGCCGATGTTAGTGAGCAGCTGCGACGACGTGCCCATCCTCTTTCTTCCAGCATTCTGAGACTCTGCATGTTTATTAGGGGTCTCTTTTTCTTTTTCTTTTTCTTTCAATGTTGTTTCTTCTCATCCCCGTATTGTCTAAGAATGAGTTCTAACAAGCATACAAATGTTATGTTAAGTCTATAGGAATCCTTTTTTGACATCACCCCCCCCCCCCCATAGAAGCCTAATTAGAATCCTTTTTTGTGGCGTAGATTCTGGAGGTACCAATAATACGATATGGCTACTCGGGTGGCACCTTGCTGGTAGACGATTCGCGTTGTCATTCTTTGCACCCACCGCCAGAGAAAGATGGGCAGCCTGTGTTCCCCGCTTGCTTGTAAATCCTTTATTGCTAGGTGTTATAGGGGTGACGAGTTTCATTTGTCCCTATCAATCTATTTTTCCTTACAGCGCCCTTTTCTCTAGCTAGTGTAGTTAGTGGGTTATGCTCCATAACTGATTCTAGGGTTGTTCAAAGGATAAGGCCTAGGTTGGTTCTAGGGTTGTTCAAAGGACTCAGCCTAGGTTGGGGCCCATAATTTCTCTTACACAGACCCGACTCACAAATCGGTAGGGAAATTCCACTTCTAGTAGTCATCATCAAAAGGAAAGTATCATATAGAACGCGCGGAATATATGAAATAGATTACAAACTATTATAACTATGATTCATATTTCATATTCAGACCTCGCTTGCCGGACTCCAAAAAAAGAATTAACCAAAAAGAGTTAGAAGTTATAAATTGAAATATTTTTATTCCTTTTCTGCTTTTTTTATTTTGAATTAAAGGACAAACCGTTCTTTGTATTTTTATTCCCCACTAGATAATCAGGAGATGTAACTATTGACAACAGTTACATCCCCTGATTATCCCTAAACCCAATGTGAGTTTTTAACCTTGGATTCAACATCATACCTAGCGCACACTTCTTGTGTCCCACCAATTCTTGTCACGCATGTGGTAATTAATATGCATTGATTGTTCCCATAACGCCCAATCACTTGACACTTCGTGAAACACAAATCCCAAATATTTTTTGTACGCCGCCATCACTACCCACGTGATGTCTTCCCATTATCTCCCATGTCTTGTGTTGTTCCACCCTTCATTTCGTTGACTTTTTCTATCCTTCTCCGTTCTTCTTATTCACCTCTTTCATTAACCTTCATTGCTCTACTTCTGCTTCATCCCTGCAAATCTTCTTTGATCCCTCATGCCTTCAGCTCATGAGTTTCTTATGGCCCCCAACAATCCTACTACAAATACTTTCAGACCTTCCATTCACACTAGTACTCCGACGGCGAGAGACATACAAACAGAACGACTATCATAATACCACTGGAGCTGATACTACTCATGTTGTAGCATCATGTTGTAGCTATTGGATGGCGACAACCACTCAAGTATAGAGTTTGACTCCACAAGAGAATGTTTTTGAAATTTTTTGGACCTTGTCCGTTCGATTCTCCCTAAAGCCCTCAACGACGTACTCTAAAGGGATCTGTCAATGGGATTGAAGCTTCCTCAAGTCTGTCGGGGTAGAGAATCCCGATTTCCTGGAACCTTGTATATTAGTATTGATTGTTGTGTGATTCATATGGAGTTACTCCAACTCCACTATAGAATTAATATGGGAATCATTCCGTTTGAGCACTATACAGATGGTGGTATGTCCTTTCTCTGTAGGACCTGTTTTGTTGGTGTAAATTTCTTGAGATAAGCTCCATGCAACTCTTTGTTGATCACGCCACTTGGTCTCCCTAGACGATACGTTTTATCTACTTATAGACATGAATTGTGATACTTTTCATATGTGATACATATGAAACTTCAATATGTAAAGTGGGATAGAGATAGAGATAGAAAGAGAGAAATCTTTAGATTAAAACATAAATCTTGGTTATTATATTTTTTGTAAGTGTTTATATTCCAAGTAAACAACTAAAATATTTTATATTTTCAACTACGTGGATTGTACCATCAATTTCATTAAAACTGCCAACATTTTAGCACCATATGGTAAATAGTTAGTTTGGGATGACAAGAGTTACCTTGAGAAGTTTCAGTAGTACTGTAGTACGCAACGGACGGTCAACGAACTCAAATAAAGAAGAAACGGAGACTAAAAAGACTGGAATATTTATCCTCAAAACATCTGAGCCATTGAAGTTTTCTCTGTATCAGAATGAGAGAAAGGGTCGGTGTGAGGATTGTGAAAGGGACAGAGACTTCGTATTCTTCCCGCCCGAGGTCCTGTTACAGATGCAGAGTCTAGATAAGTGCCACTATATTTGCGGAAATCCAATTAAGAACTTATAATCAACCAGAAGTAATATTAAATGTAAAAGGAAATATGAGAATATTTTGAACAAAACCACCAAAAAGATACGAACGAACGAACTGATAAGTTATTTGGAGATTTGATGAGGTTCTGAAGATAATAACCATCTGAAGAAGAAACTATATTTATATGGCTCTATCTTAATTCACGAATCGATCATCCAAACATGGCTAAGAAAGAAAACCCTATTTCAGACTCAATAAGATTTCTCATACCGAAATCAAAACACAAATGTTAGAAAACCGGGTCATAGCATAAAAGAAAACCCAGTTGCATAGCCAATCCGATGGTGTGAGAGAAATTTAAACCTATGGGCTGAATGCCTATGGGCTGAATGCGTCTCTCATTCTTCAGCGTCTACGGAATGATGCGGATGTGAAAACCAACGCCTATATATCTTTTTAAACCACCTGGCTTTTTAAATTTTCTAGCCGTTGGAATTGTCTCGCAATTACAGTGGGACTAATGGGTAAAATGTTTTCTTTGTTTTTAAATATCTACTAGCACAATTTACCTTTAAAATTTAGCCGTTAACTATTCTTAAGTTTTTAGTGAAATATAAAATGCAACGACTACAAGTGTACGTATCCTTCTCTACTTGTTACTGATTTTGTGTCTTTCAAAAATATTTTTTTACATGAATTAGTTACAACGGCTAGAAATTTAAAAAGGATACAAAGGCGTTGGTTTTCACATCCACATCATTCCGTACTTCTTGTTTATATTCCTCCACAATTGAGAAATCCTGTGCCTATATAGAGAACACAGGAACTGGGATGGAGAGAGACAGAGAAACAGAGAGATGGTGGTACCTGGGTTCGATGAGGGGGCGACCGTAGATGCTGAAGATTGAGAGACGCAATCCTCATCTGTCTTAGCTATTATTGAGCTTTGAGGCATTTTGGGCTCTCTGTCGCATGAATAAACAAGGAGAAATGCTTCCAGAGGTAATCCCAAGTCCCGATTCCCTTTTTAGTTGCGTGTGAAATATATGTAGACTGGTTTTAATTCCTCTCGCACCATTGGATTGCGTCTGCAACCTTGTTTTCCTTTACGATATGTTTCGGTTTCCATTTTTTCGTAATCATTTAGCTTGATTTTTAACATTTGGGTTTGATTTCCGTGGGAGAAATTTATTGAATCTGAAACTTGGTTTTCTTTCTCAATTTTATTCTGATGATCGATTCTTGAGATTTTTAAAGTGAATTTAGATAGAGCCATATATAAATATAGTTTCTTTTGATTCCTTAAGGCTTTAGTTTCTTCTGCAGCTGCGTTATATTATCTTCAGACCGCTTAACTACTTGATCATTAATTCTCCAATAAACTTATAATTCGTTTGTTCTTATCGTTTTGGTGGTTTATATTTCTTGTAACTTCTGGTTGATTATTAATCTAAGATCTCTCTTTCTATCTCTATCTCATGAAAACAATTCAATGAATCCTTGACTTTTTAACAAAACTCTCTTCGTTTGTGTATAATTGGCATTTCCTCAATAAGCGTGACAAATGGCTTATTACACTTGCCTGGGCTTTCAGCCTTTCATGTCTTTTCTCTTTTCCTGGCATAGAAAGCTTCTTGTCGGTTAAGAGTTGTTAATGATATACATTTAAACCTTCGTTAGGATTCCTACCCTTCATTCAATTTGCGTTCTCTCCTTTTGGAATAACATACCAAGTCTTTTGCTAAGATTACCCGGCCCTCTAGAGTTCAATTTAATTATACTCCCTAAGATAAGATGGTATATTCAAGACTCGAGTAATCATATGACTCCTCATGCATTAAAATAGTACCATACTTACATATTGATAGTTTTAGTATGTCATGCATGAAAGAGTAACTCTAGGGAGGGTCGGTTTTAGGAAAGTCAAGAAGAATCGGCTTTAGTTTAATTTTTTTTTTCTCATTTTCAACCTTGTTTTCAATTCCTATACCAAAAACAAACCAACAGAATTTATTAGATCCCCGTATAAAATATTACCACACTTTATATATTTTTTCTTGCTTGGAAAGCCTGGTTTCTTTATATGTAACATCCCACTCAAAAATAGGATTAATTTTTTTTTCTTATTTATATTATTTTTATCATTATTATTATTATTATAATTTTAAAATATGTTTTAAGATAAGCTTTTCTTTTAGATAGTGTTTGTTTTAAACCCTTCATGCCTCTTATTTGTTTAAGAGTTGATATCCTAGTTTGAAACTATCTTTAATTCAAAATCTTCAGAAATCCTATGTGTTTGTTCTGGTTTCGTAAAGCATAACCAACTTCAAACTTTAGCCAACTTTCAAATTCCTTTAGATGAATCACGTCCCTTCCCCCTTGCCTATAAAACGCGTTCGAAGCCCCTCAATAAAAATAAAAAAACTTCCACCTAAGCCTAACGAAATAGCCTCTGCAAACTGAGAAAACTGTTAGAATAGTCACACGCAAACGTTTAGAAGGAACTGGAAGTTGTGGATTGTAGGCGCCAAATTGAAGCTTCTTAAGTTGTAGAAATGTAGGTGCTGATGGATAATTCTTGAAGGTAGACGCCGAACAGAAGGAGCTGGAAGTACAGCTGGATTGAGGCGCTGGAATCCCCACCGCCATTTGATCAAGTTTACACATATGCATTTCTCTATAAATACATGTAATATTGGTGAAGAGAAATAGGTTGAAGTGTGTGTGAGCTGCAAGAAGTGCAGCAGAGAGTTGCATAGAACTTGCTGCACCCATTTGCGTGGGGTGTGGGCACTGGTGAATGGGCGTGGTGTGAGATGTAAGGAGAGAAAGGGAGAGCTGGTTGAGTTCTGAGAGAAGTAAGAGTCGAGTCGAGTGATGTGTGATGCTCCTTCTCTAGAAATCTTCTTTGTAAGCTAATATTTATTAGTGAAGTTCTTTCTCTGGTGTAAGCTAATTCCGGTCTTTATATTATTTGTGAGCTTCCGCCGATCTCAACAAGTGGTATCAGAGCCAGCAATAGCTCGGGATTGTGAATTTTCGTAGGAGACCCATTTTGAAACTTGATTCAAATTAAGTTTGGAGGATACCATCAGATTCCTCAGCTCAAAATGAGAATTCTGGTGAAAATTTCATCTCGAACAGACCCTAGAAAACAACTCACGCGCTCCCTACGCTGTTAGACTGCGGCTGCTTTTACACACGCGCCAACAACTCTCGACATGTGTTCCACATGTGTGATAGAGGAAGAAGAAGACTCCGACCCGTTCAAGCCGGGTGACTCGATCCACACCTACCACCGACCTGATTTGTGACTTGTCACCAGCAAACACCGGACGAGAATATTCCGGCGAGAATATTCCGGTGACACTAGGAATCTTCCGGCGACTCATTTTGACCTGTTGGAATACCGGTGGAGGAATATTTTGGTCACCAGGAAGCATATTTCGGTGATGGATTGAGAATGTTCCGGCAGCAATAGGGAATATTCCATTTCTGATGGAGAATATTCTGTTATCATGTTTTGCACGTATTGGGCTCAATTTTGATCATTTTGGAATGAAATCAGAGTCGTTTCCAAGGTTTTCCACCGTTTTGGATGCAACGGTGAGCTTCATTTATTGAGATTTAGCTCCGAACGTTTAGAAAGAATTGCTCAAAGCATAAGCTAAGGTCGAATCAATGGGAGATTTAGGCTTGGGTGCGATGATCGAGCCAAAAGCAGCAAGTTATGCACCGTGGAGATCTCGGATGGAAGATCTTCTGAATGGTGAAGATCTGTTCGAGCCATCTGAAGAAAAAGGCGAAAATCAGTCAATGTGGCGAAAAATGACTGGATGAAGATGCACAGGAAACAGATGCCTATCAACTATGGCAAAAGCTGGAGAGCAGGTACCAGGTTAATACTGCTCGGAATAAGGCATGAGAAGCCTTGTCAAAGTGGCATCTGTGTGGCCAGAGCAGTGAGTTCCAGGAAACCGTGAAAGGAACAAGAGTAAAAGCAGGTATAGATCCCATGATTGTGGTGGTTAGCGAAAGGGAAAGTGCTTTTACTGTGGTATAGAGGGCCACTTCACTTCAAGATGCTGGCGGCTGCAACGCTTGTGGAACTAGTCCAGCAGTCAGACAAAGCAGGAAGAAGGTGAAATTGTAGTCACTCTTCCTGGAAATTATGCATTTCCTTCCACAGGTGAAGAATCTTGCCTACATGGTGCAAGTCATGAGTCAAAATGGGTGATAGCCTAGTATCACGTCATTCCTTGTAAAGATTTCTTCACAAGTTTCAGATCTGGTGACTGTGGAATAGTCAGGATGAGAAATTCAAGTTTCTCAAAGATTATGGGTATAAGAGGTGTCAGGATAAAGACCAACATGGTGGTACCAAGACGTCCGACACATACCCCGATCTGCGGTTCAACCTGATATCCAAGAGAATCCTTGATCAATAGGGTTATGAGAGTATCTTTAGCAATGATACTCGGAAGTTAAAGAAGGGAGCAATAGTAGTTGCTTATGGACATATCTACGGCACTACATACAAATCCAGTGCAAAAATATGTGTTTAGCCTCAATGCAATTGAAGACGAGGCATCTCCAAATTTGTGGCACAAGAGATTTGGCCACACAAATTTTGTTCCAGACATCTACTGGAAAAATATCAGAGCTGTTGAGCCTGATATACTCTGATGTTTGTGGTCTTTCAAAGTTGAAGAACTGGGCAATAACAGATACATTGTTACTTTGTGGTCCTTCACCTAAGGTGTAGGTGTTTCTTTTGAAGATGAAGGATCAAGTCGTCGATCAGCTTCCACACCATGGTAGAAAGAGAAACAGACAAGAGGTTGAAATGCCTCGTGATAGAAAATGGAGAAAAACCGTCCCCTACACCCCACAATACAATGGTGTGATTGAGCAAATGAACCAGATCATTGTAGAAAGAACTAGATATAAGATGAGAATGGTTAAGTTGTCTATGCTATTCTAACGTGAAGTAGTACGAGTAGCCTGTTATCTAATCTTAACAAGAACACCATCAGTTTCGCTGCAATTTGAAGTCCCAGAGATGGTGTGGCAAGATCGCAAGATAATGTACTCTAATCAGAGAGTACTTGAGTGCAATGAGTTTGCACGTGTATCCAAGGAGAAAGAAACATAAGCTCAGTGTCAAATCCACTCCATAGACTATAGAGATGAGGAATTTGGATATAGATTATAAGATTCAAAAGCGAAGAAGGTCATTAGAAGCAGGGACGTTGTGTTCCATGAAGACCATTGGAACAAAACAAACAACTCCAAGTGCTCCAGAACCAGCTCCTAGTTCACCACCACTTCAGTCTGTTTCAAGCACTGAAGATAGGCAGGAAGTTTCCCCAGAAGAAGAAGAGGAAGCTGACAATGGAGGAGCAAGTACTGAGTGGGGGGAGCAGTTTCCTTCTCCATCGGAACCTGCACAGTTTGAAGGTGATCCTCCAATTAATGAGCTTCAACAAGATAGATCGTCTAGATGACGATGGTTGATTCCATATCAGAGATATCCAGAATCATATTATTTTCTTTTTACAGATGAGGGGGAGCTAGAAAACGTTCAAGAGATTGCTACAATTCCTACTATTCAGCAGTAGGAAGTTTTATGTAAACTGTGGTGTGTACAAGACCTGACATCACTTACGCTATGGGAGTTGTGAGTAGTGTTCTTTCAAATCCAGGGAAAGAACACTAGAAAGCAGTAAAGTGGATTCTCAGGTACTGTAAGGGTACATCATCTTTGTATTATGGGCGAGCTAACCCAGTCTTGGAAGGTTAAGCCAGTATGGCTGGTGATCTTGATGGAAGATCTACATCAAGATTCATTTACACATTTGTAGGGGGAGCTGTATCATGACAGTCCAGGCTGCAGGCATGTGTGGCTTTATTCACAACGTGAGAGATGTTGTGGTTAAAACGGTTTCTCCAAGAGACAGGAATCAGCCAAGGAGTACAAAGTGAATTGTGATAGTCAAAAGAGTCTTGACTTGAGTCACAATGTGGTTCGCTATCATTGGATACGTGAGGTGATGGATCAGTAGCTACTTAAGCTTGTGAAGATCCATACGGAAGAGAATCCGGTGGCATGCTAACAAAAGTAGTTTCACAAGAGCTATGTGGAGACATAGATGGGTTAGATACCTTGAACTGAGAGATGTTAGGATGTGGAGACATAGATGGTGTTGAGGGGGAGATTATTAGAATAGTTAACACGCAAACGTTTAGAAGGAACTGGAAGCTTGTGGATTGTAGGCGCCAAACTGAAGCTTCTTGAAGTTGTAGAAATGTTGGTGCTAAGGGAGGATTCTTGAAGGTAGGGCCCGAACAGAAGGAGCTGGAAGTACAGCTGGATTGAGGCGTCGGAATCCCTACTGCCATTTGATCAAGTTCACACATATTCATTTCTCTATAAATACATGTAATATTTGTGAAGAGATATAGGTTGAAGTGGGAGTTGTGAGCACTTTCTTTCAAATCCAAGGAAAGAACACTAGAAAGCAGTAAAGTGGATTCTCAGGTACCGTAAGGGTACATCATCTTTGTATTACGGGCGAGCTAACCGTGTCTTGGAAGGTTAAGCCAGTATGGCTGGTGATCTTGATGGAAGATCTACATCAAGATTCATTTACACATTTGTATGGGGAGCTATATCATGACAGTCAAGGCTGCAGGCATGTGTGGCATTATTCACAACGTGAGAGATGTTGTGGTTAAAATGGTTTCTCCAAGAGACAGGAATCAGCCAAGGAGTACAAAGTGCATTGTGATAGTCAAAAGAGTCTTGACTTGAGTCACAATGTGGTTCACTATCATTGGATACGTGAGGTGATGGATCAGTAGCTATTGAAGCTTGTGAAGATCCATACAGAAGAGAATCCGGTGGCATGCTAACAAAAGTAGTTTCACAAGAGCTATATGGAGACATAGATGGGTTAGATACCTTGAACTGAGAGATGTCAGGATATCCTCCGTTTGGTGCTGAGGGGAAGATTGTTAGAATAGTCAACACGCAAACGTTTAGAAGGAACTGGAAGCTTGTGGATTGTAGGCGCCAAACTGAAGCTTCTTGAAGTTGTAGAAATGTAGGTGCTGAGGGATGATTCTTGAAGATAGGGGCCGAACAGAAGGAGCTGGAAGTACAGCTGGATTGAGGCGCCGGAATCCCTACTGCCATTTGATCAAGTTCACACATATTCATTTCTCTATAAATACATGTAATATTTGTGAAGAGATATAGGCTGAAGTGGGCATGGTGTGAGCTGCAAGAAGTGCAGCAGAGAGCTACACATAACTTGCTGCACCCATGTGCGTGGGGTGTGGGCACCAGTGCAACTCAGTGCACCCATGGGCGTGGGGTGAGATGTAAGGAGAGAAGGCAGAGCTGGTTGAGCTTTAAGAGAAGTGAGAGTCGAGTTGAGTGATGTGTGATGCTCCTCCTCTAGAAATCTTCTCTATAATCCACTATTTATTAGTGAAGTTCTTTCTCTGTGTGGACGTAAACCAAGTTGGCCGAACCACGTTAAATTCTGATCTTTATATTATTTGTGAGCTTCCGCCGATCCCAACAAAAACCACCCTCACAGCAACCCAGCCAATTTATGTCGTCGGAATCGAAACAACCCCTACTTTTGCCAACCGCCGTCGACCACCATACGACATCGTAGCACCACCCACAGGCCACAAACAGTGCCAAAGATCCCCTCCCCGACGAGCGCACTCCTTTCTGGTGGGCACAGACAGATCTCTCTCTCTCTCTCCCCTTACAATTTTAGTTTCTCTCTCAACTCCCCTTCTCTCTCTCTCTCTAAACTCTCTCCTTCTATAGGTTGCACCAACATGCCAGAGAAACCAAGTGCATTGTCGGTCACCTGCAGCCACCTAGAGCCGCCGCATCACCTTTTTAGACTCCACGAGTCCCCTGCCATCGCACGAACCTGTTTCCCGCCATTCTCGACCCCTCTGTTTTCACAGCTGTGTGTTTTCCACAAAGTGTGGAACTGGGCCATGGGCTTTAAGGCCATTTTTGCCAGAGGCCTCACAAATCCTTGAGAGGCTAGTCTTTCACTTGGGGCTTGTCTTATTTTGGATGGGCTTGTTTTTTAACTAGGTCTAGCTTTTAAATGAACTTATTTTATTATGTTCTAGAGATTGTTTTAAATGGGTTGATTTTATAAATTAGCATATAGTGAGTTGATGGTCTTTTACAACAAAAAAAAAAAACATGTTTGAATCATAAGTGAACTATTTTTCTCTTCCTATTTTTTAGTGGATTTTAAAGCATATTTTTAAAGTATAGAGAAGTATTCTTTTATAATATTTTTAGCCTATTATTTTATTTAATATTTGAGTAATCTTTTAAACTGGATTTTTTCTAATGAAATTATTAATTTATATTTTTAAATTAAGGGTCTTAAAATATAATCTTTGTATGATTGAATATTTATAAATTGATCTCTATATATGATTTTAAGAAATTAGAAATGTCACAACCAATTTTTTTAAAACGATAGTAACGATTAGTGTCATGGATCACAAACTAATTACTATAAATCAGGAAGCAATATTAAGAGATAATTATTATGTTATGGGTCCTAATTACTATATGCTACGAGCTAAGTAGAGGTTAAATCCTTTTCCCAATCTTCGATAGAATTATGATGATATGCATGTAAGTGAGTTTATGTATGTTATGCTATTTTGTGGGTTGTACATGAGGGGAGAATTTGGGATCACAAACTACGACGTAAAAATCAGGAAGCAATAGTAAGAGGTAATTATTATGTTATGGGTCCTAATTACTATACGCTACGAGCTAAATAAAGGTTAAATCCCTTTCACGATCTTCGATAGAATTATGATGATATATGCATGTAAGTGAGTTTATGTATGTTATGCTATTTTGTGGGTTGTACATGAGTGGAGAATTTGGGATAAGATTTGAGAAGCCACGATAATTGATGCAAGAGCCCTGGAGATTATTGAACTCTTGGAAGATCAACAAGGAGGAGTAATCGGCTTCAAGGTAAGAGATGAAGACTGTGTTGTTGTGCCTAATGTTCCAAATTTGAGAAAGGAAATTCTTAACCACTACGACAACAGCAAAGAAGGAGGACATTCAAGGTGGTTAAGAACATACATAAGGGTGAAGCACTTCTTCTATTGGGAAGGGCTTAAGAAAGCAGTGAAGAAACCTATAGCTAAGTGTGATGTGTGTCGAAAGGCCAAGTATGACACAAGACCTCCATTCGGGCTCTTACAATCATTGTTAGTTCCAAACTTGATTTAAGAGCACTTTACATGGACTTTGTGAAGAGGCTACCTACTAGTAGTGGCCATGAGGTGATCTTGGTAGTGGTTGACTGACTGAGCAAGCTTGCTCAATTCATTTCTTAAGCATCCTTACATGGCCAATAGTGTGGCCAAGGCATTTGTTGACAATGTGGTGAATGTTCATGGGTTTCTCAAGAGCATTGTTACCGATCAGGATAGGGTGTTTATGAGCATCTTTCGAAGGGATTTCTTTGAGCTGCAAGAGAGAAAAATAAAGGAAGTTTCTCTTACCAGTTGAAGGGCAAAACCAAGGAGATAAATAGGACACTTGAGCAATACTTGAGGAGTTTTCGTCATGAGAAGCAAATCAAGTAGAGAGACTACCTCACGTGGGTTGAGATAGTCTCTCCACTTGAAGAACAATGAAGTGGAGGGAATTGATCACTAGAGATGAGACCTTAGTGAAAGTGTAGAGAGAACTCAGTTTAAGCTCTACACGAGGTATTAAGGGCCTTTCAAGGTGTTAGACAAATTGCGAGAAGTGGCTTATAGGTTGGAACTTCCTCCAACATCATGGCTCTACCCCCATCTTTCTTGTATCATTGTTGCCTAACTCTGATGAAGAGGGAAGAATGTTGTTGCAACTAGGGGAAGCACTTGAGTATAAAGTAGTCACAAGGGAGAGGAAGAGAAGAAAGGTGTGGTAAGTGTTGATAAAATGGTAAGGAGTACTAAGAGAAGAGGCTTCTTGAGAGGATTATGATGAGATGCCATTCAGATTTTTGAATTTGATCATTGAGAGCAAGGATGTAATTTTTTTAAGGGAGAAGGAATTTCAAAATTCTAAGAAAAGTGGCCCACAACCAAGCTGCCAACATGTCTTGACAAGTCTGGACAGCCCCATGGGCCATACCTCGACATATGCCGTAACAAGCCCAAATAGTCCCACAGGTCATGCCTTGACACTGTCCTTGGCAGGCCTTTATAGCCCCATGGCCTATGGCATGACTGCCATGGCACACCCAACAGTAGGCCCGTAGGCAGTGGGCAGCGCGTAGAATGCACACGACAAACATGCGGCCAGCGCTCTGTGTGCTAGTCCAATGCGTGCCCAATGCGCAGGCCCAGGCCCAGGCCAACACCCAGGGCCATGCCTCGACCACTTTAGCCATGCGTCAGCACCAATGCTTAGGTGCCTTGCCCCATGCCAGCAATGTCAGTCATGCCATGGATGGGCCAATCTAGGCCAACCAAACACATGCTAGGGGCCTATCATGCCCATCCAAGTCATCTTTTAAAAGGGGCCTATTAGAATCTTCCAACTTTGTTTATTGCTATAAATAAGTCTTTAGACATTCTATTTTACAACATTTGGCATATATTCTATTGTGGATGGTTTAGTTGATCTTGATCTCTGTCAATGCTTTTACCCTTGGACTTCTTGAATGCAATTCATGAATATGTGTTATTTATCTATCAATTTATGAGTACTTGTTTCTTTCCATTCAATTTATTTATCTTTTATTCATATATATTCTTGCATGTTCATATATATATTCTTATACTTTCTCACCTACCAATCATATATTAAACCTCAATCATTAGAAATCATATATTGCCCTAGACCATTCCATTCCTCTCTTGCCATAGCCAAAACACTTTAACCCTAATAGAATTCCTGAAATCTCAAAATTATCCTTAGCCACCACTCAAAACCTAGCCCCGCTTCATCACACAAGCCTTAATCATCATCCAAGAAGCCATAACATCCAAGAACATCATCAAGTCATTCCACAATTCATTAAACACACAAATTCATGATTAGACCACCCAAATACATCATCATAATTAATTCCACCAAATATCATACCTCCATCATCCTAGGGACCCTCAATTGCCATAATTAAGCGAAGGCTAAGCAAGTTGACAATGAGTATATGGTCATCACGAGGAGAGTCCAACTAGAAGACCAGAGTGTTTAGGGACTAGACCGAGGTCCTTAGTTTGTGTGCCTAGATCATTTTTCGCATGGTCTTGGAGTCTCTCGGAAAGGCATAGAAAACTTAACAATGTAGGGGTCCTTATCTTCTGTGGTGTGAAGATAACGCTAGGCATTATATGTAGTTCCCACATAGGTGGTAGTTGTTGGTAGCCTTTAGTGGATCAATACATCTGTGGTGCATGTCTAGGACTACCTTGTCAAGGTCAATTAGGGCAGAGTGCTGATGGTAGGAGCCTCTTACTGGACTTAACTGACAAAGAGTGCTCTCGTGTTGATATCATTTTGAGTTGGGAGAAAGAAAATGATCGTATTGGCTTATGGATGGAGGCCTCCTCTCCCCTATCAATACTGATATGTTTATGGTGGTTCCTAGTCGTGCCTATGTTTAGGGTAAAAAACTAAAGCTTGTAATGCCTTTGGCAAATAGGCATGCCCCATAGAATGATGTGTTTGTGTTGAATCACCCTCATAGTGAAGAGGTGAAGTTGAAGTTAAGGGTTAGGTTAAGGTTGAGGTTTTCGGGTTTTTTGAGGCAGAAGATCCGTAAAGGGAATACCTTCAAGAACTGACCATGTGGCCAAAATAGATACTTTCGATGACCTGAATATGCTTGTGGGGCAGGCCATCACCGATTTGTCGATCATCTTTGATTTTGATCTGCCTTTGGGGGGGCTAATTTTGTAAGCATTCCTTCATTCAAATTTCCCTTTCTCCCCTTCCCCACATCGATGCCCCATGGTAGTGACCCCTTTGAAGACATACGATTTATTTTCCTTGGGACATGATTGGGACAAGGGTACCTGAATCCCTTGTTCCCCCAATCGACGGCTCCCAAACTAACATTGAGGCCAACTACATTACCAAACATGAAGAGCTCTCCTCGTTTGACCACTTCGGGTTGTGAGACATGCCTACCGATCAAGATAGGGTCTTCATTCTCTCCCCCTCCCCTTCTTCCTTCGATGGCGATGGAGGTTCCACAACCTTCCGGGAGGAAAATGGATCCTCACTGGAACTGGTAGGTGAACTTCTCGAGGGTGGCTAGGATGAATTTAGTTATAAGGGTCCTGACGACCAAGAGGATGGCGAGTAGGTTGATGCCTAGGTGGATGGTAGTTTTGTTGGGAATGTGTTTACGACTAAGGTCTGGTTTGTTTTGGGAGATAAAACTAAAAATTTCAAACTCTTCTCAATACTTATTCAAATCTCCATACAAAAATATAATAAAAAATTCAACTTTTTCATATTCCAAAACTACTTTTTCAAATCCCAAAACAAAACTAATATTAAAAAAATATATTACAATAATAATTTTTTTTAAACTTTTATATCATCACATCTCATCTCTAAAAATAAATAGGGCTAGAGCTCTAATTGTCCCCTTCTTGATTTTAGAATGCTGATTGATTTGACCGCGAACGTGGAAGTGCGGCGCTCAAAGGTAGCAGGAGATAGACCCAACTGCGAATGGTTTGGCACCTTTGTTTCATTCCATCACTATCTTCTTTTCATGTATTTGGTACCTTGAACTCTAAGGAGGTGGCTGTTCATTTCCTAGGCCTAGGGTAACGAAAACCTGCACCAAACGATTCAGTAAAGCGTCATTATATTCCAGTATTTGAAACACCCACGATGGCGAATGGACGGCGGTCAGAGCTGGCGATGGAGATGTGCTGGCGGGCGAATCTGCATGCGATTTTGAGTGGGTAGGGCCTTGCCCTTGCAATTCACTGGAATTCTGGCGGGCGAATCAGCGTACGAGGGTTTACAAGTAGGCAAGGGCCCTAAACTCGACCCCGCAATTCGCTGGCATCTGTTGATGGAGATGGGGAGAGGGTTTACGAGTATACTCGGCTAGGGTCCTAGTCCTGGAGCTCGACCTCATGAAGAATCGGCATGCAAGAGTTTAGGAACGGGTGAGAGCCCTAGACTCAACCTCACGATTCACTATCGTTTGCTGATGAAGGCGGGCAAATCGGTGTGCTTAGGAGTGGGCGAGGCCTTAAACTCGACACTGCTATTTGCTATCATTTCCTGATGGAGATAGGTGAATCGGCATGCTAGGGGTTTAAGAGTGAGTGAGAGCCCGTGACTCGACCCCGCGATTCGCTAGTGCTTGCTGATCGAGATGGGCGAATCGGTGTGCAGGGATTTAGGAGTGGGCGAGAGCCCAAGACTCGACCCCGCGATTCGCTAGTATCCCGTGTGCATGACAAAGAGTGTGGAGCTCGTTCCGTTGCAGCAGATGCGATGCCACTTCACGCACAATTGACTTTAGTGGACTGGTGAGTGTTTCTTTCAAGTTGGCAAATGCTAAATCCGCATTGAGTGCATTGCTATCCCGAGTTCGTGCATGTGTAGCTGGAGCATAAGGTTTTTCAAAACTGAGTCCATTGAGTTGCCAAGCTTGAGTTCCCGTGACTTGAAGTGGTGAGTAACTTGTTCAAGCAAATGAGAGGGAGAAGTAGACAAATCCTGAATAGGAGAGGCTTGGTCGGCAAGTCCGGAGCGGGAGATGCATAATGTGTATAAGTTCGTCTGGGGGGGGTGCTTTATGGAATCCTGTGAATGCATAGTGAGGTGAGTTTCCCGTGTGTAGGTCCAGCGGAATGAGGTGAGGGAGTGACCTGAATTGCTATCCCGTGTGTGTGGTGTGAGGCGAGTATGTGTGTGAGGCAAGGAAAGTGGCGAGTTCCAAGTCTGTGTGTGAGGGCGAGCTGTGAGATACATTCTAATGTGCATACAATGAAGGTGGCGAGCCAGTGTGCATCCATGAGTGAGGTGAGTGATCGGGAGGGACTCATGGAAGTAAAGTGAGTGGCGAGTCTTAAGTGTGTGGTGCAGCAAGGGCGAGCTGTGAGATACATTCTAATGTGCATACAATGAAGGTGGCGAGCCAGTGTGCATCCATGAGTGAGGTGAGTGATCGGGAGGGACTCATGGAAGTAAAGTGAGTGGCGAGTCCTAAGTGTGTGGTGCAGCAAGGGCATGCATGGGGCGAGAGGTGAGAGGCGAGGGCGTGCATGAATGCTCCCCGACCCCATGCATACAGCAATGCAGTCTCGTGCATGGTGATCAGGCCCCAAGTGAGCGAGTGCTCCTATCGAGTGCAGTTCTCAAGTGAGTGAAGCTACACTAGGCAAGAACCCACTATTGGTAGCAGCAAACGTACCTCCGGCAGGTCGGCGGCACCCCGGCAGGGGCAGACAACCAGTGAGGTCTATGATGGACATCGGTAGCCCATCCGTGCATGGATGGGTTGGGCCAAGTGTTCTCGCTGCGGGCGAGATGCAGTAGGGATGGGTTCATTTTCAGCAAGGTGGCCGGTCAGAAACATGCAAACGGGTGGCAGACAATGCCGACGACCACTTTGGGGGTCTTCGACAACCCAACCGAGTCACGACAACACTAGGCTCGTGCCTACGCCGTGTGGGAGCCAGGAGATGATGACCCTATCGGTCGGCGATACTCCCACTGGTGACAGAAGATGCCGACAAGCCCCATGGTGGGTGCTGGCATCTCCCCCCTCCTCCTTTGGCATGGTGAGGCCCCATTGAGGTAAGTGGCCGTGCGTTGGGCATGACCGTTCGCTGCAGAATGGCCAGCCAGCTGTCGGTTGACCCTAGACAAAAACTGCCAGCGGTCGAGGTAGTGGCCACCGACAGGCCTACTGGGACCACGCTGCTAGCTTTGGGGAGGCACGCCATCGTGCCCACCCCCCCCGCGTGCATCATTGTTCATGACCCCTAGGAATGGGGGTCACGGTCTCCAAGACTGAAGTTGCCCGTGGTCAAGGTTGTGACCGTCGGCAGCCCACCTGAGCTCGATGCATGGTGCCTTGGGTTTCGACCCAGCCCACGGCTCCATGGACGTACTGTGCATGAGCAGAGTACCTTCGCATGCATGCACAATAACTGTGCATGCAGGACGTGGGCTGGCATTGTACACTTAGGTGCACAGTGCTTTGCCTCTTCCTATTTTGTGCCTTGGCTATGTCGTGTATGGTATTGTGCACTTAAGTGCACAGTACTTTGGCATCATAGTAGGTTTCAATGGGCGAGCCTTACTCTTGTGGTGCTAAGAACAACATACCGGAAGTGTTTAGTGTACTTTATTAGGGATTGCGGAATTTCGTGAAAGAATATAACACTACATGGTAAGGAAAAAGGACAAGGAGAGTGGCGGGTCTTCCCTCTGGGCGAGATCCTTTCTCACTTTAGCTTGGTTTTATAAAAATAACAAAATTAAAAATACTTATCTGGGGGTTTTATTTGCATGTCTAGTAAGTCGCCTAGCGTCCCAGAAAATAATCATTTTCCCACCTTCGACGTAGAAAGTGTTCAGATCCCATAGACGGTGCCACTATTGAAGCCTTAAAAATTGGCCAACAGGCCGGGGTATGCCTGTCCACTGGTGCAAGTTGAGCTTCGTTCAGTGTCGTTTGGGGCCTCCAGCGAGACTCCAATGCGACTGTACGTACGTGGATAATATATAAATAAATAGAGATAAACGCGATATTTACGTGGTTCGGCATAAGACCTATGTTCACGAGGGTTTGGGGAAGGGGAATCCATTATAATAAATCTACTGGTGTTAGTTCTTGAGTCTCTCTAAAAAGGTTGAAGAAGATGATGTCGGTTCGTAGACAATGAGTTTGTTTGAGAGAGAGAGAGCCCCCTTGTTATTTGATCACTGCCTTTAATAGACTCCTAGGTTGCATGTGTAAATTGGTTTGTTCTCTTTTTCTTCCTTTCTTACCTTTGTCTGTGTGCCTATGTGCCTGACAACTATTGATCTTGATTCATGCCCCTGCCACTTTATACCTTCATGTTAGCCCATGCTTTCCTCCTTGCCCCATCATGTCCCACTTCACTTTTGTCCCCTAGTACACTACAAAATAGGCTTGGCCCTTACTTGGCAGATTTCTCCCTCACATCTCTGTACACACAACAATTTCTAGCAGCGAAAAATAGTCATTTTCAGACCATGCACGAGATTGAAAAATAGCTTAATTTTTGGGAGACAGTCAAACAAAGTCAAAGCATGGAGGAGTTGAAGCTCTTGGTTTTGACTATAAAACACGCAGCTGAGTGTTAACTCAAGTGAGCAGAGACACATGTAATAGAGAGGGGAAGAGAAGCAGTACTTTGTAGAGCTCTTATGGAGCCCAAATTGATGTTGCTCCAACCTCCACTTATCGTCTCTATCTCCATTTATCTATTTTTCCTTAGTTTTATGGTTAGAGTAAGAATAGGAGTATGGTAACTTAATTTTTCATTTAATTTTATTTTTTTTTAATTTTTGTAGTGAACTCAAGTGGGGAGAGAGTATGGTAGTAAGTTTGTAGAGCCCTCAAGCCTAACTGTTGCCCAACTTTCCTCCTTCCCTTGTAGTCTTCAACTAGTGTAATTTAATTCTTACTTAATTTTACTTTTCTGCAATTTTTGGAGTGAACTTTAGTGAGGAGAGAGAGCATGGTAGGAAGGTTGTAGAGCCCTCGCGTCTAGCTACTGCCCGACTTTCCTCCTTCACCTGTAGTCTCCATCTCCACGTTTTAATTTCTTACTTACTTAATTTGATGTCATTTACTTTTCTTGCTCCTTTAAATTTCTATTAATTAATTTCAGCAAATTTAATTTACTGTTTTGCATTTCAATATTTTATCTTTTCTCATTATACTCAACTCTAAAACCATGAATCCGGTCCACGACTAGTGCTCTTTTATTTTCTCTTTGTAGATATTTCAACTATTTTATACGAGTTTAATTTTAAAACAACTTTATTTGACGAGAAAATTTAGAAATTTATTCTTAATTATTACATGACACCCTTCTGCACTTGGGATAGCCTTTGTACTGCTCATATTTTAGTGAGTCAGATACCTCCTTTGGATTGAGGCCTCTATGGCGGGTAAGGCGAGTAGGGTTAAGGGTGATGGTTCTCGTTGTCCCAAACCTCCCTCTAGGTTAGCCGCACAGATGGCCAAGCACCTGAGACCTCTTTGCTTACTTGTTGTGTTCGTGCAGAGTGTAGTTTGGATTGTGGGTGATAGGGCCTATTTGAAGAGGAAGTTTTTGAACAACGAGTGTTCACAATGCTAGTCGAGAAGGATGACCTATATAGTCTCTCTTAAAGCAGGGATGGGTACGTCTGCGCCTTGGAAGTTGACCTTAACTCCCTTAGGATGAGTCTTGTGAGTTGTGTGGCAAGCTTTTTTGCATCTAGTCACTTCATGCTCGTTACTATTTTGCCTTGCACCTGGTTGAGATGGAGTGAGCAACTACCAATGCCCATGTGTCTCGTTTAAGCCATCCTCTCAACAGTCCTAGGCATACATCGAGTGCTGGTGTTAGGAGTCTACTAAAGTATTGGCTTTTTTCTTTTGAGGAAAAGTGTGCGAAACTCACTAGCGACCTATCACAAACCAAAAAGTCATTTTGAGAGGAGCACAAGGAGAAGGAAAAACAGATAGCCAAGCTGCAGGGGAGCTTAATGACGTGCAAAAAAGGTTTGCCGCCTATCAAAAGGAACTTGAAGTGATAAATGCTAGGCAAGACAAAACACCTGAACTCACAGCCAAGTTGAGTGAGCAGGCGACATAATTGGTGAAAGGGAAAGAGGAGCTTGAGTGCTAGTTGGTTTCTGCCAACTATAAAATAGTCTGCTTGCATTCGCAGGTGGCCACAACTAGGGCAAAGATCGGGCTTTTGGATATGGCTATAGGGCTAGAGTGGCTCACTTGCAAGTGCACTTATTGGCCAACCCTTATGTTGATTTGATGAAGTTGAACTTGAAGGAGTTTAAGCCAGATGCAACCTTGGTCCAACTTGTGGACGCCTTGGGGTGTAATGCTACTCTTAAGTCCTTCCCACTGTTGTTCCATTTTGACTAACTACTTTGGTGGCCTTGGGACTTTGGCCTCCACGCTAGTTTCTACGAGCCTATTTTTGGGCTTAGTGGCTATCTTTAGGGGTCATGGGATCTTTTTTGAGCTCCACACCTATTTGTTGCACTGCGAGTGGAACTTGACACTGGTGGCCAACTGTTTAGTGGGTTGTGTAATCTTTTTGATCTCCATGTCCATTCATTTGCATCTCGAGTTAAACTCGACACTTGTGGCTAAGATTTGGGAGGTCGTGGGGTCTTTCGACATTCACACTCGTTTGTTTGCTTCGCGAGTTGAACACGACACTATTGGCTAATTGTTTGGGGGGTCTTCGGGGCCTTTTTGACCTTCAAGCCTATTTGTTTGCACCGCGAGTTGAACTCGATACTAGTGGCTAACTATTTGGGGGGCCATGGGTCTTCTTGACCTTTATGCTTATTTATTGCACAATGGGTTGAACTCGACATTGGTGGCAATTTATTGCACAATGGGGGGAGCATAGTATTTTTTTACCTCCACAACTGTTTGTTTGCACTGCAATTTGAACTTGACAACGGTGGCTAATTGTTGGGAGGTCATGCAGTCTTTTTGACCTATATGCCCATTTGTTTGCACCATGAATATAACTCAACACAGGTGGCTAATTGTTTGGGGGGTCATAGGGTCTTTTTGACCTCCACATTTATTTGTTTGCAATGCGAGTTCAACTCGATACTAGTGGCTAACTGTTGGGGAGTTGTGCAGTCTTTTTGACCTATATGCCCTTTTGTTTGCACCACGAATATAACTCAACACAAGTGGCTAATTGTTTGGGGGGTCATAGGGTCTTTTTGACCTCCACATTTATTTGTTTGCAATGCGAGTTCAACTCGATACTAGTGGCTAACTGTTGAGGAGTCGTGGGGGGTTTTTTGAACTTCATACCTGTTTTGTTTGCACCTTAAGTGGAACTCAACACTAGTGGCTAACTATTTGGGGGTCATGGGTTCTTTTTGACCACCATGTCCGTTACATTGCACCGCGAGATGAACGCCACACTGATGGCTAACTGTTGTTGGGGTCATGGAGTTTTTTTACCTCAACACTCATTTGTTTGCACCACAAGTTGAGCTTGACACTAGTGGCTAACTACTAGGTGGTCGTGGTGTCTTTTTGATCCAGGCTCATTTGTTTGCACTGTTTATGAAACTCAACACTAGTGGCTAATTGTTTTTTTTGGGGGGGGGGGGTTGTGGGGTCTTTTTGACCTCCATGCATGTTTTTTTGCACCACAAGTTGAACTCACACTGAAGGCTAACTTTTGGGGGGGGGGGGGGTTGTGGTCTCTTATCCTCAAACGGCCATTTGTTTGCACCACGTGTGGAACTCGACACTAGTGGCTAACTATTTGGGGGGTTGTGGGGTCTTTTTGACCTCCATGCGCATTTTTTTTTTGTAGCATGAGTTGAACTCACATTGGTGGCTAACTATTGGGGGGTCGTGGAGACCCTTTATCCATGCCCGTTTGTTTGCACCGCGAGTTGAACTCGACATTAGTAATAAAAGTTGTTGCCCAGATGCCTAACACAAGAAGAGAGTGAATTGGGTTATATTAAAAAATTAACACTTATAAACCAAATACACAATATAAAATATAAATAAAATACGAAGCAGTAGAAAATATAAAAAGTAAGGGCAAGAAGGAGCAAACTCAATATTTTAACGAGGTTTAGCCTCACTGTCTAAGTCCTCGCCTCAAGCTACCCCTTGAGAATCTTAAATTTACTATTCATTCTCCGTGTAAAACATCCTCTACACTTCACTTGGTGATTCAATTGTTCTCTGTGTAGAATATCTTCTACACACACAAGGGTTATATGCACTCTCTTACTGATAAAAGAGCTGATAGTATATAAATTATCAGAATACACTTCTCAATGAGTGAAATAAGAACAATACAACGCAACCTATATCTCTATTAAAATGAACAATGATTAAGGCTTAAAGTTTAGAAAAGAGAGAATGAGGATTTTGAATGAATGATGCAAAATTTAGCAGTTGACGTGTAAGCTCTTGTTGTTGTGATTTTGTAAAATTCAAGTGAGCTATTTATAGGAAAATGAGTTTTTAATTTCAAATCTTAGAGCATTTGGCATTGGATTAGCCAAAAATTTTCTTCAAAAAGTATAACTTTGTACAAATACAAAAAACAAAGTGCCACATTTGATAAAAAATAACACTTTTGAGTGTGGGAAAAGGTAAAAAGTTCCTTTTTATTTTGAAAAGTGAATAGTAAAACATCAAAACTCTTTTTGATCAAATGTGGCACTTTTGTTTTTGGTATTTATGCAAAGTTGTACTTTTTGAAGAAAATTTTTGGCTAATCCAATACCAATGCTCTTAGCAAATGTGAAGACATCATTCATATTTCAAAATATTCAAATAAAAGCATCTCTTTTCAAGACAACATCATTTATATTTTGAGATATTCAAATAACACATGCACATATCAAAATATGACACTCAATCATCTTTCAAATTTAAAATTCAAAATTCAATTCTTGATGATATCATTGCATATGTCAAGCACATGTGAAATATCATTTTTGAATTTAAACCTTTTGATAAAGTCATTGCATATGTTAAGCACATATGAAATACAATTTTTGAATTTAAACCTTTTGATGAACTCATTGCATATGTCATGCACACATGTAAAATATAATTTTTGAAATTAAAACTTTTAATGATGTCATGCACATGTAAAAAATGCAATTTGATATTTTATGAGAAAAGATTAATTTTGACCTTTAATCCAATTTCAAATTTTATTAAGAGGTGTACAACATTACTCTATGAGTTTTATGTGTAGACTTGTTCTATTTCTTATTCATGCTTAATTTCTTGATGTACTTAGTTTCATTTATGGGTAGACCACTTGAACTTGAGTCTTGAATTTATTTATTATATTCAAAATCTATATGTAGATACGAGACTTGAAACCTTGGGTTCAACAATCTCGCTCTATTTTATGATGACAAACGCTTAGTAGAAATCTGTAACCTGCAATAATACTTAATCTCCCCCTAAAAATATAAACATGATTCTAGCATATATAACATGGTAGTATAATACATAAGACTTTTTCCCGTTTTAGCATAATTAAAAATAAACCGCAATTGGTTTCAGTAAAATTTCTTTCCGCAATAACCAATAAACAAATAATTGGAGCCATCTTTTTCTGACAAAAGCTGCAAAGGCTTGAGGCCTAGTTTTATCGCCTTGGTGCAGAAGAAGACTCAAATCCATTTGATGTTGTTGACAAATTATATGTTGCAGAGATTTGAAGTTGAATAATTAGAGCCACCCGTGTCCGACAAAAGTTGCAAAGGCTAAGGCCTAACTTTATCGTCTCGGTGCAGATATTTGAAAGTTTTGAGTTGCTATTTAAATTACCATTTTCATTCATCGGATACTCAAAGAAATATCTTACATTGCTCATTGATCAAGCATCTGTTTATCCAAAACGATAAAATGACGTAGAAAATTTCTTCTGGTAATCTTTTGGATTTGAACCAAGAACCGTCTCAATCAGTTATCTCAACCATCTTATCTAGCATATCTTGTAAGCTTGACAAAATAGATTTGAAGAGATTATAATTTGTCTTGTTCTTATTTTCGTCTCTATAAGAGCAATCCTTAACTTTATCTATTTCGTAACAAATCTTCTTCTCATATTTGCATTTCGTTTGCATTCTCATTCTACAAATTTTTAATGGCTCATCAATTCTCCTTTAGTACTTCTCAAGACCAATCTATTTCTGCATCTGTCGTAGTTGCCATGAAGCAACAAGAGACTGATTTGGCTAATGATCATGATGCCATTTATGAGCTTGTGGGTCTCAAAACTCGATACTCATCATCAATTGTTGTTTTTTCCGCTCGGTTGTAGTTCAAAACTCATGAAATTGAGAAGCTTAGCGAAATGGTCTCTGTACTTCAATGACTTGTTTATGAGTCAAACAGAAAAATAGTATAGTTAAAGCAACAGAATAAGGATTTAAAATCCTTTCTTGTCTCTTCATTTCGACAGCCTAATCCTTTAGACGAGAATAACATGTCGATCTATGAAGAGCAAATGAAATTGAAAGATGAGGCTAGAAGTCTCAAGTTTTTGTAAGTCATTTGAGATAATGAAATAAAAATATTCAACAGATATTCATAGCATGCATAATTCATATTTCTTTTTTTAATCATGCATAATCTATTTTCTGGTAGGGGTTTTATGAAAATATCTGCCAATTGATTGTGTGTGCTTGTGAATTCTAGTACAATATCACTTTTTTGCACATGATCTCTATAAAAATAATATCTAATCTCAATATGCTTAGTCCTAGAATGTTGTATTGGGTCATTTGAAATATGTATAACACTTGTATTATCACATTTGATTGGAATGTGGTTGTATATAAGGATAAAATCCTCAAGCTGTTGCTTCATATAGAGAACTTGAGCATAATAGTTACCTGTAACAACATACTCTATCTCAAGAGTAGATAATGTAATAGAATTTTGCTTTTTATTAAACCATGAAACAAGTGCATGACCTAAAAAATGACATGTTCCACTAGTACGTTTTCAATCAACTTTGCAACTAGCAAAATCTGCATCTGAATAACTGATAAGATCGAAAGAAGTGTACTTAGGATACAATAACCCTAGGTCAATGGTACCGACAAGATATCTAAGAATATGCTTGACTGCAATCAAATGAGATTGCTTTGGAGATGATTGAAAATATGTACATAAACATACACTGAACATAATATCAGGTCTACTAGCTGTCAAATATAATAAACTACCAATCATACCTCGATATACCTTTAAGTCAACTGGCTTACCGCTTTCATCTATATCAAGTTTGGTGGTTGGACTCATTGGTGTTCCAATTACCTTCGCACCTTCTATTTCAAACTTTTTGAGTTACTCTTTGATATATTTTGACTGATTAATGAATGTTCTACTTTTTGCTTGCTTGATTTGAAATCCAAGAAAGAAATTAAGTTCACCCATCATGCTCATTTCAAATTCTTCCTACATACTTTTAGCAAAATCTTGGCACATATTTTCATTAATAGCACCAAATATTATATCATCTACATATATCTAAATTAGAAGAATATCATCTTATTCATATTTGATGAAAAGAGTTGTTTTGATCTTTCCTCTTGAAAAATATTTTTCAATAAAAAAACCACTAAGCCTCTCATACCAAGCTCTAGAAGCTTGTTTGAGTCCATATAATGCTTTTGTGAGTTTAAAAACATGATTACGAGAGATATGATTTTCAAAACCTGGAGGTTGCTCAACATATACCTCTTTATTTATAAAACCATTTAAGAAATTACTTTTAACATTCATTTGAAAAAGTTTGAAATCTTTATAACATGCATATGCAAATAACATTTGAATAGTTTCTAATCTTGCAACTGGTGCATATGTCTCATCATAATCGATTCATTCCTCTTGGTTGAAACCTTGGGCTACAAGTCGAGCCTTGTTTCTAGTGATGATTCCGGACTCATCTTTCTTATTTTTAAAAACCCATTTTGTTCCAATAACAGTATGATTTTTGGGTCTAGGAACAAGTGTCCAAACATCATTTCTTTCAAACTGATTTAGCTTTTCTTGCATAGTTAAAATCTATGATTCATCAATATTTTTGGGTTCAATATGAGATAGAAAAGTAGTGTGATTGCAAATATTTCTAAGAGATGATCGAGTACTTACACTTTGTGAAAGTTCTCCTAGAATTTGTTCCACTGGATGATTTTTCATATGTTTTCACTATTTGGTTGTATCTTGTACTAAGTTTTGATTATCTTTCCTGATGTCTTTATGTTAGACTTCTTTCATTGTATTCTCTTTGTTGAGATTGAGACTATTTGTATTATTTGTACCTTCTGCTTCTTCATTAATAGATTTCTTAGAGAGTAGAGGATTAGATTTATCAAATACTACATGCATAGATTCTTGTACAGTCAAAATATTTATATTGAATACTCTATAAGTTTTACTATATGTAAAATACCTAAGAAATATGCCTTCATCAGATTTTGCATCAAACTTTCCTAAATTATCTCTGTCATTGAGAATAAAATATTTGCATTTAAATACATGGAAGTAACCAATGTTGAATTTTTTCTCATTCTAAAGCTCATAAAGGGGTTTTCTCTAATTTAGACATTAACATAACTCTATTTATAATATAACATGCTGTACTTACCGCTTCGGCCAAAAAATAATTAGGTAAACTACTCTCATTAAGTATTGTTCTTGCCATTTCTTGAAGAGATTTATTATTCTTCTCTACTACCCCATTTTATTGAGAAGTTCAAGGAGCAGAGAAATCATGCACAAAACTATTTTCATCGCAAAAAAATTCAATATCTTTATTGACAAACTTTTTCCCCCTGTCACTTCAGATGTTTGAAATAGTATAACCCTTTTCATTTTGAATTCTCTTGCATAACTTGGTAAATGCATTATGTACCTCATCTTTATGAGCGAGAAAAATGACCGAAGTATATCTAGAGAAATTATCAATAATAACAAATGCATAATATTCTCCTCCCAGACTCGCAACTCTGTTTGGTCTAAAAAGGTTTATGTGCATTAGTTGCAATGGTCTAGTAGTGGAAATATGTTTTTGGTTTTGAAAGAAGTTTTTGTTTGTTTACCAAACTGGCATGTATTATAGATTTTGCTCTTAAAAAAGTTTGTTTATGGCAAAACTCTCACAAGATCATTTTTTGAAAATTTAGAAATAAGTCTCATGTTTGTATGATCTAATCTTTTATGCCATAACCAACTATTTTCATGTTGAACTGATAAACAAATAGTATCTTGTGAGGCAATTTCTTTAAATTCAATTGTATAAACATTATTGTTTTTAAGAGTAATAAAACAAATATTGCAATCACGATTATTCAAAATAATGCACTTATCCTTTTTGAAAGTAAATTGTAAATCCTTTATTGCATAATTGATTTATACTCAAAAGATTATGCTTTGGACCATCAACAAGTAGAACATATTCAATTAGAAAAGAAGTCTCCTTACCAACTTTACCTATTCCTATGATCTTCCCTTTTGAATTATCTCCAAATGTCACGTGTCCTTCTTCTTTAGATGTGAGGTCAATAAACTTAGTTTTGTCTCCTGTCATGTGTCTTGAACATCCGCTATCTAAAAACTATTTACTTTTACCTATAGAGGACTTCATACATATTTACAAAAATAATTAAAATAATTTTTCTTGGTACCCAAGTTCTTTGGGTTCTTTATTTATTAGTATGTTTTTTTTTCTAATAGGACAAGCATGATAGTTATGATCATTTCTATTGGAAAAATTATAAATAACTTGTGACATATTTGAAAAACTTGAGTAATTGTAATAATGTTTTTCTTTAAAAATTTTAGTTTTATGAAAAGAACTTTGAAAATATGATTTTGATTTATTCGGTTTATCAAATAAATTTTTATATGGTTTGAGTTTTCCTTTTAGCATATATCCCAAGCTTACCTTATCAAAAACAATCTTTGACTACCAACAAATCTTTCAAAGTTTTTTTTTTTTTTTTTTTCCATTTGTAAAGTTTTCAACAATCTTTTCTAAATCAGATACTTTCTTTTTCAGCTCATTTTTTTCATCTTTTGAAACTATATTTTCTTATCTTAAAACATCAATTTCATTTGTTAAAAAAAAAATTCTTTTTCAAAACGGTATACTTGATACCCAAATTTTCAAATTCCTTATATACTTCTTCCAAAACTTCTTGCAATTCTTCATAAGAAAGTTTTTCAATATTTTCAAAATTTGTTATCTCAAGATCATGTTTAGTCATAAAACAAAGATTTGCAGTTTCTTCATTACTTATGTCGCTGTCTGAGCTACTTGAATTATCATCTATGTAACTTTCATTATTTTTCTGCCTTTGTGTCAATCTTTCTTTAGCAGGAGACCATCTGTTTTGATATGTCTAGACTTTTTACATTTATAACAAATTAATGAATCATTTTTACCTGTATCTTTGTTGGAAGACTTTTTGAAAGATTTTCTCAGAGGAGCTTTATTTTTTAAGAATCTCTTAAATCTTCTTGTGATTGTAATTTCTTCATCTTTGTTATCGCTTTCCTTATCTTCATCACTTTCACTTTCATGGGGAACAGTTTTGAGTGCTAAACTCTTCTTTTGCTTTCCTTCTTATTCTCCTCTTTTCAATGTGTACTCATGAGTAATAAGTGACCAAGTTCATTTACTTCGAGTTTTTTAAGATCCTTATCTTCAAAAATCACCGTCACTTTTGATTATCAATGTTTTGGCAGAGAATTGAGAATTTTCCTTACTATCTCCAAGCTGGAATAAACTTTATCAAGAGTCGTCTAGTTATTTATAATATTAGTGAAACGAGTATACAAAGAAGAAATAGATTCATCATCATTCATTTTAAACATTTTATATTCATGCATAAGAATATAAATTTTTGATTCTTTGACTTGCGAAATTCTTTTATAAGTTATTTCCAAGTCGTCCTAGATTTTTTTTATTGTCTTACAAGTCATTATTCTATTAAATTCATTGTCATTGAGATCAATATATAGAAAATTCACAACCATTACATTCATTGTATAAAGTCTATCATTTTCACGATCAAGCTCTTCTTCTTCCTTGTTAACCTTTGCTCCATCAACCATTTTTGTTGGAATATAAGGCCCATTTACAATACATTTCCAGATTTCTCGACCTTGAGACGGAAGAAATATTCTCATTTTAGCTTTCCAGAAAGTATAATTATCTCCACAAATTATCGAAGGCCGACTACTGGATTGTCCTTCAGCGAATGTAGCTGCAATGTTATTCATATGATCTTAACTCAACAAATAATTAATCTTATAACAGAGCCCTTTCTCCGATACCAATTGTTACCCAGATGACTAACACAAGAGAGGGGGTGAATTGGGTTATATTAAAAAATTAACACTTATAACCAAATACACAATATAAAATATGAACAAAATACGAGGCAGTAGGAAATATAAAGAGTAAGGGCAAGGAGCAAACTCAGTATTTTAATGAGGTTCAGCCTCACTGCCTATGTTCTCGTCTCAAGTATCCCTTGAGGATCCCAAATTTACTATTCAATCTCCTTCAGGAGGAGATAAAAACCTATTACACCTTTGAGTAATACTACTATAAATAATTCGTGTAGAATACCCTCTACACTTGCAATCACTTCACACTTGGTGATTTAATTATTACCTATGTAGAATACCTTCTATATACACAAGGGTTATATGTACCCTCTTACTGATAAAAGAGCTGATAGTAGGTAGATTATCAGAATATACTCCTTAATGAGTAAAATAAGAACAATATAGCGCAACCTATATCTCTCTTAAAATGAATAAGGATTAAGGTTCAAAACTTAGATAAGAGTGAATGAGAGCTTTGAATGAATGGTGCAAAACTTAGCAATTGATGTGTAAGCTCTTGTTGTTGTGATTTTGCAAAACTTAAGTGAGTTATTTATAGGCAAATAAGTTTTAAATTTCAAATCTTAGCAAAATGTGAAGACATAATTTATATTTCAAAATATTCAAATAAAAGCATCTCTTTTCAAGACAATATCATTCATATTTCAAAATATTTAAACAACACATGCACATGTCAAAAGATGACGCTCAATCATCCTTCAAATTCAAAATTCAAATTCTTGATGATGTCATTGCATATGTCAAGCACATGTGAAATATCAGTTTTGAATTTAAACCTTTTGATGAAGTCATTGCTATGTCAAGCACATGTGAAATATAATTTTTGAATTTAAACCTTTTGATAAAGTCATTGCATATGTTATGCACATGTAAAATATAATTTTTGAACTTAAAATTTTTAATGATGTCATGCACATGTGAAAAATGCAATTTGATATTTAATGAGAAAACATTAATTTTGAACCTTAATCCAATTTCAAATTTTAACAAGAGATGTACAACATTACTCTATGACATTGATGTGTAGACTTGTTCTCTTTCTTGTTCATGCTTTATTTTTTGATGTGCTTAGTTTCATTTATGCGTAGACAACTTGAGTTTGAGTCTTGAATTTATTTGTTATCATCAAAATCTATACGTAGATACGAGACTTGAACTTTGGATTCAACAAAAGTTTTTGGGGGTTGTGAAATTTTTTGACCTTCATGCCTGTTCGTTTTTACCGCGAGTTGAACTCTACACTGGTGGCTAATTGCTAGAGGTCATAAGATCTTTTTGACCTCCACACCCGTCTATTTGCAACCAAAGGCGGGCTAAACATTCATCAATTTCATTTTCTTGGCTCTAATAGAGAAAACAAATGTCTCAGGCAATAAATGTCTAAGGGTAGAACCTTTTCAAATGGTTGGCACTCATTGGGTGCTGCTGCTCCTTTCCTTGGCTTTCATTGAGTCGGTATACTCGGGTCGTTTGTTGGCAACCAGTACATAAGGCCCCTCCCATCATGGGCCAACCTTCCTTTGCATTTTTGGCTGTCATGGCTACTTCTCCAAGGACTAAGTTGCTGGCCTTGAATGATATAGGCTTGACCCGTTCGTTGAAATAATACTTAGCCTTCCACTTACTAGGGACGTTCTAGACTTCTGCCTCCTCCCTTATCTCTTCTAATTAGTCTAGCTACTCTCTCAGTGCTTGGTATTTTTTGCCTGATTGAAATGACTAGTTCGATATGTTGGCAAACCAACCTCCATAGAGGTAACTACTTTGCTCCCTAAGGCCAAGGTGAGTGATGACTTTCCCATTGGTGTTTTGACTATAGTTCTATAGGTCGACAATACTCCTAAAAGCTCCTCCATCCAATCGATCTTCTAGTCACTGATTTTCTTCTTTAAGATCTCAAGTGGGGACTTGTTTGTTGACTTTGCTTGCTCGTTAGTTGGGGGTGTCTTGGTGATGAATACCTCACTCGGATGCCTAGCTCCTAGCATGATTCCCTATTCTTCAAATCAAACGGTTTCTTGTTGTCCAAGATAAACACATCACCCTAGCCTTTTGCCCAGTGGGTAATTAACCTAGTTGGCGTGCCACCCCCATTAGGTAATTAACCTAGGTGGTGTAAAGTTCGTGGTGGTAGTTATAGATTACTTTACCAAATGGGTTTAGGTTGAAGTGGTGAAACCATCTTGACCAGCAACATTTCGTGGCTTCTATTGAAATTATGGCATGTAGGTATGACATCCCTGCACCATCGTCTCTGATAACAAGAGGTAATTCGATTTTTATCACTATTGCGACTAGTACTGGGACTAGGCATTGAGTTTCGATACTCGTTACAATGGCACCATCAGTCTAACAAACAAGTAGAGGCCACCACGCTAATGGGAATACTCAACAGGTAGTTAGATGAAAAGAATCTCTAGAGCATGGGCAGAAGAACTCACGAGCATCCTATAGGCATATCGGGTCTCATTGAGAACCCCGATGTGAGAGACGCCATTAACACTTAGCTATTCCCATGAGGTAATACCACTGGTGGAAATCAAAATTCCTACCTACCATGTGCAGCACTTTGTAGAAGACAAATGACAAAAGAGTGGAGCAACTTGACTTGCTAATGGAGCATAAAACTGCCCTCAACAAAAGGAGGGTCACAAGAGAGTATACCCAGGGACCTTCAAAATCAAAAACATCATACTCAAGGAGTCTGAAATAACCACACCTGGTGAAGGAAAGCTGGGTCTATGATGGGAAGGCCCTACTAGATGTCCAAGCTCAAAGACTCCCAAGGGAATTACCTACTACACCCTTGGAATGTCGAGTACCTACAAAATCTCATTGCTTGAATGAGCTCAACCTTGTAAAATTTGTTTTCCATATGTGTGTGCGATGAAATTTAATAAAGTGAACTTTTTGTTTCAGTGATGCTTGTTAAGGACTGAACGCGCATTGCACCCTCTAGCTTGTCGCATCACAAAAGTAGCGTATGGATTGAGGAAACTCCATTAGCTCTAACTTACATTCCCATTAGACAAAAGGGATGAGTCTTACCAATGGCTACTCTACCTCCCTCGTGGAGAAGTGTGGGCTAGCCCTAGGCTACCCAAAATGCCTACCTTTATTGTGAGCATTAACATCTGATTACACCCGAAGAATAACGCGGTCGTTTGCAGTATTGTTTTGGGGTGTCGATTCCACAAGGAGATGGATTGAGAAATTGAAAATAGTAACGAATTAACGAAAAGATTTAGAAGAGTGTTAAAAATGATTTTTGAAGTGTGACATAAACTAAAACTAAATGAGTAATTTGAAAAGTATAAAATGAGACGAAAAGTAGAGCATCGGGAATCCTTTGTATATAATCGGTATTTTAATTATTTTCGAATCATTAATAACTCAATTGAAAATTCTATGTCCAAATTCTCAATCGGAAGATAAAACATTAATAACCAAATTTAAATCAAATATAATCTTTCGAATTTGTGGCAATATAAGAACGGGAATTTTTATCGATATTAAGGAAATTCAACATCGATAATATACTCGTAGTGCAATATTGTAGCAGAGAATTAAACTAATATAGATAACCAATTGAACCAAACATAATCAAAGGATTATTTCATTCAATAGAAAAAAGCATGACTGAATCTATAAATGAAATAAATTCTAAAATTATTTAGTGGCGAAAACATTTATAACAAATTTTGAATGACTAAACAAAATAATTTAATATTTAAGGCTTACATGTATGAATGAAAAACAATTACAAATACCATCATATATATAAATTCATCTCTAGCCCTACTAGAAAATTTAGTCACACATATTGAAAATATGCAACGAAAATTCTCTAAGGAAAAATATGGAAGAACCGGCCATTGTTTTCTCTCTTTCTCTCAACGTAACAAATGACTCTGTCCAGCCTCTCTTGATACACGTCCCAGCCCCTCTATTTATAGGATTTCTTCATGTAAGTTGAAATGCCCAAAATCATGACAAATTCAAGTTGTCATCCATTAAATTCCAAGTGAGTTTGAGTTGGCATTTGGCCACTTGTTTTTCCACCATGCATGAGATGTCTTTCAGGTGTCTAAACGTTGTCTTCAAGTGCCATTTGGGTGAAAAAAAAATTGACTTGGTGAAGAGAACATGGAGTAGCCGAAATCCCCCCACTTTAGTCGAAATTTGCATGTTCTATTGGTTTTTATTTTTTTTATTTTTTTACTTCCTTCAACAAAAATAGCCTTATTTATAGGTGATGAGTGCACAAAAGTACACTCTAAATACTCTATTTAAATGCTAAAATAAAAGAGAAAATAATGATATAACTCATTTTATTTTATTTAATAGCTTTTTATCTTGACAAAGATATAAGCATGATTTAAGATATTCAAGTATCAAATAAATACAAAAAGAAACACATGAGTTAAATCTATTAAATAAGTCCCATAGCAATTCATTTTGTCTTACACTTCAAATATGCTACTTGCATTCATGTTTGGCATCACAAAATGGCACCTCATGCTAGACCTCACATATCCCATTAAGTCCCACATGTTGGTTAAAGTTTTAAATCTATCAATTAGATATTATTCATAAATGTAAAGTTCAAGCGAGCATAAGTCAACAAATAATTTGGATAGCTTCATGCGTATTCACACTTGCACCTTAATGATCATGATTCCCACTTGTATGTTTTTAAATCGTGGAAGGCCCCATAACATTTAATCTTGTCTCCCACTTAGGCTTTAATTTATGCACTCTTGGTTTTATTTGTTGATAGCCAACAACAATGATGGAAGCAAATGGAAACATTCAGCAACTCCTAAGTGTCAATTCAACTAAGTACCAACTTCATCATAGTACAAAGGTGACAAATCAATTGGTGGGCTCTACTTGCAATCAAGACTTCATATCTCTCAAGTTGAAATTGTTGACCAAACAATTCCATGGGATCCAACTAGCACACAACAACTCCTCTAGAGAAACAATCAAATATTCACATGGGTCCATTCTCTTTATTCAAATTAATTAATAAACATCAAAAGGAAAAATGAAGTGCAAACAGACATGATGAAATGAAGACACAAGCAGCCACTTGTGGTAGGCAGCAACTTCATCTCCAGCCGAAATGATTATTGAAGAAATTATATGTCGACCAAGACACATGCATGGATAATTTGAAGCCACAATGATTTACCAAGAAATGAAGGCAAGTGATACACGACACCTCCCATCTTTCTCTACATACTTTGTTCACTCGAAGACAAAAGATGACAACATATAATCATCACAAACTAGCACATGCATAACTAAAGAAATCAAGTGGCATCCGGCCACCCACACCAACTTGGCACCAACATCCACTTGCATGTATATTTACATGCCAACTCAATCACATGCAAGGTCACTTGAAAGAAAAACATATGTTGACACATATGGTAGCCAAAATTCACAAACAAATGCAGCCACTATATTTGACTTAAATGGAATTAATTCTACAAGAAGACCATACACTGCAATTCCTTCATGCTTTGAGGCACTAACATTCCAAAGCATATTTCGGCTATAACACATGGAGATGATCAAATCAAGCTTCAAGCCACTTTATTTGACTTATCTATAAAGATTACACAACCATATCATCCCACTTGTCATAACAAAAGGAGGAAGCAAAGTGGTTTACTCAACCAAAGCAAAAGTTGGCTAGGAGACACCAAATGGCACACGGCAAAGCAATTCCACTCCACCAATTTGTAAATTTTGACCAAGGCATCAAGGAGATAACAAAATCCAGCTCAGCATAAGACAAGTTGCCTAAAGACCCCACAAATCATGACTTGTTGAAAGAAGAAAAAAAAGGAAAAAAACCAAAACCAATACAACATGCAAATTTCGACTAAAGTGGGGGGATTTCGGCTACTCCATGTTCTCTTCACCAAGTCAATTTTTTTACACCCAAGTGGCACTTGAAGACAACATTTAGACACCTAAAAGACATCTCATGCATGATGGAAAAACAAGTGGCCAAATGCCAACTCAAACTCACTTGGAATCCAATGGATGACAACTTGAATTTGTCATGATTTTCGGCATTTCAACTTACATGAAGAAATCCTATAAATAGAGGGTTTCGGGCTGGGACATGTATCAAGAGAGGCTAGAGAGAGTCATTTGTTACATTGAGAGAAAGAGAGAAAAACCAAAGAAGAGAGAAAACAATGGCCGGTTCTTCCATATTTTTCCTTAGAGAATTTTCGTTTTATATTTTCAATATGTGTAACTAAATTTTCTAGTAGAGCTAGGGATGAATTTGTATATATGATGGTATTTGTAATTGTTTTTGATTCATACATGTGAGCTTTAAATATTAAACTCTTTTGTTTAGTCATTCGAAATTTATCATAAATGTTTTCATCACCAAATAATCTTAGAAATTATTTCATTTATAGATTCAGTCATACTTTTTCTATTGAATGGAATAATCCTTTTATTATGTTTGGTTCAATTGGTTATCTATATTAATTTAATTCTCTGCTGCAATATTGCTCTAGGAATATATTGTCGACGTTAAATTTCTTTAAAATCGATAAAATTCCCGTTCTTATATTGCGACGAATGATTTTTCGAATGATTACATTTGATTTAAATTTGGTTATTAATGTTTTATCTTCCAATTGAAAATTTGGACATAGAATTTTCAATTGAGTTATTAATGAATCGAAAATAATTTAAATACCGATTATATACAAAGGATTCTTGATGCTTTACTTTTCGTCTCATTTTTATACTTTTTAAATTACTAATTTAGTTTTAGTTTATGTCACACTTCAAAAATCACTTTTCACATTGTTCTAAATCTTTTCGTTAATTCATTACTATTTTTTAATTTCTCAATCCATCTCCTTGCGGAATCAATACCCCAAAGCTATACTGCAAACAACTGCGTTATTCTTTAGGCGTAATCAAATTTTGGCACCGTTGTTAGGGAGATGTCAGAATAATTGTAGATAGTTTCTCTTTTCTATTCGTAAAAAAAAAAAAGGTGGTAACTTCGTTCATTTTCTTTTTAGCTTTCTGCATTTTTATTTTATTTTACTTTTCTTTTCGTAATTAATTTTTTCAGTATTATACTTTTCTTTACTTTGCATGCGCAGGTACAGAGACGCTTTTGGATGGTTTGCTAGTAGACCCATGCTAGAATCTAATTCTGAATCTAATTTTTCTAATCGCTTATTTGATAATTCTTCCAATTTTGATGCGATGAGTGAACACGCGGACCAACCTATTAGAACCCTCCAAGACTATCTTCATCCCGCACGAACAGCCACACCATCCTGTATTATGTTCTCACCTAATGCTTGTCATGTAGATTTCAAAACAGGAATGATACAAATAATTCTGACTTTCCATGGTTTAGAAAATGAAAACCCCTATGTTCATCATATTAGGGAATTTGAGGAAGTAGTTGCAACATTTCACAGTCAAAATACCACTAACGACACTGTAAGGCTAAAGTTCTTTTCTTTTTCTTTGAAAGATAAAGCTAAGAGTTGGTTGTACTCACTAAGACTGCGGTTTATTGGAACATGGAGTAAGATGACTCAAGTGTTTTTCAATAAATACTTTGCACAAATCCCACTACAGACAACCAATGCTTTAAAAAGACAAATCTCCACCTTTGCACATAAGGATAGTGAGACTTAGTACTAGTCTTGGGAAAGATTTAAAGAATTACTGAGTATGTGTTCCCATCATGGATATGAAAATTGGCGCTTAGTTATTTCTATGAAGGGCTTACGCCCAGGGAACGTCAATTCGTGGAAATGATGTGCAATGGAGAATTTTTACAGAAAAATCCTGATGAGGCCATAGAGTATCTCAATGAGCTTGCTGAAAAAGCTCATACTTGGATTGGACCTAGTGCTACTGATAGCACAAATAGGTCACGACCTACAGGAAACTCGAGTGGTGGTATTTACCATCTAAGGGAAGAGGATAACCTTAAGGCTAAGGTTGAAATGCTCACTAGAGAATTAGAGTTATTGAAAACCAAAAACTCAAAATCAACACACATGGCTAATCGTGCAGAATCTTTTGGGCCATGTGTTGTCTGTAGTGGGATAGTTCATCATGCCTAAGAGTGTCCTACACATACTAACATGAATGGTATGTATGAGGAACAAAGTAATGTTCTGGGTATGTACAAAAAACCCTTCACACCTTACTCTAAAATCTACAACCCAAGATGGCATAATCATCCCAACTTCAGCTGGAAGTCTGAAAACCAGCAACCTGCACAACCCTCTAGATCATATCCTGCACCATACCATGCACCTCAATCTTCTAGAAATTCTTTAGAAGATACTTTGCATACTTTTATTGAAATACAGGGTAAGACTAATCAGCAATTTGAATTTTTGATTACGCAGGTTGTCAAAGAAAATAAGAAAATAAAGAGTCAGGTGTCTAAAATAATGAGTTCTTTGACTGTGAATGAGAAATGTAAGTTTTCTTCTCAAGGTCAGTCTGTACCTCATGGTCAACATATGGCATAAGGAGATTTGAAGGATGTAAATGCTATTGTGACACGAAGTGGTAAGTCTCTACGTGATCCAATAATAGACAAATCAAAGGATGAAGGGAAAGATCAAGATAGCAGCCGTCCTGAGCTACCCAAAGAACTTGAGGTAACAAAACCTGAGGAATCCAAGGTAACAAAAAATCATGTTAAGGTACCTTTTCCTCAAGCATTAAAGTCAAACAAACAAACTCTGGATCATAATAACGATATTTTGGAAAATCTTAGACAAGTAAAAATTAATCTTCCTCTTTTGCATGTAATTAAACAAGTTCCTACTTACGCAAAAATTCTCAAAGATTTGTGTACAGTTAAGAGGAAGCATCATGTGAAGAAGACAGCAGTCTTGACAGAGCAAGTTAGTGCTCTAATTGAACAGTGGATTCCCCCTAAGTACAAGGATCCTGGATGTCCAACGAACATGCAACATTGGCAATCATGAGCTTGGATAGGCCTTGCTAGATTTAGGGGCTAGTGTAAATTTGATGCCATATTCTATTTATTTGTAATTGGGATTGGAGAAATCAAACCAAATTCTGTGGTATTGCAATTGGCTGATCGTTCAGTCAGAGCATATGTGATAGATGATGTTTTAATTCAAGTTGACAAATTTTATTATCCTATTGATTTCTTAATTCTAGACACTAGTTCTGCTATAGAAACCACCTCTAAAATTCTATTAATTTTAGGTAGACCTTTTATTGCCACTTCTAATGCGCTTATCAATTGCAGAAATGGATTGATGAAACTCTCTTTTGGTAATATCACCCTTGAGGTAAATATTTTTCATATTGCAAAACAGCCAGAAGAGGATATCGAGTGTGTCGTCAGACATACATGATTGACTCACTCATAGAAAGGGAAGTTCTTACAACTCATGATTCAGATCCCCTTGAATACTTTATTGTTAATTCTGAATTTAATCCTATAAGTGATTCATCTGATGTAGTTGCATTTGTGCTATTTTTGACAAAACTCATGATTATAGCATACAGGCATGGCAACCAAAGTTTGAGAAGTTGCCTGAAAAAAGAGAAATACAGATTCCTTCAAGTAGGGAAGCCCCTAAAGTTGAATTAAAATTCATACCTAAGGGTTTAAAGCATGTTTTCCTTGGTCCACGTGATACTTTTCCTGTCATTATTTCATCTCAATTATCTGAGTCCCAAAGTGAGAAATTAATTCAGATTTTATGCAAGTATAAATCAGCCCTAGGATGGAGCATTGCTGATATAAAAGGCATTGACTATTCCCCTGGTCTGTACTCATAAAATAAATTTAGAAGAAGGAACTAATCCTCAAAGGGGGGAGTAGACACTTAATCCCACTATGAAAGAAGTTGTGAAAAATGAAGTATTGAAACTATTAGATATAGGAATGATATATCCTATTGCTGATAGTAAATGGGTAAGTCCTACGTAGGTTGTTCCTAAAAAGTCAGGTGTAACTGTGATAAAAAATGAGCTAGGAGAGTTAGTCCCTACAAAACTAGTGACTGGTTGGCGGATGTGCATTGATTACAGAAAATTAAATGCTGCCACACGAAAAGACCATTTTTCGCTTCCTTTTATTGATCAAATTCTTGAGCGGGTGGCTGGTCATCCTTTTTATTACTTTCTGGATGGTTATTCTGGTTATTATCAAATTGAAATTGCATTAGAAGACCAAAAATAAAACCACTTTTACTTGTCCTTTCGGTACTTATGCTTTTCGCATAATTCCATTTGGACTGTATAATACTCCAGCTACTTTTCAACGTTGCATGATAAGTATTTTTAGTGATATGGTTGAAAAGTGCATGGAAGTTTTTATCGATGACTTGATTGTTTTTGGATCTTCTTTTGATGCATGCTTAATGAGTTTAGAAAGAGTACCGACTCGTTGTGAAAAGAATTGGTTTTAAATTGAGAAAAATATCATTTTATAGTACCTTTAGGTGTTGTTTTAGGGCATATTATTTCTTCCAATGGAATGGAAGTTGATCAATCAAAAGTTGAATTAATCTTTAAATTGCCTACACCTAGGACAGTCAAGGATATAAGATATTTTCTTGGTCATGCGGGTTTTTATAGGAGATTCATACAGAATTTTTCCGCCATATCTAGACCACGATGTAACCTCCTAGCTAAGGATGCCCCATTTGAATGGACACAAACCTATCAAGAGGCTTTCAAAACATTAATTGGCAAAGCTTACTTCAGTACCCATAATGCAACCACCTGATTGGAATTTACCTTTTGAAATTATGTGTGATGCTAATGATTTTGCTGTAAGTGCTGTTCTTGGACAACGAAGAGAAGGGAAACCTTTTGTCATTTACTATGCTAGTATAACTCTGAATAGTGCTCAAATGAATTACTCCACCACTGAAAAAGAGTTGCTAGCTGTAGTATTTGCTTTGGATAAATTTCGCGCTTATTTGATTGGTTCTCCTATTATTATTTTTACAGATCATGTAGCCCTTAAATACCTTCTTACAAAGAAGGATGCTAAGGCACGATTAATACAATGGATTTTGCTTTTGCAGGAATTTGATATTACCATCAAGGACAAGAAATGAGTGGAAAACGTAGTAGCAGACCATCTCTGTAGACTCACATTCGAGGACACCTCTGACCATATGCCAATCAAAGATGATTTTCTCGATAAGCATTTACTTTCTATTACTTCTCTACCATAGTTTGCTCATATTGTGAACTATTTAGGTACAGGTGAATTACCAATGGATTTTAGCGCCCTTACATTTTCAAATACTGCCTTGATCAAATTTTAAGGCCGTTGCATCCTTGATGAAGAGATTGCAAGCATTTTGGAATTTTGTCATTCCCAAGCTTGTGCAATGAAGAAAACTGCTGCAAAAATCTTGCAGTGTAGGTTTTATTGACCCATCTTGTTTAAAAATATAAATATCTATTGTCGTTCATGCAAAAGATGTCAAAAGTTAGGAGTTATGACCCGTCGTAAAATGATGCCCAATTTTGGTAATTGAAATTTTTGACTGTTATTTATATATTATTGTGGCGTAGATTATGTGTCAAAATGGATAGAGGTAGCACCTTGTAGGACCAATGATAACAGGACGGTAATTAAATTTCTCAAAGAAAATGTATTATCTCGATTTGGTACCCCACGTGTTATCATTAGTGATCGAGGTACGCATTTTTGTAACCGTTTTTTTGAAAAGATGGTGATACATAAGCTTTCTACTGCATACCACCCTCAGACATGTGGACAGGTTGGACTTGCGAATAGGAAAATTAAATAAATTTTAGAAAAAAGGGTCAACCCAGATCGCAAAGATTGGTCTTTAAGATTGACTGATGCGCTTTGGGCTTACTATACAGCTTTTAAAAACACCCTTAGATATGTCACCTTATAGACTTGTTTTTGGAAAACCTTGTCACTTGCCTGTAGAGCTCGAGCATCGAGCATATTGGGCCATTAAACATTTTAATTTTGACTTGGAAAAAGCAGGAAAACTTAGAAAATTCCAATTGACGGAATCAGAAGAATTGAGAAATGATGCTTATGAAAAGCCCAAGAATTATAAGGCTAAAATGAAAGCATTTCATGATAAAATATTTTGAGAAAAATATTTAAACCTAATGATCGAGTATTTTTATATGATTCAAGACTCCATAAGCATCCAGGAATGGACCGGACCTTTTATAGTAAAAAATGTTTCACAAATTCCAGGTATGTTTTTCTTTCATTTTCTTTTCTTTTCGTTCCTTTTCTTTTTGTTTATTGTTTACTTTATTTTGTTATAGGTTAATTTTATTTTGACAAATACCATCTTTGATGCCAAGCAAGCCACCCACATCCCACATCAGGTGTTCTACCCTATTTAGTTATTCAATTCTGATTCTTAAACATTGAGGACAATGTTTCATTTAAGTTGGAGGGTGGGAATACAAATCTGTTATTTAAATTCTGTGGCATATTTCAATCAAAATATAAAAAATTGCCAATTTTTTTAAAAAATTGCATCACACAGGCATCTTTTCACACATGATACTCATGCTTATATATAACTATCTTGGTGAATTCAACAAATCCATCTTAAATCATTTTGCTAAGGCATCCACAGAATCTTTTATGCACTTATCCAAACTTTGTGGTAATATGGTGATTTGACACATATAGCTAGAGAATTATTTTGCTTAGGTATTCATGTGAATTTTGGTGTTTATGAGTTTACAAATACAGAAATTGTGATAAGTGTTTATTGATCTGTTGAATTGGGTACTTCTTTTGAGAATTTTATTACATGGTTTGTGGTAAGATAGTGGATATACTTGGGATATGACGAAAGTCAACTTAAGATTAACGTTTGAACCTTTCAAGCTAACATTCATCATAAACCCCTAGCAGCCAATTTTGAGCCAATATACACATGATCTTTTTCTTTTCATACCTACATTATCCATACCTCTCCACATTGGAGTATAGCTTATATACTAATTTTTCCTACCCTTTTACTTCCAAGTGTGTACTAGATGTGGAATTTTCATTCCAAATATGGAAAAAAAATACCATGACAAAAATGACATGGTGCTAGGCGTGTCCATCAAATTATTCATCAAAGTGTTCATAAAATCGCAAAAACACTAGTGGCAAAAGAAGAAAAGCATACTTAGTAAAAAAAAAAAATATCAAAAAAGTTGAAAAGTGTATAAAAAGGAAAATATGGTTTTTGGAATATTTAATAAATTTCCTTTTGAGTATACTTGGAAGTTTTTGAATCTCTTTCACCCTTTTCTTCTTATAGCCTAAACCATGTTACAACCTTTTGTGTTGATTATTCTGATCTTAAGTACGTTTGTGGAAAGAATGGTGGAATTCTCAAGTGTATACCTTTGTCAACTCTATGGAACACTCTGTGGTAAAAATAGTTTGGAACACATACACTCTGTGGATTGCTATATGAATTATTTGTGAAAGGGTTATTAAATCCCTATGTGTGATTTTTTTTTGGTTCTCTTTCGTTATTTTTGGTGCTACATGCATTCACGTTTGGCATCACAAACTGGCACCTCATGCTCCCCACATATCCCATTAAGTCCCACATGTTGGGTAAAGTTTTAAATCCATCAATTAGATATTATTCATTAATGTAAAGTTCAAGCAAGCACAAGTCAACAAATAATTTAGATAGCTTCATGTGTATCCATACTTACACCTTAATGTCACCTTTGTGCTATGATGAAGTTGGTGCTTAGTTGAATTGGCACTTAGGAGTTGCCGTATGTTTCCATTTGCTTCCATCATTGTTGTTGTCTATCAACAAATAAAACCAAGAGTGCATAAATATCAAAAAGAAAAATGAAGTGCAAACAAACTTGATGAAATGAAGACACAAGCAGCCACATGTGGTAGGTAGCAACTTCATCTCCAGCCAAAATGATTATTGAAGAAATTATATGTTGACCAAGACACATGCATGGATAATTTGAAGCCACAGTGATTTACCAAGAAATGAAAGCAAGTGATACACGGCACCTCCCATCTTTCTCTACATACTTTGTTCACTTGAAGACAAAAGATGACAACATTTAATCATCACAAACTGCATGCATAAAAAGAAATCAAGTGGCATCCGGCTACCAACTTGGCACCAACATCCACTTGCGTGTATATTTACATGCCAACTCAATCACATGCAAGGCCACTTGAAAGAAAAACATATGTTGACACATGTGGTAGCCAAAATTCACAAACAAGTGCAGCCACTATATTTGACTTAAATGGAATTAATTCTACACGGCAATTCCTTCATGCTTTGAGGCACCAACATTTCAATGCATATTTCGGCTATGACACATGGAGATGATCAAATCAAGCTTCAAGCCACTTTATTTGACTTATCTACAAAGATTACACAACCATATCATCCCACTTGTCATAACAAAAGGAGGAAGCAAAGTGGTTTACTCAACCAAAGCAAAAGTTGGCTAGGAGATACCAAATGGCACACGACAAAGCAATTCCACTCCACCAATTTGTATATTTCGACCAAGGCATCAAGGAGACAACAAAAAAATGACTTGGTAAAGAGAACATGGAGTAGTCGAAATCCCCCCACTTGTAGTCGAAATTTGCATGTTGTATTGGTTTTTATTTTTTTTCCTTTTTTCTTCCTTCAACAAGTCATGATTTGTGGGGTCTTTAGGCAACTTATCTTATGTTGAGCTGGATTTTGTTATCTCCTTGATGCCTTCGTCGAAATTTACAAATTGGTAGAGTGGAATTGCTTTGCCGTGTGCCATTTGGTGTCTCCTAGCCAACTTTTGCTTTGGTTGAGTAAGCCACTTTGCTTCCTCCTTTTGTTATGACAAGTGGGATGCTATGGTTGTGTAATCTTTGTAGGTAAGTCAAATAAAGTGGCTTGAAGCTTAATTTGATCATCTCCATGTGTCATAGCCGAAATATGCATTGGAATGTTGGTGCCTCAAAGCATGAAGGAATTGCCGTGTATAGTCTTCTTGTAGAATTAATTCTATTCAAGTCAAATATAGTGGCTGCACTTGTTTATGAATTTCGGCTGCCATATGTGTCAACATATGTTTTTCTTTCACGTGGCCTTGCATGTGATTGAATTGGCATGTAAATATACATGCAAGTGGATGTTGGTGCCAAGTTGGTGTGGGTGGCCGGATGCCACTTGATTTCTTTAGCTATGCATGTGCTAGTTTGTAATGATTAAATGTTGTCATCTTTTGTCTTCAAGTGAACAAAGTATGTAGAGAAAGATGGGAAGTGCCGTGTAGCACTTGCCTTCATTTCTTGGTAAATCATTGTGGCTTCAAATTATCCATGCATGTGTCTTGGTCGACATATAATTTCTTCAATAATCATTTTGTCTGGAGATGAAGTTGCTTCCTACCACATGTGATTGCTTGTGTCTTCATTTCATCATGTCTATTTGCACTTCATTTTTCCTTTTGATGTTTCTCAATTAATTTGAATAAAGAGAAGGGACCCATGTGAATATTTGATTGTTTCTTTAGAGGAGTTGCCGTGTGCTAGTTGGATGCCATGGAATTGTTTGGTCAACAATTTCAACTTGAGAGATGTGAAGTCTTGATTGTAAGTAGAACCCACCAATTGATTTGTCACCTTTGTGCTATGATGAAGTTGGTGCTTAGTTGAATTGGCACTTAGGAGTTGCCGTACGTTTCCATTTGCTTCTATCATTGTTGTTGGCTATCAACATGTAAAACCAAGAGTGCATAAATTAAAGCCTAAGTGGGAGACAAGATTAAATGTTATTGGGCCTTCCATGACTTAAAAACATGTAAGTGGGAATCATGATCATTAAGGTGCAAGTGTGAATACGCATGAAGCTATCCAAATTATTTGATGACTTGGTGTTTGCTTGAACTTTACATTAATGAATAATATCTAATTGATGGATTTAAAACTTTATCCAACATGTGGGACTTAATGGGATATGTGGGGTCTAGCATGAGGTGCCAATTTTGTGATGCCCAACATGAATGCATGTAGCATATTTGAAGTGTAAGACAAAATGAATTGCTATGGAACTTATTTAATAGATTTAACTCATGTGTTTCTTTTTGTATTTATTTGAGACCTGAATATCTTAAATCATGCTTATATCCATCTCAAGATAAAAAAAACTATTAAATTAAATAAAATGAGTTATATCATTATTTTCTCTTTTATTTTAGCATTTAAATAGGGTATTTAGAGTGCATTTTTGTGCACTCATCAACATCCAAGAGCAAGTCTAGGAACATACAACTTGAACATAATACTTCTACATGGGTCAAGAGGATAGGTAAGCTCGAGGCCGTCTTGTCTTCCCATGGGGGAGAGCGGGATGAACCCCACAGTAGGCCGAACAGTTACCTTGAAAATCGCTACGACGAAGTGTGAGTGCAATGCCAGTCTCAATCTGCCTGAACAACCTACCTCTACACGAATGATGGTAGATGAGCAGGAGGCTTAACCTCCTAATACCGGGAGAGCAAGACCGGTTATTCTGCCAACCCAAACTACTTATCCCAAACCTCATCGAAGCGAAGGAATAGACTTGGCACATCGTTTTCCACGTTACCTCCCTAGTAAGGCACCATAAAGATAGGTAGGCCAAAAGGTTGGGTTATTTCCAACAGAGGAAGCGAGTAATCCTTAGCTACTTCGTCACGAGTGTGAACATGCGAGAGTGGGTCCAGGAACAGATTGTTCGAACAAACTACCTACAAGTGGGTCAAGGGGTTAGGCGAGCCAGATACATCATTAACTTAGAGATTTGCAAACTTATCTTTTTTCTATGATGTCCGTCCAATCCCGAGCAAAATCTGGGAGCGTCACAAAGGAAGAAAAAACTCAAAAATTTGCAAGGAAAGGAGAGAAGGGATGGGTGAATCATTAATTAAAGAGGGGGTCCCTATATTAGTAGACACAATGGTTGAAATCCAAAACAATTGGTGCACATGTACCCAATCCAAACCCTTTTATTCCCATGATTCTATAGTGCATATCCAATGACTTGATGTGGGAGGACATAACTAACATACAAAGTTAATGGAAATTGGATTAATGAAATGCCTTTTAATGCAGAGTGAAACAATCAGGGTTTACTATAATTATGGAAGCCAAGCAATTGCCAAACGATTCCCAAGGAACAAAGAAGTGAAACTAATGCGATTGAGGCATAGGGACCCGACTTATGGAAGTTGTCCAAGGCATGTTTGCATGTTCAAAAGGAACGAAGCTAAAAGGCTTGGCATGGAAGACTAAAAGGCTTGATAGGGTAGAACACCACCTAAAGACCAACAAGGTGGGAAGCAAGGAAACAAAGGCAAATAGTGAGGTGAAATCCCACCTAAAGATCGACAAAGCGAGAAGTAAGGAAAGGAAGGTAAAGAGGCTCAATGGAAGACCGACCGGCATAATAAAAAGGAAGATGGATCAAATGGCCTGGTGAGGTGAGACCCCACCTAAAGCTCAATGTACAAAGTGAAATGGAAGGAGGCCAAGAGAATTCCTATCGTGCACGCTCAATAGAAAGTGATGGGGTAAAAAAAAGATAGAAAAAGAAGAGAAGAATAGAAGGGAAACTCTCCAGATGGTTGGCGTGTAAAGGGCAAATGACACAACCCATCCTGGCATTTCCAATAGAGACTTGGAGGAGCCAGTAGGCTAGCTTATAGCCAAAAAGAATGATGAATGAAAGAATAAAAGTAAGAGCAAAAGGGATTGACTATATCATCAACACTAAAAGTAATTGTAACATATGGAACAAAGTCATTAAAGTATAAAGGGCATATAAGGCACCCGAAGGCAGCAAAAACATCCATATATTTATGAGAAGTCTGTGGAGCTAGAACAAAAATGATAAAAAGAGCGAAAAGAAAGAGAAAGGACTAAAACATCTAGGTCCAATGACTTAAGGCCCTCAGACTACACCAAGGTTTCAGCATGAGATCAGTCTTCATCCTCTCCAAACCCTCATCATAACCAAACTTCTAGGCATCGTCATGCATGCCCTGAACATATGAGAGTTCATCCCTCAGTCATCAAATGGTGGCCCTACTATCCTTTATTACCCGGTAATGCTTGCTCTTCTGCCTTTGGGTTGTTTAGGCAACCTAGACCTGCCTGCTGCACAACATTACATTTTTCAACGTACAACCTCTCAAATTCAAACTAACAACCATCAATGGACTCCTACAGGGAGCTCCTTGTCTTGGAGTTGGATCAGGCGTCTAGGTGGAGAAGTCCCACTGAACTGGCCTTCTTTAGGTTGAACCTGAGTCGGCTCTTGTGTTCTTGAAACTGGTGGACCCTTCGTCAAAATCGCTGCTTGCTGCACTTCTCCCTGATGAGCTCCTTCTCGATCCCCCACCTCCTAAGTGATTCCTCTGCATAGCCAAGGGCCTTGTTCTCGCTTTCAACCTTCTCTAGGCCATCCATAATGAAGGCCACCAACCCCTACAAACCCTATCAGGAGACCACAGATTAATAATTGGGAAAGACAACCTCGAAGAAAGCATATGGGGATTGTGAAGGAAGACAATTAACTTAACTAATCACCTTTTGATCCGGCTATCAACCTAATGAACTTAACAAATGCAATATTCATGACCTTTAGGAGCTATAGACCGAAAGTCAGTCGAAATGATATCAACAACTTTCGAGTTAACTCCTGCTGGCCTCTCTATTCCCTCTGGCCACCGTCATGTTTCTAGTGACACCAGTTGAGACCTAGTGGCCTAGGTAGAAGGCCTTGTGGGGGAATTTTGCTCAAGGCTTCCAATGCCTATGGTGGGGTGAACTTTAAAAGTCGATGTAGGAATCTATTCACAAGAATATCCAATTGTTGGGAGCCCGATAGTAGCCTCCCTAGCAATAGTGGAGCAAGTCAACCAACGTCTACAGGCGAAGTAATAGGAACTTTAGGTATATGAACTTATCTGTGAGGGGAACCAATATGTTAAGGACCTCGGTCAAGTCCTTAAATACTAAAGTCCTCTAGCTCGCCTCACCTTGTGATGATCGAATGCAGCTTGTCACCTTGGTTGATCTTGGTTGATTATGAAAATGGAGGGGTCCTTAGTTGATGGAGGTACAATGTTTAGTGGTGAGATTGATGATGATGATGAGTTCGAGTGATCTAAATGATGAATTTGTGTGTATGGTGCAATGTGGCAAGACTTAATGATGATCCTTGGTGTTGGCAGGACTTGGATGATGATTAGGGTTTGTGAGGTAAAGTGAGGGTAGGTTCATTTTTTGGATAAAGGCAATAGGGGTTTCAAACTCAAGTCTTTTGTTTAGAGAATCGAGTTATATGCCATCAGGCCATCTCTTGGCAGGGTTAAGATAGTGGTTGAAGGGTTAATGTTTCAACTAGGGATCAAAATGGTCTAGGATTATTACTAAAATTTAGGAATTTGGAGATGGGAGGCAAGGGTTATGGTTCCTAAAATTTTGGAATTCCCTTTTGAGCCAGGGTTTTCGACTAGGATTATTTGGATGGAGGAAGGGTATTTTCTAGGGATAGAGGCTTAATATATGTTTGATAGGGGAGAAAGTGCAAGAAAATATAAGCACAAGCTAGAAAGTTTATGAATAAAAAGATAAATAATTGGATGAATGAACAAATACTCATAAGATTGATAAATGAATCACCACCTATTCACGTATTGCAAGTCAATGATCCTCTCTTTAGAATTCATAAATTTTACCCAAAAAGCCCAAGTGCAAAAACACTCACACAAAGGAATTTGCTGAAAGATGTAAAATAAAATGTCTACATGACTTATTTAAAATAATAAACATAAGTAGAAAAGCCTAAAAGGTCCCCTTTAGAATATGATTTAGGTAGGTACCATGATGGGCCCCTAGTATGGATTGGTCGTTGGTTGGCATATGTTGGCCTATGGAATGGTCTATGGGCATGGCCAAGTGCTGGCCATGGCTTACAACTAGTGGCATTGGCCAGCTTATGGTAGGGGCCACGGGCATGGCCAACTACTATATTGTTGTCGTATGCATGATTGACATGGCTTAGCATGGGCCGCGTGGGGCTGCTGCTGCACAATGCTGGCATGGTGTTGGGCGTGCCGCTGGACATGCTACTGGGCATGTTGCTAAGGCTGGTGAGGTTGGTGCTACGCGTTGGGTTGGCCAGCCACTCATCTTGTTGGTTGTCATGGGCGTGCCATGGTTGACATAAGTAGTGGGGCTATCAAGGTTTGTCAATGGCAGTGTTATGGCATAGGCCTTGGGATTGTCACAGATTGTTCGTGACAATGCAAGGCATGACCAGTGAGATTGTTGGGATTTGTCAATGCATGGCCCGTGGAGCTATCAGTTTGGCCATGGGCCACTTTCCTTTGAATTTTGAAATTTCCCCTCTCTTAAAGCACATCCTTACTCTCAAGGATTAAATTCAGAAATCTCAATGCCATCTCATCATAATCGTCCCAAGAAGCCTATTCTCTTGTTACTCCTTGCCATTTTATCAGCACTTGCCACATTTCTTTTCCTCACTTGTGACCACACCATACTCAAGTGTTTTCCTTTGAATTTTGAAATTTCCCCTCCCATAAAGCACATCCTTTCCCTTAACAATCAAATTCAAAAATATAAATGCCATCTCATCATAATCCACCTAAGAAGCCTCTTCTCTTGGAACTCCTTGCCATTTTATCAACACTTACCACACTTCGCTTCCTCCCTTGTGACCACACCATACTCAAGTGTTTTCCTTGGTTGCAACAACATTCTCCCCTCTTCATCAAAGTTAGGAACCTCCTCAATGATGAGTTTAGGGTCCTTGATCTGCTTCTTTAACACCGATCCATGAAAGATGAGGTGGAGCCTTGATGTTGGAGGAAGTTCCAACCTATAAGCCACTTCTCCCAATTTCTCTAGCACCTTGAAAGACCCATAATACCTCCTGGACAACGTCAAACTAAGCTTCTTCCTTAAGGTCTTTTGACCCATATGGTTGTAGCTTCAATTAAACATAATCCCCCACTTCAAGGGCAATTACACACCTCCCTTGGCCATAGTACTTTTTTATTATCTCTTGAACTCTCTTGAGCACTCTCTTCACTGAGATCTTTATCTCTAGTGATCAATTCCTCTCCACTTCATCATTATTGGCCAGTCCCCCTTTTATAGTTCACCAAGATAAATAGTGGTCTTCCATAAACAACCTCAAAATGACTCCTTTGGATGGAAGTGTGAAATGATGTATTATATATACACGGGCCATGTCAGATAATCACCCCACTTCACTTGCTTGTACAAAACACCTTAAGTATTGTTAGTGTTTTATTCACTACCTTGGTTTGCCAATCGGTTTGAAGATAGTAAAAGGAACTTGCCTTCAACTTGCTCTCTTATAACTCTAAGAGCTTCTTCCAAAAGGTGCTCAGAAACACCTATCTCGATTGGTCATAATGCTCTTGGAAAACCCACGAAGCTTCACCACATTTTCAATGAATGCCTGCCATACTCTTGGCCGTGTAAGGATACTTGAAAGGAATGAAATGAGCATATTTCTTAAGTTGGTCCACCACCACTAAGATTACCTCATGCCCACTACTAGTTGGTAGTCCCTCCACAAAGTCCACTATCAAGTCCTCCAAATCAAGTTTGGAATTGGCAATGGTTGCAAGAGCTCAGATGGAGGTCTTGTGTCATAGTTGGCCTTTTGACACATATCACATTTGGCCACTAGTTTCTTCATTGCTTTCTTAAGCCATTCTAAATAAAAGAAGTGCTTCACCCTTATGTATGTTATTAACCACCTCGAATGTCCCCCTTCCTTACTATTGTGGAAGTAATCAAGAATCTCCATTCTTAATCTTGGAACATTTGACACATAAATATAGTCTTTGTAGTAGATAAGATCATCCCCCACATTGAAGTCGTACCTTCCTTATTGAGCTTTCAAAAAATCAATAATCTCAAGGGCTCTCGCATAAGTTCTTGTGGCTTCTCGGGTATTCTCCCAAACTCTCCATTTGGTCCCACTCAAGTCCATCATAGAGGACTCATCCTCTTCATATGCAACCCATAAAAGTGAACTCCTCTCCCTCTCTTTTGCTCAATACATCAGCTAATTTGTTCTCTTTAATTGGTTGGTAAACAAGGAACTTTTGTTGCTCGGGAATAACAATATTTTGTTGTAAAATGTGCCTCAAAACTTGTTGGTCGGTCACATTAGTAAACCTACGACCCAAGAGATAAGGCTGCCACATCTTCACTGCATGCATAACTGTCAATATCTTTCTTGCATAGGTGCTCTATTCCTTCTTTATTGGCCCAAGTGTCTTGGCAAGAAAGGGCAAAATAGCAACTATTCCTTCCCCATTTCCATCCGGGTGAGGAAGAGTAAGAAAATATAAAAACAAATACTCTTAAAATTGATAAATGAATCACCACCTATTCACAAAGTACAAGATCATGATCCTCTTGAGATTTATGAATTGCACCCAAAAAGCCTAAATGCAAAAGTACTGACAAAGATTTCAAGAACAAACCAAACCATCAACAAAGGAATTTGCCAAGAGATATATAATGAAATGTGTAGAAGGACCCCTTTAAAATATGACCTAGGTGGGCCTTATGAAATATGACCTAGGTGGGCCTTATGATGGGCCCCTAATATACATTAGCCCTTGGTTGGTCTAAATTGGTTGATGGCATAAGCCATGGACAAGTGTAGGCTGTGGCTGGCTACTAGTGGCCTTGGCTGGCCGGCATGGCCAAGTACTGTGCTGTTGTTGTACATAGGGCTGGCATGGCCTGCATGGAGCTATTATTGCACAAGGCTGGCATGGGGCTAGGCATGTTACTAGGTGGGTTGTTGGGTTGCGTGCATGCTTTTGCTATTAGGCGTGCTGGTGAGGTTAGTGCTGTGTGTTGGGCTTTTCTAGGCAGTGTCAAGTGGTGCGCGTTGGGCTAGCCAGCCATTAATGAGGGAAGCCGTCGAAATTAGTTTGGGGAGGGGACAACTATCATTGTTTCTTCCCTTTACCCCCTAATGGGGAGCTAGGGGGGTGCCTACGAGCCTTGGGGATGGCTCTTTTAGCGTAATGTTGGCACTAGAGAATAGATTGGCTATAGGGGCCAAATATTTGTAAAGACTGTCTTCACTCAGCAAGATGTTCGTGGAGACCTCATCCATTTGCCTCTTCCCCCAGTCACAGACTACCTCTACCCTCAATGCCTCTTTAGGGGAGAAATTTGGGTGGGAAAATGTGTCTTAGCCTATTGGCTCCCAGATAGATCTGACCAAGAAGAGGAAGTGAACGGTTTAGCAAGGAAAATCCCATCGCTTGCTCTACATATAGGAAAATTGATGTTCCCACCTATTTGTCTTATTATACCAATTTGTCAATTGGGCCAACGCATTAATCACTTCAAAGTTTCAATTGTTGTTGTTTCTTTGCAACTCGTTATGCGTATGGAGGAATTCTGACAATACTCCAATAAAAAACAAGGACAAGGTTCCAAACATGCATGGACAGTCGGGACTAAGCCACTTTTGGGGGCAAGCCCAATATTAGAGGACTTCCCTAAGAGTCTATTGATGTCGTAGGAACTTCAGAGGAAATGTACAAGTTAATAGAAATTTCGCTTAGTTTTTTCCATTTTATCGTTCCATGGCTCAACCCAGATTGCCCCATGGGCCATATCATGACACTGCCGCAGCTCAACTTGACAACCATGAGGCCTTTGCCAAGACACTATCACAACTCAGCTTTGACAGCCCCATGACACTATCGCTGACATGTCTTGACAGTCCCATGATATTGTTGCTGAAAATTATTTAGAGCCCTACGACATTATTGTTGACAAGCCTTGAAAGCCCATGACACTATTGCTGACTAGTCATGACAACCTTATGACACTGTCGCTGACAAGTCTTGATAGCTCCATAGCCTATGCCATGACATTCCAGCAACAAAGCCACGAGCATACCACAACTTAACCCATGACATGGCCAAGACTATACCATAGCCCATACCATGGCATGGCTAGGTAGCCCCATAGGCATGCAATGACTCATCCCATGGCATGCCCAAGTCAGCCAAGCCTTCCTTTGCGATTAGGGGTGTAAACGGTCCGGTCCAGGAAAGCTATGGATTGGTTCCATTCAATCCATACTAGTCTGGTTCAATTTGGTCCAAGGGCATTTGATTGATTTAATGGGTTAAATTTAGCCCAAAATCCTGCATTGATCAAATCTATTTTTTTTATCCAAATTTAATTATTTCAACCCACTTTATATATTTATCACATATTTAAACTAAAAAATATTAAAAAAACTTACTCTTAAAAGTTTATATAATAATAAAATATTAAGTAAATAATAATACACTTATTACTTACAAGTTAATACTTTTACTAATACTCAATATAGATATACTATAATTTATGTTTTTATACTACAACTATTATAATATGTTAATATTATATAAGTATACATTATATATTAATATGTTATATTATAACTCTTAATATATATTAATATTAGTATTATATACTATTACTTATAAATATATAATTTTTTCTAATTGTGATATTCAAGGATCGAAAACATTCGGTCCTTCAAAAAATTGAACTGGATAGGACCATATCACACCCAGGTTCGATCCAGGACAACCAGTCCGATCTAGTTTATCGGTCCAGACCAGAATTCTTACACCCCTATTTGCAATTCCTAAATTTTAGGATCATTTTTTCACCTAGTCAAAACCCTAACCCATCTTCTAATCCCAAAAAATTCTAACCATATCCCTTATACTTATTTAAACTTCAAATCCTAACAACTCTCATCCATCTTACCATTTTAGGATCAAACTCTAGCCACCTCATCCATCATCCAAATCCTATCTTCCATATTCAAATCCCTACTTTTTTGAAATAATCCTAGGCTTATACCAACCCTAAGATCCATGCCTCCTTTGACCTAGCGAAGGCCCTAGTCTACCAAAAAATCTCCTACATTTTTGAAATTCACTTTATCCATTCTCCAAACCCTAGGCTCATTTCACCTCACAAACCCTAATCATCACCCAAATGGCACCAACACCAAGGATTATCATCAAGTTGTTCCACATTGCACCATACACTTAGATTCATCATTTAGATCACCTAAACTTATCATCATCATCATCATCATCATCATCATCAATTCCACCACTAAACACTATACTTTTATCAACCTAGGGACCTTTCATTGCCATATACATTCCAAGACTAAGCAAGGAGCCAAGGTGCATTCGGCCATCATAAGGAGACACGAGTAAGAGGACTGTAGTGTTTTGGGACTTAACCGATGTCCCTAACAAATTCATTTGGAGCAAGGTCAGAGAAGTCAGCACTGGCTTCCTCCACCTCTTGGCGCCAAACAATGCAACACTACACAAGAATCCTCCAAATGTTTGGTTGAACCTGGATCCAGCTAAAGATGGTCCAACAACTCTCGCACTGGGTAGCAAAAGGGGAGGTGAAGGCCATTTGAGAATATGACAGGGTACACTACAACTTTGGAGGTAAAACCTTCTGAATTCATGGCTCCATTGTTGAGAAAAGGCACCACCAACTTCACTGAGTGAGGAATTTGATATATCTCTATAAATGTTTCCAATAGCTTAATGGTTACCCCCGACCTCAAAAAGAAACACACGATACACTCGCTGGTAGTAGGAGGATTTGCAAATGGCATAGCATGTCTAAAAGAAAGTGCAAAAACTTTAGAATCCATTCACAACAACAATATATGGAGAATAGCAAGACCATAGTCCCCGAGAACCAAGGAAGCCCTGGTGAGCCAAAGAGTGAGAGTCTACTGGTCGGAAGGCAAGGAATCCCCATGAGACAAGCTCGCTCAACTTCTTCTAAATGACAGTGCACTTTGCCTATGCCCTAGCCCATAAAGTGCCTCATCTACAGAATGAGTTAGCAGTAGTTGCTGATAAGACAAGGGTGCATAATACCGCCTGACTCTAGTATGCCCTATGGGACCCATGCAAGGTGTCACAAGAAGAAGGAAAGACCAACCCTTCAACAGATGACCAACAAAGCTTGTAGACGAAAGCAAAATAGGAGGTCACACTGCATTAATCACGTTGTCATGGAGACCATTCCACATTGAAAGATCTTGATAGAGGAATCGTAAAAATGATGAGAGCCTTATAGGGATAGAAATGATTTGTCTCCCATAGGCCCCAAGTATAAATAGCAGAGTCACAGGTATAAGAAAAACTCTCTAGATTCTCATTACTCACAAGCTTACAAAGATATTATTAACTTAAAATCATCAGAGACTCTCCAGCCCTCCCAACCAACCTTTTCCTACCTCTTTCTTCTTCATTGTTTTTGCAAACCCGAGCCCAGAAGACTCGAGTAATTGGAACTTGGCTGACATGTTAACAAATCAAGAGAGTTTTGGCAAAAGTCAAGCATTTATTGAATTGTTTTCATGAGATTAGAAAGAAATATGGGAGAGGTCTTAGATAAAAAAAAAAATGAAAAAGAAAAAAGGCCTTCATGGAGCTTCACTTGGTAGTCATCGTCATTCTTTCCACATTATTTTCCTCTCATTCTAAAAGTAGTTAGAACCAACCTAAAAGACAACGTGGATAAGTATACTAAGATCTAGCATGCACGAAAGGAAAAAAAAAAAGAAGGAAAAAGTAAAGAGTAACTCATTGCAATCTAGAGATACAAGTAGTGTCCTTGCTTTGAGATTGCAATATTTAACAAAAAAAGATTAAAAAAAAAAAACACATACCCTTTTTGTTTTGTTCAACACATCCAAGACTACAACAAATTAATCCCTAAAAAAAGATTGCACCTATTGACAAAAAATGTTTGAAATATAAAATGTTTTAAAAGTGATTCTATTGCAAGTAAAATAACTAAAGTATTTTATATTTTCAACTATGTGGATCTTACTATCAATTTTATTAAAACTACCAACATTTTAGTCCTTGTTAAGGAGTCTATAACATCCAAAATTTTAAGTTACATTTGTAGTCTATTCAATTTTGAATGCAATGGACCAAAATATAGGTTAAATAGTATGGCTGCGATGAAACGAAACTTAATTTGATGAGTTATAGAGACACAAGAAATGGTCAAAGAACTCAAATAAGGAAGACAAAGAGACTTGATTATTTGTCTTCAAAACATCTGAACCATTGAAACTTCTCTTTGTCAAAATGAGAGGAAAGGTCATTTTGAGGATTTTGAAAGATACAAAGTCCACATAAATGTGACTACATTTGTTGAAATCCAATTTAAAATTAACAATCAACCAGAAGTTTTGTAAAATGTAAAAGGAAAAATGAGAATATTTGAACCAAACCCTAAAAGAAAAGAACAAATGAACTAATAAGTTTCTTGTTGATTTGGTGATCAAGCTGCGAGAGGGGCTAAGCAGCCCGAAGACTAAACCTACCCCTTTGACCGTTATTGGGAGGTAAGTCAGATAGTTTGAAACTAAACCTACGCTTTGCTATGAAAGATATCAGGATAAGTAATCAAGCAGCTGAAAGGCTTGACCTGCACTCCTTTATGAGAGAGGTCAAACTGCGTGAGATTAAATGTGCCTCTTTGTGACACACGAGGAGGTAAGTCGAGCATTTTGAGACTAGACTCGAATATGCTTGTTGATGTCTACAGGGAAGGTAGGTTGTCGAGCAACGATGGAGACTCGCACTATGTCGTAAGAGGGGACAAGCCAAGTGGAGACAAAATCCATCAACATAGACCTACTAGGCTTTCATGAGAGGTGCATCTCTGACCTCTATCGAGAAGTTGGTGAACTCTACTACAAAGCCTGCCAACACTTGTCCTTTGATAGCATTTTTGGGTAAGTATTCTATGTCGAACTCACTCGATTTCACTGCCCAGCTCATTAGGCAGACTAAGGCATTGGGTCGTTGCAAAATCTTCTTCCAGACTTTGGTTAGAACCCGTATTAGAAGAGTTTGGAAATATCTTTGAAGCCATCGAATGGAAATTTCCAGGCAAAGTGAGTTGATCCATGTGGGGATATTTAGCTTCTACTTCCTGGAAGGCATGATTGGAGTAATATATTGACTTTTGGACCCCTTTGACATCATGTACTAGGGCTAAGAAGATCACATGTGGGAGACTAATACGTAGAGACTTAAATGCTTCCTGCATTCCTATTGGCTGAGGAGCGGTGGGCTAGCGAGGTACTGCTTGAAGCTCTTAATGGCATGGTCGCACTCGCTGTCCCATGTCTATGCCTTTTGCAACACTCACAAGTTGGTTAAGAGCCTCCACCCAGCTAGTAAGTGTTTGTACCTCATTATTGTTCCGTTGAGGAGCCGTATTGAGTATGGCTTCCACCTTCTCTAGGTTAGTTTCTATCGGGGCACTCCTAGACCATGAAGCCAAGGAATTTTCCCGATGCTATATCGAGAGTACATTTTGCCTGGTTGAGCTTCATCAGGTATCCTCGCAGCACTATGAAGGCTTCACGTAGGTTGATGAGGTGCTGCTCAGAGGTTTGATGCTTAACGAGTAAAACATCCACGTAGACCTCCATGTTTCTCCATATCAAGGTTCTTGAACATTTAGCTGACTATCCATTGATAGGCTCCCCTGTTAGTGATGAACACCATCTTTTGTTCGTCGTCTGGTTGTGTCCTGAGTAATTGATGAAGCTTAGCATAAAATAGTGGATTCTACTATGAGCTCAATTTAGGGGAATGGAAAGTTGTTCTTCGGGCATGCCTTGTGCAAATTTGTGAAGTCAAGGCACATCCTCCACTTAATGTTGGTCCTTTTCACCAACACGACATAGGACAATCAATCCAAATAGTGTGCCTCTTGCATGAAACCTGTTAGTATAGTAGCCAACTTCTGCAGTGATGGCAGTGCTATTCTCAATGCTAAGGCCCTATTTGTTTTCACAATCATGTTTATATCTTCTGATCTGATCTAATCATTATAACTTTCTTTAACTTTCACACAAAATAAAATAAAAAATTCAAAAATTTTCAAATCTCAAAATAAAATAATAATAATAAAATATTCTAAAAATATTATATTCAACTATTATTTTTTTTCTCAACTCATCTTACCGCATCTCATCTCTGAAAACAAATGAATCCTTTAGCCCTAGTGTTTATTTCTGATTCCCTTGGCTTCTAGGTCCATGCTTAGGTAGTGTTGTATTATACTCGAGTCAATCTCGATCATGTCCACAGATGCCAGATGATGACATCCTCTTTCCCGATGCTCTTTGAAGTGCTGTGCTCTATGAAGAGCTATGTAATGGCACAATGAATTTCAAGTGCCAGTCTACCATCGATCTTTGCCGTAGGTTTAGGGAGACTCGAGTCTAAGGGGACTAACTTGAGTGGTTCATTTGGCTAAAACCATCTGAGGGTCTACTCAACCCGATTTTCACCCTTCGTCGTGGTGTATTTAGGTGGGGGGTGAAATCTGATTAGTGCACAGTCTGTCTACTACATTGATCTCACCCACTTCCATATTTCCTTTTTCTCGTAAAGGCACAACGAATTTCAAGCACCAGTCTACCGTTGATCCTGGTCGTAGGTTCAGGGTGACTTGGGTCTAAGGGGACTAACTCGAGTGGCTCATTTGGCTAAAACAATCTGAGGTTCTGCTTAGCCCAATTTTCATGCTCTATCATGGTGTATTTAGGTGGGGTTGGAATATGATCAGTGCATAGCCCGTCTACTACATTGATCTTTCCCACTCTCATATTTAATTCTTGTTTGTAACACTCGTTCTAAGACTTGCTCCTTTCAGACCTCGCCTATTCTCATTGGTAGATCGACGTTACTATCTTCAAGTATTGTATGACGAGGGAGAATTTACCACTATGAAATCAGCCATGGTTGAGAACTTAAAAGGGGCTTTGGCCCACCAAGTCTAGTAGGGTGATTGTCCTTACTAGCTAAAACATGTCCCCAAAGAGTGGCATGGGTGTTGGCAACAAACGGGCAGGATCAATCCCCATCTAGATAAAAGCGTCCCATAAGAGAATGATGGCAAAGCTTCCTTTCTCGATAATAATTCTTATAATGGTGAAGTTGGTGGCCAGCACGGTAAGTACCAGAGCAGCATCAACATGAGAGTAAGACAGGTGCATGGTCCCTCTTCTTTATTTAGCTGGGCAATGATTTGCTAGATACATTTATTGGTATTGCACCCTTCTAGCATGCTCTATCTGGCTTGATGAGGTCACACCCCTATCGAGTGGGTCCTTAGTCCGATCGTACATTTCCATAAGGGAACTTGAAACTTAGGTGGTGGCAGCACAACCATCACCTTTGTCGTTGTAAGGCAAGCCCATCCTCTTTGCCATTGTAAGAGGCAAGCCAATTCTGGGGACTAGATGGCCCGCCAACGATGACATGCCTATCCTCTTTGCCATTTCTCATACTTCCCCTCGAGGCTACGCAACTCATTCTGCATGTTTGTTGATGGTCTCATTTATTACTCTTCACCTAATCACTTGACACTTCGTGGATCGATGGTAGGTGCAATAAGGACAGATGCTACCCCAATAGTAAAGCTCTCAGAGAGTGGGCTAATCTTTCTTTGGGATGGAAAGCGTGATCCTATCAAATCAGGGTCCATGGCCCTTGAGGCACTTCTTCCCTCCTATTGCATGTTACCCCCCTCCATATCTTCTTGGGGACCTTGGTCATGTTCGATGTCCTCCCCTTCCTATATATGAGCAAAGTTGTCGACCTGATACATTAGGCCTATTGTCTTTAGCATTGATGAAGTTGTCGACCTGATACATAAAGTCTCTTAATGCGGTGAGAGTACTTCTTACCAACTCTGGCATGAACTAGGTTCGGGCACATACTCCCACCGACTAGGGTAATCTTTTTTATCCTGATTGTAATAGTCTACGCTTATTGAACTCGGAGAAGTACGCCTTTAGCTTTTGTCCTCTCATTTTTTGATGGCTAGGAGATATTCTATTGAGATGAGATGATCTCCTTCTGCTGGCCATAAGTTGTGTGAGGAACAAGCACGCAAATTCTCCAAGCTATCTATGGAACAAGCACGCAAGTCCCCTCAAGGTTAGAAGGAAGGCTAGAGGCGATCTCACCGGGAAAACCAAGCAAGGTCATGTAGCCTCTGAAAGTTTTCAGGTGTTCGAGGGGGACCTTAGTCCCATCGTACATTTCCATAGGGAAACTTGGAACTTATGTGGTAGCAGCTCTTCCACTATAAGGAAAGCCGGTGCTAGTGGGCAACTGGTCCACAAGCAACAATGTGCCCATCCTCTTTGCTATTTACTCATAATTCCCTTTGAGGCTACACAAATCATTCTGGATGTTCCTCTCCTTTCCTCCGACATTCAGGGACTCTGCATTTTGTTCAAGGGTCTCATTGGTTGCTCCATGAACACCCAATCACTTGATACTTGGTGCAACATGGATCCCAAGATTTTTTTTGTATGCCTCAATCACTACCCATGGTCTTCCCATTGGACAATATCTCTCACGTCTTGTCGTTTCAACTTCTCATACATCCACTTTCTCTTTCCTTCTTTCCTTGTTCGTTCTTCTTATTCACCCCTCTCATTCACTTCCATTGCTCTGCTTCTTCGTCATCTCTAGAAATCTTCTTTGATCTCTCATACCTTCAACTTGCGTTTCTTATGGTCCCTAGCAATGTCGCCAAAAAGACTTTCAAGCCTTCCCATTGACACCAGTCTCCCAGCGACAAAGTATCTAAGAGCAAGAATATATCATATTACCACTAGGGTACTAGTATTCATGCTTTGAATTTTGGACTTCATCCATTTGATTCTCCCTAAACCCTGCAAAGACATACTCTAAATGGATCGCTCATTGGGATTGAGGCTTCATCAAGTCTGGTGGGGTAGAAAACCTCGATTTGTTGGTACCTTTTTATTCTTGTGCCTTGTCGGTACCTTGTATTCTTGTATTGACTATCAAATGATTCATATGAAGTTATTCCAATGCCACTATGGAGTTAATATGGGAACCACCCTATTTGAACATGATACAAATAGTGGTGTATCCCTTCTCTATAGGACCTATTATGTTGGTGTAAATGTCTTTTGAGATAAGCTCTATGCAACTCTTGGTTGATCACGCCACTTTGTCTCACTGGATGATGCGTTTTACCTACTTATAGCCATGAACTATGACATTATTTCTATAACTATTGTTGAATATTATTATCATCTTATCTTAGGAGAGCGTAAGTCTCATAAATTGAACTCCATAAGGGCTAGTCTTAGCAAAAAAAAACTTGTATGTTATTCCATCAAAGAGAGCAAACAAATAGATTGAAGGGTGAATGAAATCCAAGCTTTAAACGTATGTGTTACATCAACAACTCTAAATGGGAAATTAAAGCTTTCTATACAATGAAAAGACAAAAGACATGAAAGGTTGAAACCCAAAGGAAGGTTGTCTTCAGCCATTTGTCAGTTTATTGAGGAAACGCCAATTTTTACACCAACCAAGAAAGTTTTGGAAAAATTCAAGCATTTATTTTTATGAAATAGAAATAGATAGAGAGAGATCTTTAGATTAAAAATTGTCATATTTTTCCCTCCGCAGTTATAGTTGTTCGGTTGTACTAATTATTGTTCCTCTCATTCAACCCAAAAAATAGTTATAACCAAGCTAAAAAAGAACAAATTGGATGAGTAAACTAACATTTGGGGCACGGGAAAGGAAACAAGGAAAAACAGAATAAGTAAAGAGTAGGTCGCTAACCAACTCCAATAAAGTTGGTCCTTGCAGATAGATTGCAAAAATTAACAAAAACGCAAATAAAATAAAATAAAAGCACGTACCCCTTTTTATTCAGCGCACATCCAAGACTACAGCAAATTAATCCCAACACCAGAGAAAACATTGCACCCATTGATCTAAAATGTTTGGGATAAGATAGTATCTATTAAGCTTTCAATGTTTGAAATGTTGAACATAAACATCTTGGTTACTATATTTTTCAAAAGTGAATATTTTACAAGTAAACAACTAAAATATTTTATATTTTCGAACATGTGGGTTGTACTAACAAATTCATTAAAACTACCAGCATTTTAGTCATTGTTAACGAGTAAAAAGACAAACATTCCAAACTTTTAACTACAATGACAGTCTAATCAATTTCATATGAAATGGATCAAAATAGTTTATTTGGGATGAAAAGAGATCAGTTACCGAAGATGTAGTAGTCCGCAAGGCACGACCAAAGGACTCAAATGACCAAGATAGAGAAACCAAAAAAGACTCGGTTATTTGTCCTCAAAACGTCTCCCATAAGAACCATTGAAGCTTTTCTCTCTATCAAAATGAGAGAAAGGGTCAGTTTGAGGATTTTGAAAGGGACAGAGACTTGTAATCTTCCTGCCCGATGTCCTGTTATGGATACAGAGTCTAGATAAATGCCACTACATTTGTGGAAATCTAATTAAGAACTTATAATCAACGAGAAATTATATGAAATGTAAAAGGAAATATGAGAATATTTTGAACAAAACCACCAAAAAGATAAGAACGAACGAACTGATAAGTTATTTGGAGATTGGATGATCAAGCTGATACAGGTTCTGAATATTTCTCATACGGAAATCAAAACCCAAATGTTACAAATTTAGCTAAAAGAATGAGAAAAGAACCTGGACCATATCATAAAAGAAAACCCAGCTGCAGAGCCAATCCGATGGTGTGAGAGAAATTAAAATCTAGTCTATATTTCACTCCAAACAAAAATGGGAATTGGGAATACCTTTGGGCTGAATGCGTCTCTCATTCTTCAGCGTCTACGGTCGCCACCTCTTCGAAGCCAAGTATCGCCCTCCTCTCTCTCTCTCTCGCCCTCCCTCTGCTTCATTCTTCAGCGTCGACGGAATGATGCGGATGTGAAAACCAACGCCTATGTATCCTTTTTAAACTACCTGGCTTTTTAAATTTTCTAGCCGTTGGAATTGTCTCGCAATTACGGTGGGAGTAATGGGCAAAATGTTTTATTTGTTTTCAAATATTTACTAGCATAATTTACCTTTTAAAATTTAGACGTTAACTATTTTAAATTTTTAGTGAAATATGGAATGAACGACTACATGACTCGTGTAATAAAGAAAAAAAAAAACGACTACATGACTCATGTGTACGTATCCTTCTCTGCTTGTTACTAAAACGGCTAGAAATTTAAAAAGGAGATACATTGGCATTGGTTTTCACATCTGCATCATTCCGTACTTCTTGTATATATTCCTCCATAATTGACAAATCCCGTGCCTGTAGAGAGAACACAGGAAGTGGGGTGGAGAGAGAGAGAGAGAGAGAGACTGAGAGATGGTGGCGACCGTAGTCTGGTGAGGAATGAGAGACGCAATCCTCATCTTTATATGTTCCTGTCTTCGTTATTATCGAGCATTGAGGCAATTTTGGCTCTCTCTCGCATGAATAAACAAGCAGCCTTTTTAGTTTTTGCGTCTCTGCAACAGCCAACAGCCCAGAGGCCCAGAGGTACTACCGATTCCCTTTTTAGTTTTGTGTGAAATATATGTAGACTGGTTTTAATTTCTCTTGCACCATTGAATTGCGTCTGCAAACATGTTTTCTTTTACGATATGGTTCGATTTCTTTTCGTAATCATTTAGCTCGATTTGTATCATTTGGTTTCGTTTCTCAATTGTATTCTGATGATCGATTCTTGAGATTTTTTAAGTGAATTTAGATAGAGCCATATAAATATAGTTTCTTTTGGTTCCTTTTGTTTCTTCTTCAGCTGCATTATATTTTCTTCAGACCGCTTAACTAGATCATCAAATCACCAAGAAACTTATCAGTTCGTTCGTTCTTACCTTTTTGGTGGTTTAGTTCAAAATACTCTCATATTTCCTTTTATATTTCGTATAACTTCTGGTTGATTATTAATTTTTAATTGAATTTCAGCAGAAAGGGGTATGTCTGGACTCTGTAAACGTAACGAGACCTCGGGCTTGAAGAAAAAGGGGTATGTCTTTATCTTTCTTTATTTTTTTCTTAATCTTTGTAATATGTCTGCAAGGACCAACTGGTTTAATTTGGTATGCTGCATTGAGTGGGTTAGTCACTTTTTTTTTTTTTTTCCTTTCCTTTTCTGCTCCCTAAATCTTATTATTCTCATCCAATTCATTTTTTAGCTTGATTCTAACGATTTTTTGGGATGAATGAGAAGAAAAATAATGTATAACAGAATGAAGATGATTACGAAAGGGACGCTAGATGCAAGGTCAATTTTTAATCTGTGATGTTTCTTTCTATCTCATCTCATGAAATAATTCAATGAATGCTTGACTTTTAGGCAAAACTCTCTTGGTTTGTGTATAATTGGCATTTCTTCAATACCAATGGCTTAATACACTTGCTTGAGCTTCCAGCCTTTCATGTCTTTTGCTTTTCCTTGCATAGAAAGCTTCAGTTTGTCATTTAGAGTTGTTAACGGAATAACATACATTTAGATCATCATTAGGTTTTCTACCCTTCTTTCAATTTGCCTTCTCTCTTTTTGGAATAACATACCAAGTCTTTTCCTAAGATTACCCGGCCCTCTTAAATTACACTCCTTAAGATAAGATTGTATATTCAAGAGTGATCACATGACTCCTAATGCATTAAAATAGTACCACACTTTACATATTGAAAGTTTTATGTATGTCACATATGAAATAGTATCACTTTTCATATATTTTTACTAGCTTGGAAGGCCTGGTTTGGGGGAAAGATGCTATAGTCGAATGGCTATGTGTTTCTTTATAGCTATTGGGACATAATAAAAGATCCATTATTTTCTTTTCAATCTATTTTTCTTAGAGGAATCCTGAGTTTGGTCCGACCGACCGAACCCCCTCTTTGCAGACACCGCCCAGCCCATTGAGACCGGAGGGAGCTAGCAACCTCATCCCTGCAACGGCGAGCTTTCGCGGCCTTAAACTTGAAAATAGATCTGTATCTCTCTGGTCCCGATGGGCTGGGCGGTGTCGCCCAACTCCACCGACAGCGGCAGGGACTGGGCTGAGGTCGAATTCCCTTAAAAATTAATCTTCATTTTATTTTTTTATTGTGTTTTTTATTATATTTTTTATTATATTTTTTTCATTTTATTATTTTATTGTATTTTCTAAATTTTATTTTTTTATTGTATTTTTTAATATTTTTTATTGTATTTTTATACAAATTATAGGAGTTTAGGAGAGTTTAGGTGGGCTGCAAAGACATCGCACCCCAGCGTCACCCTTTTTGTTATGGATGCCCTTAGTAGAATATTGAATGGAACATGTTGGCGAAGGGTGTCAATTAGGCTTTTGGGTGGGATGCTCTAACAATCCTGTCAATCCCATCTACTTTTAGAAAAGGTACCCTATCTGTTTGTGATAGGTGTTGGGTATGTGGTTGAGGTGTTCAAGGTGAATCAAACGGACAAAGTCCAAAATATAGAACCATTCTCTTGTAGAGTGAAACTTAGACTAAGTGATTGTCTCCATCCAACAAGGCGGGGCTCAATGGCTATAGGATAGATAGTATCTGTCACAATGATCTGTGAATTGTACCCTTAGGAAGTGACTGATCCAGGTAGCCAAAGGGAGGCCCATAACCAAAGAGACCGATCTAGGTAGCTGTTGAAAGGGGCCAAGCCAAGGAACCATGCTCCAAGCCCGCTACTAGCAACGCAGTAGTCAAAGGAGGCAGGCCTGGCTCGGACATAACGTTCATCCCTCGACTCCCCTCGGGAAACATGTCTGAGCTTGGCCTGACACTACTGTAGCTAAATGATGATGGCCGATCTGACCCAGATGCAACGTTCACACCTCGACCTCCCTTAACAGCCATATTCGAGCCAGGTGTGACACACTACTGCAGCCAAATGATGGTAGCAAGACAAACTTGGATATGACGTCCATTCCTTACTCTCCCTCAGCAGTCCCGTCCAAGTATAAATATGCATCGCACCATAATGAAAGGTTAATCTCACTTCTTCATTCTCACAACAACCACTGACTTTAGCATCGAAGTGGACATGAAGGCCAGCAAGATCCACCTTTTTTCCTTTTTACAGGCCTTGAGTGTTTGGGTCATCGTGAAACAGCTCGGGCCACAAAATACGGCATCAACAGTGATCGGTCCCAAACTATGTGGAGGGAGGAGAACCAAAGCGAAGTTAGTGGAGGTGAGACTCTCAGAAATGGAGGAGACAATAAAACGATAGATGAGAGAGACGCCATGAGGAAAATACCTCTAGCGGGCCAACGGGGAGATGGCAGGAGGAGAGGAACTTGGTGGTAGCAAGCACGTGGATCGCGGTGGGCCCCTGAGGACACCACAGAAGAGAAGGAGACCCAAGATGCACCTTGAGCTCTGGGAGTTAGGCCAAGCGGATGGGCACACCGTCCATCGTGGACCAATTACTCATCAGCACCAACCTGGCATACTATGGGAGGGATATAGCGGTGCCCCTCTTGCTAAAGTTCAGAGTCTCTCAGATGGAGTTGTACATCCTCATTGTCGAATAGCGAGATGATGAAAGCTTGAAGATGTACCTCTCCCAATTTAATGAAGAGCGCATGACAACAGACTCTACCAAGATGAAAAGATCACCTAGGCCGCCCCCTCTCCTAGATGAAATCTAGCCTAGAAGCCCGTTCATGGGTAAAATAGTGCAAAAGACACCAACTACGTTGAGGGAGTTTTTGATTTGTGCAGACGGATTCATCAACGTCGAAGACACTCTCTAAACCCTAACGGCTCCGCGATGGTCTAAAATGGAACAATCAGATCGGAAGGCGGGGTGGATGAAGAGGAAGAGTGACAAATGCAAAGAAAAAGGCAGACATCCCTGTTGGACTATGTTGCATGCCCACATAAAGGGAGATTGGGAATTGAGCCCACGAATAGACATGAAGCAAGTAGGCCTCCAGTACTACGAGCACCCAACTGACACAACACCGAAAATTGATATGCCTTGAGAAGAAGACCAACGAATGGGGCTTGTGGCGCTAGTCACAGAATCGAGGAGACTAGGCCATAGGCAAAGCGCAAGTCCGAAAAGGTGTAGAACAAAGGGGGGAGGGACGAAGAAGTGTTCACCATAAGGATAGCTTCCACAGGGACCCGACAACACCTTGGGTATGCCCTGATAACCTTTGATGAGAAAGACGAAGATGGCATCCTCCACCCACATGATGATGCGGTGGTGGTAACAATGTAGGTTGCAAACTTTACAACCTAGAGAATCCTAGTTGATAGTAGCAGCTCGACAACATCCTATTCTGGGTAGCCTTTGTTAGGATGGGAATCAACTCAGACTGATTAAGCCCAGAATCAATGCCACTCAAGGGTTTCCATAGGTGACATTGTTCAACCAATGCGAGTCGGTGCTATTCGTTCTGGCAAGGGCCCCTAGGATCGCTGCGACCATGGTCGATTTCTAGTCAAAGCCCGCTCCTTAAATAATGAAATACCAGGGTGACCCATCCTGAACAACTTGAAGGTGGGGGGAAGTCTGGGGCAAGTAGGTCCTAGCCCAGAAGGGGTACGCTCGAGAAGTGATACACAAAATCAAGGTAATCACGACAATTGAAAAGGTCGGAGAGATGCTTAAGCAGCCTTCCCCTTCAACCCTGACTGAGTGGGATTGAGGAAGTTCGCGATGAGCAGGCCCTTCGACAAGCAAGCCCAGCAAACCCTTAGAGTTAGTTCATCAAAGACTAGAGCAGACAATATGGGTACGGACCAAGTTGGGCCTAGAGTTAAGGTAAGCTTTGGAAGTTGAGCACCAAGACATGTTCGCTTGGAACCACGAGGAGATGCAAGGGATAGACAACTCTATTATCGAATGCTAGCTCTATGTCGATCTACAAACTTGGAAGGTTAAGCCATAACGACGAAGCTTCAATGCCAAGAAATATGTAGTGATAGCTAAGGAGGTGGACCATCTACTAGCAACGAGGTTCATTCGAGAAATCCACTATCCAAAATAGCTATCTAATGCAATCTTTGTGAAAAAAGCCAACGGAAAGTGATAGATGCATGCTAACTTCACAAACCTAAACAAAATTTGCCTGAGGGATAGCTACCCATTACCGCAGATTGACCTATTTGTGGATTTGATAGTAGGACATCCACTCCTCAATTTTATGGATGCTTGTTCGGAATACAACTAGATCAAGATGAAATCGGACGATAAAGAGAAAGTTTGGTAGCCAATCACAATTTTCGTCACATGGTCGAACATAAGACAACTCATTTAAGTCGGTTACCAGTTGACTCATATTCCTGTCTGTCCACTTCACACCAGATTTAGTCATTGATTCATTCATTAGCTTCAAAATCATAAAACATGAAAGTTTTAGGTTTTTCTCTTAAGATTCTATATAAATTAGAATCACCTCATTTGGACCTCATATGAAAAGGTTATGCTCATTACACGAAAACATGACAGACTAGCCCGAGAGTTCATTCTGGGCATACCAAGTATTTGATCTTTGGTTATATTACTTTCTCTTGAATTTCTTCCACAAATTTTAAAATTTTACCTTTTTCTAGGTACAAATTGAATTTCTCTTACCTTGTTATAATTCTCAAAGGTCAATCCAAAATTTGTCTTAGAATGCATAATTTTACATTTTCATAGCTCACAATTATCATCTAAGTCTCCAATTCTATTTCCATGAAAAAATATATTTCGAACAAATTCTTTTAAAATATCCTCAAGTAAATGCTTTATCTAAAAAATTTGGGCTATTACATCCTCCCTCCCCTTAAAATAAATTTCATCCTTGAAATTTGGGAAGTTGAACCTCATTATTGTAAAAGCAATCCATGTCCATAAGTTTCAAGCCTACCATACTAAACTTTTATACCTATACTGGTATTTTCGATCATAGCATCTCCTCCAATCAATATTCCACACCTAACAAAATATTTCTCCCAAATTAACTCATAAGGAGATGCATTCTCCAAAACCCATTCATTCATCATTACTACACATCGATCATCAAATACCACTGATCAGACCAAAACTCTATCAAATAGAAAACTAACAAGTTATTTGGTTGATTTCGAATTCACATACTCAAAGGATAATTCTTTATCCTCCAAATGATTATTCATATTCTATCTCTAAGAACTTAAAACCCTTTGTCAAGTTATCCTCAATTAAATCTTTTTCCTAATAAATCTCTAAGAACCTTCGATCATTGTCGACATCTCGTTCTCTCTTATTATCTTATCTTCTTGAAATATACCAATCTTCATCATAAGTTACCTTTCTCCTTAATAACTATAAACTTTTGGCACCCAAATCATTCACCAAATCCATCTTACTTCACAAAGATTCAAGTCTATTTTATTACCATGTGATCTTTTCCCTAAGACAATATGGATTTACCCAGAGTCGTATTACTCTGATATTATTCTGTAACGCCCCCAATTTACATTCATAATTCAACGCAAATTGAATTATTAGGGTAAGTAACACTAGGCTACTCACCCCGTACTTATCGAAATTTAATGCAAATTGCAGCGAAAAAGTTCTGACTAAAATTTTTTCTAATGATCACATATTGAAATAAAAGCATAATATCCACATCATCCATTCTTATAGTAATATTGTATCCTTACATACATAATCCATTTAGTTTTCTCAGTCAATATACAAACTTATCAAAACTTTAACTTAGTGCCGCCTAGGCTCCTTCTTCACTTCGGAAAACTATTTCTACATGCTGATACAGATCCCTATTACTACTAACGGGGTCAAAACTTTTATAGAAAAAGAGTACTCCAAGGACCTCTCGGAATTTCTCCAGGTTTCTCGAGTAACTAGGTCTTGCCCATGTTCGACATCGAACCCTGCTATAAAGTTAAAATTCCAAAAGGGAAAAGAAATATACAAGTATAGATATCCTAAAATAATCACATACAAGCCAGACAATCAAAATATGCACTTATGGCATGCTTCATGTGACTCATGCATGATTTAAACTTATCTTAAAGTTCTTATTCTTATAAGTCTTTACTTTACTTCGTATCCTCGACAGGCGTTACGCATTATCGTCCTTGTCGGGTCTTATTTTGTATCATCGACAGGCGTTATGTATCGCCGTCTTTATCGAATATTTCTTATTTCGTATCATCGACAGACGTTATGTATCGCTGTCCCTGTCGAATATTTCTTATTTCGTATCATCGACGGACGTTACGTATAGCCTTCCCTGTCGAATATTTCTTATTAAGTTTTCTTAAATGCTTGACATGATTTATGACGACACGTAACATATACGTTTCTTAAACTAGACGTCATGACTTATGACGATACAAATGTGACGAAATACAATATACACATAACTTAGGCTTATGACATGCATGTTCCATGTTTTCATAATTCATGTGACATATAAAAATAACAAGAACATACATTATATATACATGCACTTACGTCACATAAATTTGTAACGTTAAAATTTAACGAGTAATGCTTAAACAATTAAATATAATATCAAAATATTATCAAAACCAATGCTGGCCAAATATCATGGAGAACTAAATCCTATTTATTTATTTATTTAGCTTATTCAACCCAAGCCAAATTTCACATATTTAACATATCAAATTTTCCTTAGTCAATTTATGCATATTAAAATATTTTTTGTAGTATTTCTTCCATAAATTCTTAACGAAATGATTCTTGAAAACTTTTCAAGTAAATTAGAGTTTCTAAACTTACCATAATTATTAAAATATCATTCCAATAATTAAAATTAAGTCACTAAGAATTTTGAATAAAAGAAATTCTCCAATGAAATCAAAGCCTACTATGATAAACTCAGTTCTGCTACTTCAACCGAGTTTTGTCCTTTATTGAGCCTTTATCTCTTAAAACTCAAAACATAAAAGTTTTAAATTTTTCTCTTATCTTTCCATAGCCTCTTTAATTATTCAAATATAATATTACACGAACAAGTTATGTTCGATTTACTAAAAGATGTCGAATCTGTCAATAATACCCTATTAAGCACGAAATTTTCTAGAATTGGTTTATCAATTTTTTCCAAATCAAGGCCTCACATTTTCATATAATCCTCTTCATCTAACATCATAGGATAAATTTCTAAGGTCTCATAATTTTTCTAGCAATTTTCCATGGCAAAAATCACTCCAAAATTTTATATGTTTTAATTTAACCCATAAACAAAGATTAAGCTCAAATAAATATGAAACATAATTCAATCACCAAACCACTTATTCTATGCCAATATTAAGTTAAGTTGTGCACTTACAAATTTTTTCAAAGCTAAATTGGATGTCTATCGTTGGTCTTGTACCACTTCTTCTCCAATGCCCTCAATTAGCTCCGTTTTGGCACTTAGGTGATGTGAGTGGGTTTTTGTGTATTTTTCTTGACTATTTCTCACCATGGTTTAGGGTTTAGGGTTTAGGGTTTAGGCATGGGGAAAGAAGAGAAGCCCATGCATCTATTTATAGGCATGAGAGGCGTGATGTGTCCCCTACACTTATGGTCTCATGATCACCCCTAATCCTATGGAGATTTGCTGATATTTTAATCCCATGGTTGAGATTAATCCACCTATAAAATGATTTTGATCAAGGGCTCAAAGAGTTTCAACACATGGGAGTAAAGACAAAACAATATCATAGGAAATCTTCCAATCGGTATATCTAGCCACTTGGCCTCCCTTAAGGTCAGTCATGTTCCAGTCCAAATAAGTTCTTGATAAAATTTAATTCTTTGAAAACTCAAATATAAAAGTTTAAGATCATCCTCTTATGGTTTTATAGGATTTTGAATCACCTTATTCTAAGATCAAATGGGGGAGATATGATTAATTTACCAAAATATGTTAAAACTTATTCGAGAACACCCAATCCGAGTTCTCCAGTTTTCCTTTGTTTTCTTACTCACCAAGGCTTCTAGATGAATTCTTATTAACTTTCCATATGTTCTCCCACACATGTCAAGACCTCAAAAAGTTTGGTAGCCAATTACAATTTTCTTCACATGGTCGAACATAAGACAACTCATCTAAGTCGGTTATCAGTTGACTCCTATTCCTGTCTATCTACTTCACACCAGATTTAGTACTTGATTCATTCCTTATCTTCAAAAATACAAAACATGAAAGTTTAATATTTTCATCTTAAGATTCTATACGAATTAAAATCACCTCATTTGGACCAAGAAGTTATGCTCATTACACAAAAAGATAATAGACCAGCCTCAGAGTTCATTCCGAGCACACCAAGTGTTTGATCTTTGGTTCTATCACTTCCTTTTGAATTTCTTTCTCAAATTTCAAAAATTTATCTTTTTCTAGATCCAAATTGAATTTATCTAGTTGATACCTTGTTACAATTCCCAAAGGTCAATCGAAAATTTATCTTTTTCTCTTAAGATTCTATACGAATTAAAATTACCTCATTTGGACCTTATATGAAGAAGTTATGCTCATTATACAAAAACATAACAGACCAACCTCCAAGTTCATTTCGAGCACACCAAGTGTTTAATCTTTGGTTCTATTACTTCCTCTTGAATTTCTTTCTCAAATTTCAAAAATTTATCTTTTTCTAGATCCAAATTGACTTTCTCTAGTTGATACCTTGTTACAATTCCCAAAGGTCAATAAAAAATTTATCTTTTTCTCTTAAGATTCTATACGAATTAAAATCACTTCATTTGGACCTCATATGAAAAAGTTATGCTCATTACACGAAAACACAACAGACCAGCTTGAGAGTTCATTCCGAGCACCAAGTGTTTGATCTTTAGTTCTATTGCTTCCTCTTGAATTTCTTTCTCAAATTTCTCAAATTTATTTTTTTCTAGATCTAAATTAAATTTCTCTAGTTGATATCTTGTTACAATTCCCAAAAGTCAATCAAAAATCTGTTTAAAATGCGTAATTTCACCTTTTCATAACTCACAATTATCATCTAAGTCTCCAATTCTATTTCTATGGAAAAATATATTTCCAATAAATTTTTTTAAAATATACTCAAGTAAATACTTTATCCAAAAAATTTTCGCTATAGAAATATTTGACAGAGCCGGTGATACGTAATGCTTGTCGATGATACGAAATAAGACCCGACAGGGACGGCGATGCGTAACCCCTATCGAGGATAAGAAATAAATAAAGACTTATAAGAACAAGAACTTTAAGATAAGTCTAAATCATGCATGAGTCATATGAAGCATGCCATAAATGCATATTCTGGTTGTCTGGCTTGTATGTACTTATTTTATGATGTCTATACTTTTATTAAGTTAAATGTATACTTACTAAGATTTCCTTGAGAAAATCTCGTGCTTCTTTATTTCTTTTCCCTTTTGGAATTTTAACTTCATTGTAGGGTTCGATGTCAAAAATGGGTAAGGCCTAGTTACTCGAGAGACTCGGAAAGACCCTGAGGGGTCCCGGAGTACTCTATCTCTGTAGAAGTTTTAACCCCATTAGTAGTAATAGGGATCGACATCGGCATGGAGAAAGAGTTTTTCGAAGTGAAGAAGGGGCCTAAGCAGCCCTAAATTGAAGTTTTGATAAATTTGTATATTGACTGAGAAAACTAAATGGGTTATGTATGTAAGGATACAATATTATTATAAGAATGGATGACGTGGATATTATGATTTTATTTCATCATATGATCATTAGAAAATTTTTTAGTCAAAATTTTTTCACTGCGATTTGCATTAAATTTCGATAAGTACGGGGGTGAGTAGTCTAGCATTACTTACCCTGACACTTCAATTTGTGTTGAATTATGAACGTAAATTGGGGGTGTCACACAAGGCCAGGCTAGTACTAGCCTTTACAAAATGCAACAACAAAGTAACATTTTTACAAAATCCTTGAGAAAAACTAATGGTCTTTACAAAAATCCTATGGAGAGACCCCAAGCTCGTTACTGAGGCACCAAAGCAAAGCTCGAGATTCTTCTCGATCCCTCTCTATGAGTTCACTGATGCATTCATTTGCTTGCTGCAGTTGTTTCCTTTGGTGCTGGGTGAGCTGGAAGTGCTTGGACAACAATCTCAAGGACGCTCACGATGAAGTTGGGCGGCCTCGAGGCATTGGATCTTTAATGACTATGAGTGAATGTCTGCCTAACACTTGAGAAGCAGCCCCTTTAGGACCTTATTACTCCACGCACTAGTTTTGCTTCCTCATGTCCTCTACCTCTTTGATTAGCACTTGGTGCTCAGTGGAGAGGAACTCAATCTGCTAGGTCGCCTGCTTTAGCTTGTAGTACATGAAGCAACCCAATGATCCGAGCTCTAGGTTGGCCTTCCCAAGCACCCCTTGCTCTTTGCCAATCATCACTACAGTTGATCTACGACCTACATATAAAGGATAGTTAGAAGTTCCAAAACAAAAAGGTAGTAAGGACCCGAAAAAAATATTACCAGATTGAGTTCGCTTTGCATCACTCACTCAGTGGCCCCTGCTTAGGCCTAGTCAAGATTCGAAGTGGGGACTTGGCTCCCCCTGGCCTAAAAGAGAAAGGCTCGACTACTGCCAGTTGCAAGGAGAAGTTTGGTATCCTCCCTCACATACTGCTCGGTGATGAGACTCGAGGAGATGTCCTCCCATAGGTCCTGAAAGTCAACCTGGCCTCATAATTCCGAGGACTCTCCTCGCGACCCCCAAACAGATAGAATGGGGGTGAAATGACCATAGTATGGGGGAGCCAACCTGGTGACCTCTTCTGAGGTCTTGAGTGAAGCTCTAGCCTGCTCCCCCCACCTCTTTCTTCTCCTCCTCTTGCTCTTTCTTATCTTTTTTCGTCTTCTTCTTCTTCTTCGTCTTCTTCTTCTTCTCCTACCTCTTATTCTCCACTCAGAACCTTAAAAGACATAAATGGTTCAACCGCACTAGACCTAAGAGGGATCAGATACACGAAGGAGCTAAGGAAAGCCACTTGAAAGTCCATATCTTCCTCATCCATCAAAGAGAATAGTGGGTCAGCTGCTAAAGATGAAGGCTTAGTGGTGGGGTAAGATCAGTTTCCCAGGTTTGGTGGATCGAGAACTCCATGTGCGCGGCCTCATGAACCTGGCTCCTCGATTCCCTATCATGTCCCAATGAAGGAGAGGGCCCCCTACCTCTAGATCCACCACGGGAAGTTTTAGACCCACCTTGAGACCCCTCACAACCTAGAGTCTCCCAAGGGGAGTCATGGTGCACCTTTGATCGCCTCCCCTTATTGCTAGAAAAGAGATGGCAGCGTGCTTTTGAGCCGGGGGTGATGGGACCTCTCTCAAGATGTACCGACCGACCATATATGAATGATCTGGTATGGACCAATAATTTCGAATAATGTCATTGAAAAAGCCAAATCAGTATGCAACTTGTTAGGATGGGCCCTCACCCAAGCCAGTACGATTTCCAGCCTTAGCTGTAGACTTGTTGAGGAATGGAGAAACCCCTAGAAGGCCTTGATTGGGAATTCCTGGTGGATGGCCTCCCCTTTGGGATACTCCCAACTTGAGTCTGATACGAAAAATTACTTCTAGGTGTAGTCCTTGACACTCAACGACTTAAGGGTGGCAATCTTCTAGTGTGGAACCTAAGCTTCGAAGCTACATATACTCCACAGCTAATTGTTGATGCAATACACTGAAAGGAATTCTCAAATTGGGATACACATCATTAATGTCAATGAAGGCCTTCCAAAAGATGACACGACTCGACATCAAAAGTCGCCAAGCATTAGCATGAAGGTGTGACTGGGCCAACCCAAGATAGTGGGAGACGGCCACAGAAGAACAGGAGGTGCAAGCCGCTTGCAAAAACATTAAGGGGAAGACGGCCACCTGTGACACCTTCCCCTAGGAACCTCCAGGATAGCTAAATGGGGGATGTTGTATTTGAGGCAAATCACCCCACGTTGGTGATGGATGAAACCTAGCGCTTCCTTACGAAAATATAAGGGATAGACTCAAAAGAACTTTTGGGGGCCATAGGAATGGCTAAAGACGATCAAAGATGACAAAAAAGGAAGCAATTGTGATGACAAGAGGGAAAGGTAAGGCATGGTAAGAGAGCAACAGTAAACAAAGTAGAAAAAATTAATAGAAATGAAGGGATGGAGGTTAGGGAAAGGCTAAGAGATGCATGGGAAATGAAGTGGCACTTACAGCTACAACGAAAGCAAAATGTCATACAAAGCCCAATAGTTCGAACGACACAAGTGGAAGCCATCATGTCAGGCGAGTGGGCAACACAAACTAATAGCCTTTTGGAAGATGAATGGGGGGCACGGACCAATGGGCTCCCTTAGGACCTCACATATTCCCATTGGTAGTTCAACGTTACTACCTTCAAGCTGTTAAGGATAGGCCAACTAAGTATAATGTTGTATGACGAGGGAGCTTTTACCACTATGAAATCAGCCATGGTTGAGAACATAGGCTTTGACCCAACAAGATCGGTAGGGTGATGATTACTACATGTCCCCGAAAATCCTTTCGTGTCATTTGAGCATTGGCTGCAAATGAGTGCGATCAATCTCCATCTAGAGAAAAGCATCCCATAAGAGAATGATGACAGAGCTTCCATGGTCGATGAGAATTCTTATGGTGGTGAAGTTAGTGACCAACATGGTTACTACTAGAGCTTATCATGAGAGTAAAGGATCCCTTCCTCATCAGCTTCCCTGAAGGAGATGAATAGTGCAAGGTCGCCTGTTTTCTATTTGGTTGGGCAATGATCTTCTGAATACATTTATTGGTATTGCAACCTTTTGTCATGTGCTTTCTAGATTTATGAGGTCACACTCCAACCAAGGGGGTCCTAAGTGCCATTGCACGTTTCCATGGGTGAACTTGAAACTTAGGTGGTAGTGGCACAACCATCATCTCTGTCGCTATAGGGCAGGTCGATGTTGGTGAGCAACTAGTCCATCGACAATGATATGCCCATCCTCTTAGCCATTTCTTCATACTTTCCCTTGAGGCTATGCAACTTATTCTTTTCCTCCAACATTCCAGGACTCTGCATGTTCGTTGACTATCACATTGATTGCTCTTCTAATAGCCAATCACTTTACACTTCGTGCAACACCCAATAACTTAAGTTGTGGATTGCTGATAGGTGCAATAACAAATGATGCTACCACAGTAGTCGACATCTCAGAAGGGGGGGGGCTTCCTTTGGGATAAAAAGTGTGATCCTATCAAATCGGGATCGTAGCCCCCTTAAGATTTTTTTTTTGGGGGGGGGGGGGGTTCTTCCCTCTTGTTGTCATGCTGTCCCTCCTTATCTTCTCAAGGGCCTTGGTCTTGCTCAATGTCCTCCCCTTCAAGTCTGGTTTTTTTAGCTCTATTTTCCTAGGCTCAATTAAGACCTGCAGCGTGTCCTTAGCATTGATGAAGTTGTTAGTCTAGTATGATTTATAAACTTTCGTAGTGTGGTGGGAGTTCTTCTAGCCAACTCTACCATGAACTGGGTTCAAGGAAATACTCCCACCGAAGCATGCACTACTAGGGAAATCTTTTTGTCTTGATCGTCTATTGTTATGCTCACCTTGTTGAACCTAGAGAAGTATGCTCCTTCTCCTACTAGAAGGGATATTTGTGTGCTTCGATTGGTATAGCCCATGCCTAAGAATCTAGTCCCAAGTGCCCATAGGCCAACGGGCCAGATACTTATAGCCCCACAAGCCCAATGCCATAAATGAGTAAGGATAACTGTCTCAAACCACCATTCGAAATACAAACAACCCCAAATGGATAAGGACCTTTGAACTAAATATCTCCCAAGAGATAGGGCTGATCTCCCTTTGGAATCTAGAGATCGGAACAATACAAATTCAAATGAGCTACAGAAAGTGGTTATCGCCAGCTTATCTTCCTCTATAGATAAATCGTATGAGGTAAGGGAACATTCATTCGATTTTGGGATCTTCACTCATATTTATCACTGACTTAGGCATCAAAGTGTCCTTGCATTTTGGGAACTTCATTCGATTTTGGCATTGGCATCGTCCCTTTTCATTTCTTACAGTCAACCATGCGATCGGTTCTAGTGACATTTTTTCTATAGACTTCAAGCTGATGGAATACATGCCTACTACTTGTTCGCATGCAAACCGTGACATCCCAAAATCAAGTATGACGAGCATTTAAACATGGCTAGTAAAGGCTGAGGAAAGACTAAAGCAAGCCTTTGATAGTACAAAATAGATGTAGAAGGAAAACGAGGAATTGAAACAATAAGGAGACAATTTACTCTGCACCAGCATGAGCATGCCGAAGGCGACGCTCACATTGCAAAACGGGTCAACAAATGACAAGCTAGAGAAGAAAAAGATGCTCGACAAACTGCAAAACCTGGTGGACAAATTCTAGGAGATAGCAAAAAAGATGGGAAGCTCACCCTCTGTAGACCAATTGCTAACTTGCACAAATCGATCAACCTGTACGACAAATCCAAGGACCCAGTCAATCACCTTGGGAACTTGCTCCTTGACTCTTCATGGATGTCCTAGAGAGGTAGCCTGCCGAGCTTTCCCACTCACGCTAAAAGCCGTGGCAAGAGGATGGTTCGGAATGTTGCGCCCAAGCTCAATCGACAGTTTTGAGGAGTTGGCCAAGCAGTTTCTCACATAGTTCATGAAGAGTAAAAGGTGATGCAGGCCTATGACTTGCTTTCTTGCTAATGATAAATGGACATTTATGTTGTTTTGGTACTCTAAGCATTGTGGGTTAAGTGAGCTTTACTGCTAAATAAAGAGTATTAATTAAATGATATGAATGAATTAATTTTGTAATGTGGAATGACATTTTACCCCTAATTAAATACATATGGGCTCATGTTGTGGGATTAACTAGCATTTAAGTAAACTTACATTTTTTTTCATCTTGGCTTAATGCAGGTTAAGCCCACAACTGATTAGTTTGTGAGTTAATTAGTCATTGCAGTGGGCCAGCTAGCTAATTTTAAAGCTGAGGCCCATAAAGCCTGCCTGTGACGTAATTGATGCCCACGTGGAGATCAAGCCCATTACTCAAGTGAAGCCCACACCCATGAGCTTCAATTACTGATGGAAGATACACACGCATGGCACTTAGCCATTTCGAGAACCTTCTGTTGAGTATTTGCTGCCTCAGGTACCGTAGAGAGCATGGAGAGAATGAAAGGGAAACTGGAGAGAAAGTCGTTAGAGAGGAGATCTTGGGTGCATGGGAAGAGGAAACGCACAAGGAGAGAGATGGGGGAAGCATATAAAGGCAGATTTCGCCAAAGGAGGAGGCAGCTAGGGTTTGATAGCATTCAGGTTTTCATTTTAGTTTTTCTTGTGCATTTTTAGATCTATGTTATCTACTTGGTTTTCGTTGTCAATGAGTGAGTAAACTTTTCAGATCTAGGTCAAGGGTTTGCTTTGATGTGAATGAGATTAGAGTTTTTAATTCTGGTGATGAGAGTTATGATTTTAACTCTTTACTTTTGTCAATCTATTTAAGAACTTTCGGTGTAAGGTTGCACTATTTTCCTTGATCTGTTGTTGAGTCGATTTCTACACAATGGATGCTTGGTTTAAGTGTGCTTGAACTTGTGATTCCTTATTAAACTCAGGGTTGATTTGAGAAATGAAGATATTTAGAATGTTTGCTTATTTGTGCTTATTTGTTGGATCTGCCAAACACCTATCTTTGACTAAATAGGTGCTTGAGAACAATCCTGCTTGAGGAGTTGAATTGCTTAATTAATTTTGTATCAAAGGAATACCCATGACCTAGAACTGACCTTTCCATTTGATCTATCAAACATATTAAGTTTCTAGAATTTTATTTTCAGTCTAAATTTTAAACACAACCCATATCCAATTTGATAGTTCCAATTCGAGTTCTTCTTTCGGTTTGCTTTCTGTAGTGTAGAACCCAAAGTTTCAAGTCTCGTATCTACGTATAGATTTTGATGATAACAAATAAATTCAAGACTTAAACTCAAGTTGTCTACGCATGAAGAGAGCTAAGCACATCAAGAAATCAAGCATGAGTAAAAAGAAGAATAAGTCTACAAATGAAGCTCATAGAGTAATTTTGTACATATCTTAAAA